>AP028257.1:10865000-11465000 GCA_030269945.2 Trilocha varians
ATCGTGATTAGGCTCTAATGAAGCGTCTTGACGAGTTCTTTGCATATACATGAATGTCAAGGTCTGATGATGGAGCTGGAAGGTGGCTACAGGAACTCTGTCAATAAGCAAGATAACCTCATCGTGTTTAGGCTCTAATGAAGCGTCCTGGTGAGTACTTTGTCCCTAAATGAATGTCAAGGTCTGATGATGGAGCTGGAAGGTGGCTACAGGAACTCTGTCAATAAGCAAGATAACCTCATCGTGTTTAGGCTCTAATGAAGCGTCTTGATGAGTTCTTTGCATATACATGAATG
Organism: Trilocha varians; assembly: GCA_030269945.2. Lineage (NCBI taxonomy): Eukaryota > Metazoa > Arthropoda > Insecta > Lepidoptera > Bombycidae > Trilocha > Trilocha varians. The sequence continues at coordinate 10,865,297 of AP028257.1, forward strand.
TCAAGGTCTGATGATGGAGCTGGAAGGTGGCAACAGGAACTCCGTCAATAAGCAAGATAACTTCATCGTGTTTAGGCTCTAATGAAGCGTCTTGATGAGTTCTTTGAGAAGAGGTGAATGTCAAGGTTTGATGAAGAAGCTGGAAGGTGGCTACAGGAACTCCGTCAATAAGCAAGATAACTTCATCGTGTTTAGGCTCTAATGAAGCGTCTTGATGAGTTCTTTGCATAGACATGAATATCAAGGTCTGATGATGCAGCTGGAAGGTGGCAATAGGAACTCCGTCATTAAGCAAGATAATCTCATCGTGTTTAGGCTCTAATGAAGCGTATTGATGAGTTCTTTGTAAAGACATGAATATCAAGGTCTGATGATGGAGCTGGAAGGTGGTTACAGGAACTCTGTTAATAAGCAAGATAAATGTATATGCAAAGAACTCATCAAGACGCTTCATTAGAGCCTAAAAACGATGAGGTTATCTTGCTTATTGACGGAGTTCCTGTAACCACCTTCCAGCTCCATCATCAGACCTTGACATTCATCTAGGGACAAAGTACTCACCAGGACGCTTCATTAGAGCCTAAACACGATGAGGTTATCTTGGGTGATGACGGAGTTCCTGTGGCCACCTTCCAGTTCCATCATCAGACCTTGACATTCATCTAGGGACAAAATACTCACCAGGACGCTTCATAAGAGCCTAAACACGATGAGGTTATCTTGCGTAATGACGGAGTTCCTGTAGCCACCTTCCAGCTCCATCATGAGACCTTGACATTCATCTAGGGACAAAGTACTCACCATGACGCTTCATTAGAGCCTAAACACGATGAGGTTATCTTGCGTGATGACGGAGTTCCTGTGGCCACCTTCCAGTTCCATCATCAGACCTTGACATTCATCTAGGGACAAAGTACTCACCAGGACGCTTCATAAGAGCCTAAACACGATGAGGTTATCTTGCGTAATGACGGAGTTCCTGTGGCCACCTTCCAGTTCCATCAGTAGACCTTGATATTCATGTCTATGCAAAGAACTCATCAAGACGCTTCATTAGAGCCTAAAAACGATGAGGTTATCTTGCTTATTGACGGAGTTCCTGTAACCACCTTCCAGCTCCATCATCAGACCTTGACATTCATCTAGGGACAAAGTACTCACCAGGACGCTTCATTAGAGCCTAAACACGATGAGGTTATCTTGGGTGATGACGGAGTTCCTGTGGCCACCTTCCAGTTCCATCATCAGACCTTGACATTCATCTAGGGACAAAATACTCACCAGGACGCTTCATAAGAGCCTAAACACGATGAGGTTATCTTGCGTAATGACGGAGTTCCTGTAGCCACCTTCCAGCTCCATCATGAGACCTTGACATTCATCTAGGGACAAAGTACTCACCATGACGCTTCATTAGAGCCTAAACACGATGAGGTTATCTTGCGTGATGACGGAGTTCCTGTGGCCACCTTCCAGTTCCATCATCAGACCTTGACATTCATCTAGGGACAAAGTACTCACCAGGACGCTTCATAAGAGCCTAAACACGATGAGGTTATCTTGCGTAATGACGGAGTTCCTGTGGCCACCTTCCAGTTCCATCAGTAGACCTTGATATTCATGTCTATGCAAAGAACTCATCAAGACGCTTCATTAGAGCCTAAACACGATGAGGTTATCTTGCTTATTGACAGTTCCTGTAACCACCTTCCAGCTCCATCATCAGACCTTGACATTCATCTAGGGACAAAGTACTCACCAGGACGCTTCATTAGAGCCTAAACACGATGAGGTTATCTTGCGTGATGACGGAGTTCCTGTGGCCACCTTCCAGTTCCATCATCAGACCTTGACATTCATCTAGGGACAAAGTACTCACCAGGACGCTTCATAAGAGCCTAAACACGATGAGGTTATCTTGCGTAATGACGGAGTTCCTGTGGCCACCTTCCAGTTCCATCAGTAGACCTTGATATTCATGTCTATGCAAAGAACTCATCAAGACGCTTCATTAGAGCCTAAACACGATGAGGTTATCTTGCTTATTGACAGAGTTCCTGTAACCACCTTCCAGCTCCATCATCAGACCTTGACATTCATCTAGGGACAAAGTACTCACCAGGACGCTTCATTAGAGCCTAAACACGATGAGGTTATCTTGCGTAATGACGGAGTTCCTGTGGCCACCTTCCAGTTCCATCATTAAACCTTGATATTCATGTCTATGCAAAGAACTCATCAAGACGCTTCATTAGAGCCTAAACACGATGAGGTTATCTTGCTTATTGACAGAGTTCCTGTAACCATCTTCCAGCTCCATCATCAGACCTTGACATTCATCTAGGGACAAAGTACTCACCAGGACGCTTCATAAGAGCCTAAACACGATGAGGTTATCTTGCGTAATGACGGAGTTCCTGTGGCCACCTTCCAGTTCCATCAGTAGACCTTGATATTCATGTCTATGCAAAGAACTCATCAAGACGCTTCATTAGAGCCTAAACACGATGAGGTTATCTTGCTTATTGACAGAGTTCCTGTAACCATCTTCCAGCTCCATCATCAGACCTTGACATTCATCTAGGGACAAAGTACTCACCAGGACGCTTCATTAGAGCCTAAACACGATGAGGTTATCTTGCTTTGTGACGGATTTCCTGTGGCCACCTTCCAGTTCCATCATCAGACCTTGACATTCATGTCTATGCAATTAACTCATCAAGACGCTTCATTAGAGTCTAAACACGATGAGGTTATCTTGCTTATTAACAGAGTTTCTGTTGCCACCTTCCAGCTCCATCATCAGACCTTGACCTTCATCTACAGACAAAATACTCACCAGGACGCTTCAAGCGCAAAAAACCCATCAATCAAAAATCGAGAAGTTGGTCATATTTTAAAATAATATACATAACGGAACAAGTGAAATCGGCAGTAAAACTTATACTAATTAAAAACTTACATCCTGTATCAACAATATTAGCACTTAGCACAAACAAGCACGGAAAATTATCACAATCCTTTGGTCAATCTTCAGTGCACGTTTGTTGTAAGTAAACATCCGAAAAATTTTTAGTGCACGTTTGGCCTATCGTCACACAAAACATGTAAAATACGCTAGAATCATAAACTATTGTATATTATTTCTTTATAAATCAATTTGTGGGTAGCTCGTGTATTTATATTAAGTATCAAATTAAAAAATTAAACGTTATTTAATAAATAAAACAAAAAAAACGTCTCCTGTAAAATTTGCTCGAGTGCAGATAGGCCAAACAAGCACTGAGGCGACGATTAGTCTATGAATCGAAGGGGAAGCCGATGGGAATGGGGTTGTATAAAGCCTTCGCCACTGGTAGTGAGAGAGCTGCACAATTTGGATTGAGAACTAGTTTAGAAGAGTATTACACACTAGAGCTACTTTGGTATTACAAATAGAAAGTTTTGGTTTTTTCCGTTTATTTTTCAATATAAAGTTTTGATAAATATATTTAATCTTACTGTCCCTAATATCCTGCTTCATACATCAATCGATATTTTAAATAATAAAAAACTTGAGAGGTGACACCCGGATGGAACGAAGTTCCTTTCGATTAAAACATATTTCATAAAAATTATTTCCTTTCGTAACACGCCATAAAAAACGTGTTTTAAAATATTTTGATCACAGCGCCATCTAGCGATAATCATCTAAAATAAAAAAAGTGTCGTAACAACTTTTTCGTAATTTTGTCCGTCTAGCCCCCTTTCACAACGCGCGAAAACGAACTTCGTTCCAAAAAAATCTAATGACAGTTTTGTTATTAATAATTTCAGTGAGCGACTTCCATAGAAGAACTCAGTTTACTTCGAGTTCACCGCGCGACGAACCGTTCATATTAAGGTAAACTATAAATAATACTAACTGAAAAATACACATAACACAATCTTCAAAGAAACATAAGGTTAAAACATTTTAATGGAACTGTATCGAAATTTTAAATGGTGATCTTGAAAATGAATTAAAGAAAATAATTTTAATTTAATTACAGCTCCCCTCGCAGTGAAGTTGCAGCCGCCTACCTACACAAACTAGACGCCGTCTCACGATGTCTCACACACACGCTGCGGCACACAGACACGCCCTGACACACACACACACACACACACACACACACACACACACACACACACACACACACACACACACACACACACACACACACACACACACACACACACACACACACACACACACACACACACACACACACACACACACACACACACACACACACACACACACACACACACACACACACACACACACACACACACACACACACACACACACACACACACACACACACACACACACACACACACACACACACACACACACACACACACACACACACACACACACACACACACACACACACACACACACACACACACACACACACACACACACACACACACACACACACACACACACACACACACACACACACACACACACACACACACACACACACACACACACACACACACACACACACACACACACACACACACACACACACACACACACGCACACACACACACACGGTCTTGCTCATGCAGACCGTACGGGAAATTAATCCAGACCTTGTCCTGATTTCGGAGCCATATAGACACGTCACAACGCAACCATGGGAAACAGATAGTACTGCCAAAGCTGTGATCTGGGCCTGTGGCCGATGTTCCTTTCAGAGTTTGTCTAATAACAAGGAAGCCGGTTTTGTCGTTACAAAATTTGACGGAATTCATGTCTACAGCTGCTATGCCCCACCCAGCCTTTCGCTTGACGAGTTCAAGGACCTTTTGGATCGGTTGACCGAAGATGCGAACCAATACTCCCCGATTGCAATTGCAGGGGACTTTAATGCCTGGGCAGTCGACTGGGGTAGTAAGGAGACAAACGCACGAGGAAAAGCGCTATTAGATGCAATGTTCAGTCTGGATGTAGTGCTGCTAAACAGTGGAAATAAACCTACGTTTGTCCGAGGAGAAGCAAATTCCATCGTTGACCTTACTTTCGTCTCCAGCAGCCTAGTTAAGGGAGCCTTCTCTTGGGAGGTAATGGATATTTACACAGCCAGTGATCACTGTGCTCTGTTGTGGGAAGTATCCTTCGGACAAGGCTCTAGAAGAGTGGATGGGAACACTAAGGCTTTTGGCTGGAAGACAGGTGCCTTCGACCCGCAAGTCTTCATGGTGGCTCTAAATACCGAACCAATCAAGGATGGAAATGCTGAAAACATGACGAAACACCTGATGAAGAGGGTCGCAGAAGCCTGCGACGCTACCATGCCGAGGAAACGTACGTTGGCTGGTCTTCCATCCATATATTGGTGGAACGAGGTGATCGGTACCCTCCGAAAAAAATGCCTTAAGGCGAGAAGAGCAGCACAACGCCGTAGAAAAAAACCAGGCTATGAGGAACTGGCAGCAGTGTATAAAGAGACTCGTCTGACTTTAAATAAAGCCATCAAAGATAGCAAAAGACGATGCTGGAATGAATTGATTCTCGAAGTAGATGATGACCCGTGGGGCAGGCCGTACAAGGTAGTCATGACTCACCTGAAATGTCAACCAATGCAATCGCCCACTTGTCCCAAACTTTTGGATAAGATTGTTGCCGCACTGTTTCCACACCAGATGCAATTGCACCAGGTAGAACAATATGAAATAGGAGAAATTCCACCTATAACTGAAGCACAACTGCTCGAAGCCTGTTCTAGAGTAGGAAATACGAAAGCTCCGGGCCTAGACGCAATCCCAAATGTTGCACTTAAAGCTGCCATTAAAGCAATGCCTGCAATATTTCTTGACGTCTACAACAAATGCCTTAGAGAAGGAACCTTCCCATCGATGTGGAAACAGCAGAGGTTAGTCCTCCTCCCCAAAGGCAAGAAACCTCCGGAGGAACCAACATCCTATCGTCCGCTCTGCATGCTGGATACAGCTGGCAAAATCCTCGAACGCATACTACACGAGAGGATCGAGGCAGTAGTCGAACCGCTGCTTGCAAGTAACCAATACGGCTTTAGGAAGGGGCGCTCTACATTAGATGCAATTAGTGTTGTCGTCAATACAGCCAAAGACGCAATCGCCGGAACTCGATGGAAGGGAGGTACGAAAAAGTACTGCCTGGTGGCAACGTTAGATATAAAAAATGCCTTCAATTCCGCCAAATGGGACTGTATTATGAAGGCTCTCTACGAAATGAAGGTACCAGGATACTTGCGAAGGATGGTTGCAAGTTACTTCGATGACAGGATCCTAAAATATGACACAAGTATTGGCCCGAAAACTTACTATGTCTCTGGAGGGGTACCCCAGGGCTCAGTCCTTGGTCCACTCTTGTGGAATATTATGTACGATGGACTACTGAAGGTACAACTTCCAAAAGAGGTCAAACTCGTGGCATATGCTGATGATGTGGCCGTAGTGGTGGTAGCAAAACATCTCGAAGAAATCATCTTTGCTTTTGATACTGCTATCGAAAAGATTAGCCTCTGGATGAATACAGTTGGCCTACAACTAGCAGAGCATAAGACTGAGGCAGTACTCATAACCAGCAGGAAGCGGTTGGAAACCATTACACTGCAAGTCGGAGCACATGAAATCACGTCCCAGCCTTTTCTACGGTATTTGGGAGTTATGATTGATGCCCGACTCAGCTTCAAACAGCAGGCACAGCACGTGGGTGCCAAAGCGTCGGTGGTCAGAGCCAAATTATCAAGGCTCATGCCCAACATAGGAGGCCCGAAGCAGACAAGGAGGGTGTTGCTGACATCTGTAGTAACATCCATACTTACTTACGGAATCCCCATCTGGGCCGATGCGCTTAACATACAGGAAGCTCGAAGGAAAATTGCGCCAGTATACCGACTGAGTGCTTTAAGAATCGCCTGCGCTTTCCGCACTGTATCGAACGACGCGGCGAACGTTATTGCAGGGGTGCTCCCAATTGAAGTACTAGCCGAAGAACGGAGAGCCATTTACCATCGCAAAGCAACGACCACCTTGAGCCCTGGAGAACTCAACAAGGAAGAACGGCTGAATAGCATACGACGTTGGCAATCGAAGTGGGATACCAGTACAAAAGGCAGATGGACCTACCGTCTCATTCCACAAATAGATGTTTGGTTGAATCGTGAGCATGGAGAGCCCAATTACTACCTGACCCAAATGATCTCAGGACATGGCTGCTACCGGGCATATCTTTACAAATATAAGCACGACGTATCTCCATTGTGCCCGTCGTGCACAGGAGTTGAGGAAGATGCAGAGCACGTATTCTTCACGTGTCCACGTTTCGACCTGTTACGCAGTACCTGGGCAGACGCCTTGTCGAAGCAGGTCCAACCAGAGACTTTGACAGAGGCTCTGCTCTCATCGGAGAAAGCATGGCAGGCGACAAGTGCATTTGCGACGGAAGTCCTCAAGGAACTCCGTCGGTTGGAAAGAAAGCGGTCGGAAAACAACAAACCATCTGACAATAGCGCGACGGAAGAGCATTAGCTAGAGCCTCCCTCCACGAAGTAATGCCTAGCGGCGGTTCCGTGGAGGAAGAGGAGGTTGGCGCCAGAGGAGGTTTTTAGTCGGTATGGGTATGGTATATATCTTAACACCGAGTCCGACATACCAGGTTAAAACCTGATGATACGCAAAAAGTATTTTTCGTCCAAACCTCTGGAAGGAAAAAAAAAAAAAAAAAAAAAAAAAAAAAAAAAAAAAAAAAAAAAAAAAAAAAAAAACACACACACACACACACACACACACACACACACACACACACACACACACGCACACACACACACACACACACACACACACACACGCTAGTCTGGATAACGCTACTTCATACCACACTCATATCCATAGACAAAACAAAGCTTTCTTAATCAACAAATGCAAAGCTTGTTGATGTAACTGAGCTAAATATCATAAATATGTGATACTAAGATGCAACATATTTTGTTGTCAATGGCGAAGTAGTTACACAAGTCTATTCCTACCGGATTCCTTTTAAATACTCAAATTACAATTTAACAGAGCAAACTAACAAGTTATTATTCTATAGGATCTTTAGAATCTCTTCGCCACTGCTAGTTGCATCGTAAAGATCAGGCCAATTTGAAATTGCCTTAATAAAACGAATAAGACTTAATAGTGTCTTCTTATGCTTTGTCATAAATAAACACCTATTTTAATAAATTTTAAATATATCCACTAAAGTAATCTTAAACATCAACTTATGTCTAATCCATTTATTATTATTTCTTAATAAAGTACAAAATATCCAAATAATAATAATAAACCCACCATTGAACCAAGGCGAAAATAGTATAGAAAACGCCTAATATATTTAAAAGTATTTTTAAAAATCTCCCAAAATGGTAGTTTTTTCGAAGTTGGTAACACTCAAGCATTTTTTAAAGTGTAAATTTGTGTTAAGTATTAGATTAGTGCCAAAACGAACGTATTATTTTATAGTTTAATATATTTTTTAGTGATTAAGTCGGAGATTAGTATATGTTTTCGGTTATAACTCCGCCTATGACTTGTAAATACGAAATTTAATTTTAAGTGTGTAAAGATTTTAGTATATTTATTTTAAACACAAAAAATAGTACTAAAAATTGACTTAAATAAGTCTTCTACCCTCTCTTTCTCAAAACTCGACTTAAATTATTTGACTGTAAATATTAATTTTAACTTCATATTTATTAAGTGTTTTTCTGACATTTTTAAACCATAATTTTGCCATGTTTTAGGGATAAGTACGACATTAATTTTAATTCAATGAGAGTACAAGCTAGATATTTAGGTTATATTAAGAAAGATTTTGATCAAAACTTATATTTGCAACAAGCTATGAATTATACAGGGTGGATCTGTAACTTTACAGTATTTGATGTGTGAATGACCTGTTGAAATATAACTTAGAATCACTTTTAACTTTGAAATCGGATATTTAATTTTCAACATCATATGGAAACCCACAATGATAATTGATAGATACCCATGTAATATTGATTTTTTTTAACCGAAAAAAAAAAAGCGGTTATAAGTTGTATTACGATGAGTCATTCACCCCACATCAGCTGAGATAAGTTACAGATCCACCCTGTTTATTCTCGTTAATTTTGATCAAAAATCTAATATAAGTAACGCCATTCTGAGTGAATACGACACGACTCGACCGATACGAACGTACGACGTGTTTTTATAAGGTAAGCGCACACCACAAGCGGATCAGGACGGATTTCTGTATAGAATGCGGTTTTGGTGTGCGTTGACCTTTAGTTTGACTGTAAATATGACATTTTGTGAAACTATTTACTGTTGTTTGGAAATTATAAATTAAAACTGTATTTGAGTTCTTTAAAATAAAATATAATAAATGAAATAAAAGTTTTTCCAAACACACTTTATTATAAGACACATCACATGACAGTAAATAGTTGAATAAATAAAACCAAACATTAAAAAAGTATTATTTGAGATTCCATTAGTTGAGAGTGCTTACAATTATTAATTACTATTTTTATAATCCCATCGAAAAACAAATAACAGTGCCTTTACAAATAAATTAACAATAAGTACAATAATTCTTTAAAAATACATCTACCCTCAAAATGACCAAAGAAAAATTTAGATTTAGTAACTTAGATTAAAAATGTAAAATTTTAAGTTTAAATACGGCAACACTAGTACATTATACGATCAAATATACTAGATACATTATAAAATTACGACTACCTCCAAAATTCAAAATTAATTGTGATATCTTATTACACATCTAAAATGCAAGACATAGATTCTCTAACTAAAATTTTAATTGTATCATAGTGAATATTATATCAATAGGTAAAACACACATACATTCTAGTCCACACACACACATTGACAGAACACTCACGTGCCATAAAGCTCTCGAAACACAGGTTGATAAATAAAAATATTTTCCTAATATTCTCGTCTTTTATTTCTCACACTGGCAACCCTTGCAGGGGACTCCATTTAGTGGTGGGAGAACTGTATTGGTCTGAAAAGATTTCATTAATGCTGTAATGATAAATGAAGCCTAAGAAAGAGATGACAATCAATGAAAAGAGTATCAGTAGAAAAGAGATAACCAATACGCTACTCAGACCCATTTTTATGTTTGCACAGGTTTTATTGAGCTAGTGCAGTATTTTTTTATTGCAAGATAGATAAACGAGCCATCTGATACGTTTTAGGAGACCAAATTTTTACCGAAACATATACAGGGTGATTTGTTAGACAGGGTACATATTGCAGGAGGGTGATGAGTACTCTGTTCTAATACGGAATATTACAAAAAATAAGTAAAATTACATTTTTTTTTTAAATCTAAATTCGACAAAACTACCTCAAACATAAGCAATTTCGGCTTAAAGAGTGTTGACTAATGACCTCTAGTGATCTCGCGCACCCCACACCTCCGCCACACCCATCAGCTGTCGAAAAACCATCATTTTACAAGAATATTAGATATTTTTAAGTTGCGATTACTAAGGCATTAAGCCATATTCTTTGGTAATAATATTTTTACTGGTCGTATATAACCATCAGCTACCATGACCTTCAATATGTACCCTCACTAGGAAATCACCCTGTATTTTTTACATTTAACGAGCTTCAAAGGTAGGTCGCAACGCAGCTAGAGAATCCAATCCCGGGGTACTTTTGCGATTTCGGGATTGAGGACGTATAATCCTGGGATTGATTTGATTGATATATTGGTCGATGATAGCTTATTTTGATATTGCACAAAAACACGATTTACCGGCGAAGGTTTCCTCTGCAGTCCGTTTGCTGGACCTTGTCGTTTGTACTCCTGAACCTCAGATGATTCAGTCTTCTCTTTCTCTTCCCTTTGCTGTTTTGATGTGCTCGCCTGACAACATTTATAGATATAATGTAATATATTGTAACATCAACATAGTCTATAATTACGGAACGAATTTTTATTTTTTTTTCATGAAAAATGCAGAGCCTAATTATTTGGTCCTTCGAGCCAGATTTTAATGCCATACTTTAAAACGTCAAAAAATCACTTCTTCATTCCTTGTGCAAGATTAATTTCACAATATTTTTAAACAAAGCTCAAGATGATATCCTACACCTTCTGATTAAATTCGTTGCGGGGCCCAAGGCTAGTTAGCATTCCCTCGGTTTCCTCGGCTTCACTGATCAGTCATTACGATGGTCACCACTATAGATTCCATATAGTGAAAGAAAACACCCAATCTGTAAATAACTGACTTACTAGAATCCTACCTGCGTAAGATCCTGCAATCCTTCTCGTCTCATCCCCGGTATGAGCTGTTCATGTAGCGGCGTGTCCTCGTTCTGCGGCGGGTAGTGTCGCGCTAAGGAAGCTGGTAACTTCGGCATCGGGTACAAACGGTGCATGCGGCAGTAACGCTGAGAGGTCAAATAAAAGATAAATTTAATATCAAATTGAAAAAAATACTGTATGGTACAGGGTGGCGCAATAGAACGTGCATTTTTAAAATAATTATTAAAAAATAAATACAAAAGGTATAGTTAAAATAAAACTAAGCAATTATTAAGTGGTAACTGAAGTTTATTTTTTAAAAATAACATCATCTAAATGATGACCCTCTCTACGTTGGCACTCCTCTAACCGCAAACGGAAATTACCGAAAACTTTCTTAAGTAGTAGCTGGTGTGATTGCTGCCATTTCACCACGAATATTCTCCTTGAGCTGACTGATGTTTCTCGGATTATTGGTGTAGACTTTGTGTTTGAGGTATCCCCACAAAAAAAGTCAGGAGGCGTCAAGTCTGGACTGCGCGGAGGCCATGGGATATCACCTCTTTTCGAAATCAGTTTGCCAGGGAACATCTGCTTCACAACCGCCATGGAGTCATTTGATGTGTGACTGGTAGCTCCGTCTTGTTGGAACCAAGTCCTAGAGTTCTTTATTCTTGAATTTTCAAGTTCTGGGGCCAAAAAACCTTCCAACATCGCAACATAGCGTTCGGTATTAACAGTGATGTTTTGCCCCCGTGCGTTTTCAAAAAAATAAGGACCAATTATTCCTTTGGCAGATATTGCGGCCCAAACTGTCACTTTAGGGCTATGTAACGGTTTTTGATGTTTGAGTCTGGGATTTTCACTATTCCAATAACGACAATTTTGGCGGTTTACGAACCCATTCATATGAAAATGTGCCTCATCAGAGAAAAGGATGTTTTCAAAATTTGAAAACCGATTGAGCATTTCATTAGCAAATGTGAGCCGTGCTATGAAGTCAGAGTCTTTCAATTCTTGAGTTAATTGCAGCTTGTATGGATGCAATTTAAGATCCAAGTTTAAAATTCGTTGCAAACTTCGTCGCGATATGTTTAGGACAGACGATCTCTTGCGAGTAGACATTTGTGGATCTTCTCGTACCGACTGCTTAACACTCTCAATATTGTCTTCGGTCCTAGATGTGCGTGGACGACCTTTCGCGTTTGGTTTAAACGTCGATCCAGTCTCTTCAAAACGCTTTATCCAGATTTTAATTAACTTAGCACTCGGAGCCTCCCTAATTTGCCGTACACCATACTCAGAACAAAATGATCGCCTGACAACTACGTACGAACGAGAGTTTTCGTAAAATGCGCGCACGCAAAATGCGCGACGCTTCCCGTCGAAGTGACTCATAGTGACTAAAACTTTATGAACCGCGCTACCCAACGATATCGGTCTCCCCCCGCCCACGCCCCTTCTACCCCGCAAAAAAAGATGATGCAATATGCACGTTCTATTGCGCCACCCTGTATATTACGTCATCAGTCTACGATCTTGGGGGTCGCACCGTGGAAGCTAGTTTTTGCGTCCGCATCAAACATTGCAATTCTTTCAAAGTATTATTAAAACATTTATCATGTAGCTCACTTTTTTACATCACTGCATTAGGAACTATAAATGGTGAAATCTCAGTCGGCTGATGTATGCCGAATGTAGTATACGACGCAGACTGAATTACAAAGGTATTACCTTTATTGCAACACACAATCCTGTCTACATCCCACCTAATGGTAACTAATTACCATGAACCATGACTCTACCTTTACCACCAATCATACTCACATCAAAAACCTTCCTCAGCGCAAAGTCCGGTCGACCGTTCTGTTCTGCCTCTACAGTGAGTTCAGCCGCGTGTCGTAGTCGCTTCCTCTTCTAATTACGTCTATTATTAAGACAAACGAACCTACATCCCACCTAATGGTAACTGGTTACCGTCACCTTAAAACCCTTACTACCTAGATTACTTTCATCAACAGCCTTCCTCAGCGCAAAGCCTCTACCGTTCTGTTGAGCCTCTATGATGAGACCAGCCGCGTATCACAGTAGCTTCAAACGAGCCTACATCCCACTCATTGGTAACTGGTTACCGTCACCCCTACCTTTACCACCAAACTGAATCATACTCACATCAACAGCCTTCCTCAGCGCAAAGTCCGGTCGACCGTTCTGTTGAGCCTCTATGATGAGTCCGGCCGCGTGTCGCAACAGTTTCTCGTCTTCTGCCCTTGTGTTCTGTTCGGCTAACTCTCCATAGAAGTAGCGGGTATCTGCAAGCTCTTGAGCTTCGCGGTCCGTACGCTCTTTCTATGGATTTTGGTGAGAAAATAATTTAGGCTGCGGTTTTTCAATGTCGGTAGGAGACATATTCTGACTGATCTTCATTAAAAAGAGCTATCTTAAAATAATTTGTTTTACATTGAAAAATAATATAAAATAAAAAACTTGAGAGGTGTCAAGGGACACCCGGATGGAACGAAGTTCCTTTCGATTAATTAGTGAGGGAATTGTACTATAAGAGAGAGAGAGACCGACGTATTAAACTAACTAATTAATATAACTTAAATAAAATATTTTTATCACAGCGCCATCTAGCATTAATGATATAAAACAAAAAAAGTGGCGTGACAACTTTTTCATAAGAATTTCCGTCTAGCCTCCTTTCGATAACGCGTGATAAGGAACTTCGTTCCAATCAATAAAATGCTTTTTTCGGTTCTAACTGGGCTATAGATTTAGATTTCAATGCTCTAATTTTATTACCGGCCTTTTTTATTACAATGATATAAACTAGGCATTCGCGACCCTTTTTTAAGTCGTATAAATCTCAAAGATTTATATTTCTCATTGGAAATAAATAGGTACATCTGATATAATCTACAATACTTTTAAATGTATTGCGTTGGTAAGTCTTAAATACCTACATTTTTAACTAAACAGCTACTGTATATAATTTATCTATTATTTAATTGATGTATTGATTAGATCGACACGATGAAATAACAATATAAAAACTACAGAAGACTGTGTAATAGTATTGTATCTTGATTGTTATCATATCTGGTGCGAACATGACACCGATAGATAAGTGAGTGATAATATTATACATAGAAACTACTGGGTATAGCGATGATTCTTTGGGATCGACAATTGCAGAGTTTTAAGTTACTTTACAAATATTATTTTAGGAAAACTAAACTGACTGACTTTAACGAGAATAGCACAAAAATAATCGTCAAATCTTTGTCAAATTTAAATGAAATCATGTCCAAAGTATCCACTTCATGAAAAAATCGTAATCGGTTTATCCATAAAATAGACACTTGTACGTAAACATGGACATCAAAAAGCCACATTTTAACAATTAACATAGATCTTAAAGTTCTCGTTCGAACTTTCAAAAAATATCCGAATCGGTCCACCCAAACCAAAGCTAAAAATACACTCCACTCGGTTGGCACTACTTTTACGATCTAATTTTGATCTAGTATATTTTATTGGAGTAAATTGAGTTATTTTAATAAAGGTAAAGTTCATACCCAAAGTCGAAGAATATCTTCTCTGTGCTCCTGTGTCTTACGGGCTTTCTCTTTACGCAGGTTTTCATTGAAATCTTCATACAATTCTGCGTTTTTAAACCTAGATAAAAAGGAAAATCACAGAAGATAGATTGGTGTTTTTTCTTTTAAAAGACAGGAATACGAGCCCAGTTTTTTAGGACTATAAAAAAGCATAAGCTCAAAATTCACAAAATTGAAGAGACATAATTACTTCAAGTTCCTAACTAGCGGCAGAAGATAGAACAATTGCTACACATACTCCCCCCACAGTGAATTTGTTCTAGTAATCTGTTCATAATTTCCCACTGTGACATCGCATTGAACTCGTGCATTCTGCTTGTTTGTCGATAGACTGTTTCGATATGAACTAGTAAGTACCTTTATACTATGAATATAAAAATTAGGTAACGTAAAATTTTTGAAATACCGTGCTATTTGAGTTCAGTAGGAACTCTTGTCTCGCCTGATATCTTTGCTTGTACTGCTGCTACATAATTAATGTGATTTTAGGATACCTGTTCATGATCTCCCACTGTCTAATCGTGTTGAACTTGTGCACCCTGCGCTGTTCTTCTAGTAAGAACTCCTCTCTCGCCTGCTGTCTCTGTTGTTTATAGTGCTGCTGCTTCTCCAAGTCCGAGCGACGACGGGCGTCTTCCCTGAAAATAAAGTGTTTTAATTCTGTATGTTGGATGCTATAGGATCCAATAAAGAAAAGAGTTATTTTTTATTAAACTTTGTAATTCATTGAAACAATGAAAAAATTTAAAATTATAAACATGGCTTACTAGCTACTACTACTATATGGCTAGAACAGAAGTGAGAAAAAAGTGAAGAATTAAATTTGACATAGAACAACGAACAAAATTTATAAGAAGATTTAAAAATTAATAGAATAGTTTTTATGCAAATACAAAAAAGTTTATGTTTTGAACACTGTATAAATTGATTTTTTAGTATTATCAAGGCAAACGACCAGACGGGTTCCGCAGCAAATAAATTACTATAATATAAGATTCTAGATGTTTTTCAATAAGACCTCGAACCTTGTTTTAAGAAGGACGAGTTATAGCGTTCGACGAACGAAAGAAAGGTAGAAAGAAACAGCAACTGACTCCTTGACAGCTGTATGCTGCTGTCACAAAAACCAATGTCATTAATGAATGACATTCACTTTGCTTTTTTTTTCAGTTGGAGGAAATTACCGGATCCCGGTATGGTATCCGGTTATGTGGGAGTTTAACCTCACTAAAACCTCCAACCGCTCACACTCAGCGTCCGAACCCCGGCTAAGGCCAGAACCCAGCACGGGGTTTGGAGGGACGGTGCGACGCGTTACGCGTTCGGCACTCTTTCCTGTCCCTCCGTCCCCGACATTTACTTTGCTTAGCGATTTTTAGCAGTCATTAATAAGAATTTTATAAAAATTGAACTTAAAACCATAATCATTGTAATATAGAAGTGAAAGTAATGTCGTTGTAACTCACGCATCATTCTTCTCCTTGATAGCTTTGTTGAGCATTTCCTGTTCATGAGCCTCGCGAGCCGCGTCACCAGACTCCAGACGTTGACTGATCTTCTCAAGAACTCTCAGCTTTTCATTCTTTACCTGATAAATTTAAATAAAATTATATATCCGTTTGCTTTCCATACAGAAGGTAGTTGTACTAAGTTCTAATTCCTAAGATAGATTCGAAACAGATAGATAGAGATCGAAACACAATTTCCCTATCATTAACGGCTTGCCTCTGATGATATTGACCTTTACAGACACTAACCACTTATAAACGTAGATAGTCAGAAAATTTGGCAGAAAAGGCACAAAAACTAGATTACTAGAAATTCAAAATAGATAACGGCCCCTCTTTGCCCTGGCATTGCAGAGGTTCATGAGCGACGGTGACCGCTTACCACCAAGTGGGTCGTAAGCTCGTTTATCTAACCTAAAATAAAAAACAATATTTTAAAAGTTCCTTACATCAAGTTCAGTTTGAGCTCGTCTCCGTTCAATCCTAGCTCTAGAACGTAGCAGTACTTCAAGCAGCTTGTCATCCATGCGGTCCCTGGCAGCCTGCTCGTTGCGACGAGCTTCTAACTCTTGACGGGATCGCTCCATGTCCGTCCAGATACGGGCTTTCTCTGACGCTTTCTGTAATGTTAAGCTTTAGTGAGGATTAAGGTGCAAACAAATATAGACTTATGTAAATCGATCGTGGGTAGTATAAAAATGTATTTGCTTATACAAAAAAGATTGGACAGTTAGATGCTCGTGTTACAGAATACCAAGGACCCACTTTGCACATGTAAGGACCTAGACTTACATGTGCACAGTGAGTGCCAATCGCCTAGTTGTAGAAATACCCTGATCAAGATGCGAGTACAATTTAAAGATGTATGGATTAAAATACAACTATTACATATTAGTGGCGTGCATTTCATAGAAGAAAATAAACGATGCATACTTTAAACTGAAAGTTTACTAGAACTATGAAAAGGCGAAATATTCTAGATACTCAACTGGAATACGGATCATATATTTGTAAGTAGTCCTGTGACTATTAAAGAGCCTGTAAATAATATTATTACAAAACTTACAAAATCCTCTTCGAATTTTTTGATAGCAGCCATTTGTTCGTTTGCTTTGATATTATCTATTTTTTGTAAGTTTAGTTCTGTCTCGTATTCTGTTCTATTGCGTTCTGATATCTCGTGAGCTCTGAAATACAATTAATTGTAAAAAAATCATTTCTAGTCTGCAATAGATACCTATATTGTAAAAATATCTGTGGCTGCGTTAGTTCTAACTAGAATATATTGAACATTTTTCAAAAAAGGAAACTAGTAGGTACCTCAAAAAACTGTGAAAGTTTGTCATAACAGAATTCATTTTGATTAATTTTCACACGTGTACAGAGCTTTAAATTAGATAATTTCAGTCAAACATGAGTTACTAATTACAAAGTTGATTGTAAACTCACTGTTCCAATATTTCCTTCTGGTGTTGTTTGTTGGCTTCGAATCTTCTCTTCTTCTTTTGTTCAATCATCTCGTTCCACTCCTTCGCTTTAGCTATAACCTCGTCGTCATCTTTCTTCTTACGATCTGCCTTCATCTGCTGCAACTTCTCTTGAAACTTCAATTGTTCCATGCGCTCTTTTTGGATGACGGTTTCGATGACGGCACTTCGAAGAGAGAGTGAATTTAAGACATAAAAAATTGGAAAAATGTGTGAAATAAAACAGTAGATGAAACTAGGTGATGATTGAATGATTTTAATTCGAAACATACAGCAACACGTAAAACCGATTGCTGGCGTGGCGTAAGAAGACAAAAGTCAGTTAATTTGAATTACTTTACGAGTATTATTTTTATTTGTTTATTGGAACGAAGTTCCTTATCGCGCGTTATGGAAAGGGGGCTAGAGGGAAAAAAATCTTACGAAAAGTTGTCACGACACTTTTTTTGTTTTAGATAATTAATGATTATCGCTAGATGGCGCTGTGATCAAAATCTTATCTCTCGTATATGCGTATAATCATCTAAAACAAATAAGGAACGTGTTTTAAAAGATTTTGATTACAGCGCCATCTAGCGATAATCATCAGGGTCGTTACATCCGGGTGTCCCTTCACACCTTTCAAGTTTTTATTTTTATTCATTTTTTTTCATTATTAGGTATTTTTGCTATTATTGTTGTAGTTAAGTGCTTTAAATGGAATTAATATTTTATGTTATTGTTTTTAATTATTATTTTTAGAATCTCTGTTTATTAATGTTTTTTAATTGGCATACTGTTTACGTCTGTAATTGGAATACCACTTAGCATTTTATTGGAAATATCAATATTCTGTTATTGTGATTAGAGTGTAGATTCAGTTGCTGTTGATCTTTTAAATAAAATTAAAATAGTACCCAAGTAACAGTTTTGGTGCGTCTTTATTTTTGAAGACGGTATCTCGTGCGCTGCTCATCATCCTTTGTTGCTCCTCTTTCTTTCTCTTGACGTATTGTTTGTAGAACTCTGCGTTGGCTTGCTCGGCCGCTTCGATTCTTTCGCGACGTAGCTCTTCGTTGCGTTTGTTGACATTCTACAATTGAATATTCAGATTTTGAGTTATACAGCGCTATGACCTGTCCTTCTTCAAACGAGGCTTCAAGAGAGTGTCCTTAAGGGTATGCCGTAGGTAGCAGCCCCGCAATGTCTTCTGGCAATGCAGAGGTCCATGAGCGACGGTAACCGGTTACGATCAGGTGGGCCATTAGCTCGTCTGCTTGCGTGGCAATAAAAAAAATACACCAAAATAATCTGTTAAGGATTCGACAAGAACATTGGTATAACAATAACTATTTACTGTAGTACTTTATCTACTGTAACAACCCATTGTGCAGGTCTCCTCAGGTATACCTAGTCCACCACGTTTACCCAATGGGGACATAACAATATTTAGGAAAGATTTTGAAATCCTTTGCTAGCGAGTATTAGTATACTAAGTATGAAGGTTTCCTCACTATTTTCTTTAACCATTTTAGTGAATGGTGTTGTGAGAAGTTTAAATATTTATATTTTCGAATTTATACTAAGAAGTTCGAACCCGCGAACCACCCGTACGCACGTTCAACCACTCAGTCATCATGAGTTACCTCGACCAAACATTTACCTCTAAAGAATTAGGCCAAGACTTAGTCATCTGTTTGCTTTGAGAATCAAGATACTTCACGTATTCTCGCTTGCGGACTACCTCGGGATCTTCACGGTCATGATCGGTCCATTTTACTATACGGGACCATTCTTCTTTGTTCATTAATATCGGCATTTTATTTAATTAATTAAAAATGGATATCACAAGAAATAAAAACTGTTTTTTGTGGTTTTGTTATTTTTATTTAAATTGTATTTTCAAGCGTTGCCATAGCAACAGCAAACAGTCGTTTTTTTATTTGAAAACCAAATATGTAGGTTTAAATAATTTTAAATAAGTTTAAAAATTATATGTAAAACATAACGATTCGATAGACTTAGAAAATTAAAAGAGAGAAATTGTATGATAAATGATTTATTTTTATCTTCCATAATGTTGTCCATTCTGCTACAGTTACTGTCTAACTAGGAGTAAAAATAAAAGATCAAACAAGATTTTTATTGAATTCAATTTTTCTAAAATACATTGAGTACAATACTGTAAAGAGTGACATTCATTTACAAATTTTTGAAATAACTGAATTAAGTAACCAAATATGATTTCTGAACGAATAGTGTTGTCAGGTGTAAAAAATATCGAAACTAGTGCTTTTGTATGAGAACTTCTTTTTTGGATTTCGCATTTAAGAAAAGATCACACTATAATCTGACATGAATAAAAGTACCACATTTTTTATATCTAATTATTATTTGTATGGATATTTCACAATCTAATTATTAAGATTAAAAATACAACCAAACAAATTTAAAATTTAGACAGCTTGGCTAGCTTCTGTGAAATAAGAAATTACACCTGACAACCCTTTTGCAATGACAGTTCGTGTCAGATGACGTATTTCTCTGTTTAATCTATACGTTCGGAAATATTTACGTCAGCCACGTTGGAAGTGCCAAGTTGGTGTTTTTATGGTAAATATTGCAATTAAAAATAGAAAAAAAACGCTGTAATGTGTAAAAACAAATAATTCATCATCCGTGTACCTATTCACAGCGACAACCATAACTTAATAGAACGTAAATCAGTCTTAAAAATCGTGTTAAAACTGTGACATAATTTCGAGTAATACGGCTCTTAAAAGCTCGTTATTTGTGTGTTTAGTGAGAGAGTGCCGTCAAGATGAAACTGAAGGAGTTGAAGAGGACAGTGAACGTTAGCTGGTCGCCAGCGGAACAGTACCCGGTACTACTTGCGGCCGGCTCAGCTGCTCAGCAAGTTGACGCTTCGTTCAGCTCAAATTCGCTATTAGAACTATACTCTTTGAACTTGGAAGACCCTAGCTATGATTTGAAACAGATTTCCAGCTTGCAGACGCAGCATAAGTGAGTATTTATGTTTGAAATCGGAATATAATGTAGTGGTGGGGATGTTTTGATCTTGATAAGCATTGATAGTGATGTTGAAATAGTTCTAAGGTTTGAAAGATATTTCAAAATATACCAAAACTTAGCTAGAATTCTTGAGTAAACACGCTCAAAAACTTGCACTATAAAGCAAAAGTAAGAGCTAGTTCAAATAGTGATAGATATAATAAGTAAAGAAAAAGTCTTCTATTTACTTACTTTTTATACTGTAACACCTCAACCTACCTTTGACAATTCCTCTACTGAGAAAACCTGAGTCCAGCAGTGGCCATTAAAGTGTTGTACAGTACTATACTGCCGAAGACAAAATCTAAACCTATTCTAATCTAAATAATGAAATAATTTAAATTTCGTAAACTCATAAGATTTCAAAAATACAGCTCTAACAGAAAAAAAATTTAACTATAATATTTTCTTCCATTACTAAAAATCTACTTACTGTACTTGTAACATTTTGTAACAGATTTCACAAGCTAGAATGGTCGGGAGCCGGCATAGTTATAGGAGGATGTGACGGTGGATTACTTGAGTTCTACAACGCGGATAAATTGATGAACAATGCCAGTGATGCCTTGATTGGGACTAGTAATAAACATAGTGGTAATTATGAATTTTGAGCTTTTCTATAGATATTATTAATGATAGGTAATCGAAAATGTTGTTTACTAGACTTATTAATAGGGGTGTGCGAATATCGTTCGAATCAAATAATTCGAAAAGTTTCGAATATTCATTGAATTTTGAATAGTATCGAATTTGACTACGACGATGTATTGGAAATAGGACAAGAATTTGTATTTTGTAGATAATATCTTTAATGGGCTAGATGTCTACAAAAAGTCAGTCGTCGTAGTTAAAATTCGAATTTCGAATCGAATAATTCGTGAGTTCGAATTATTCACACACCCCTATTTATTAATCATCATCAGCACATATTTGTTCACTGCTGAACATAGACAAAAACATTTTGTTTTCTAGAAAAATTGTTTTTAAAACTCAAAAATATCTTTAAGATTTCTTTGGCATCAAATCTTGTTATTCATAATTATTTTTACGTAGACATTATCACCAAAGAGTTTCTAATAATACTACAAAAAATACTCATTGAATTTTTCCCATAATTTTTTAGGTAACGTAACAGCATTAGATGTAAATCCTTATCAGAAGAACCTCTTAGCATCAGGAGCATCTGAGAGCGAAATATTCATATGGGACTTGAACAACACAAGCCAACCCATGGCTCCCGGGACAAAGAATCAGCCCTACGATCATGTGCAGGGATTAGCTTGGAACCAACAGGTTTGAAAACTTAATAGAAATAGATATTTCTTAGTAGGCATTCTAAAATTAATGTGTCTCGCTAAAATAGTGTAGCTATCATGCTTTTTTTTTTTTAGATGGAGGAAATCACTGGATCCCCGCCCGCTCCGCGCGGAGTTATGTAGGAGTTGAACCGCACTAAAACCTCCAACCGCTCACACTCAGCGTCCAAACCCCGACTGAGGCCAGAACGCAGCAAGGGGTTATGAGGGACGACGCGACGCGTTCGCCATCGGCACTCTTTCTCGTCGCGCCGCCCCCAGTTATCATGCTTAAGGAACAGTTTCTTGTCATAGTTTTTAATTAATTGAATGTGTGCAATATTTCGTTGCGAACATCATGATCATAAGAATAACTGCAAATTTTCAAGTAAAATTAATAATGTCAAAGCCTATCAAGTTAGAATATTATATTAGAAGCTAAAAAATTCTGTTTGTAAACGGGTAATATTGATAGTATTTATTAATAAATTTATTTTCATTTTTAATTTTTCATCTATTGGTGAAAATGTTTTTGATTCAATTTAATATGGAAGTATAATATTGAGAATTCATAAGGTAAATCAGATGATGACAATATATTTATCTTGCAGGTCCAGCATATATTAGGTTCAACATTTTCAACGAGATGTGTTGTTTGGGATTTGAGGAAAAATGAACCTATTATGAAACTGAGGTAAGATTTATAATGTTTACATTTAAAATATCTGTACTTGTTACTCTTGGCAGATGTCTATCATTTCCTTGTCCGACTATATTTTAAATAGTTTTATTCTATAACTAGCTTTTGCCCGCGACTTCGTTATCGTGGACTTCAGGTTCGTCCCGTCTAGATTATTATCAAAAATTGTAGCCTATGTGTTATTCTGATGTATAAGCTATATTGTGGTAAAGTTTCATTAAAATCCATTCAGTAGTTTTTACGTGAAAGAGTAACATCCATACATCCATACATCCATACTTACAAACTTTCGCCTTTATAATATATATTAGATATTTCAATGTTAATTTTTTAATTAAACCTAATATTTTTGTAGTTCTTATCGTTTAACTATGCTGTATTACATTTTCAAGTTAAAATATATAAAATATATGTTAGTACAATATGAAATGATAATAAAATGCAAATAAAACAAGTTTCTGAAGTAACGTCACCGTGTGTTCAATTTTGGTTCCTGCCACAGACTTGACGTAGTTCCCAGTTGAGTGGTTAAAGTACAATACTAAAAAGCATTTCTATCTATCTATCTTTGTGTTTGGGGTGGTGATTGTAATCACCTGACACGTCGACCCAATCGGATCTTTTGTATCAAGTCCTTTATTCCTCGGTTTCAAAAAGTGATTGCATGAATTCAGCAATTCTTTTTGGAGCCAAGGACCTGTACACGCATTGGTCCGAGTAGCCGACACCCAATGCGTTCATTCTTACCCGTCGCTAGGCCGTCGCATGCACGTAGAATGTGATGCATTGATTCTGTGTCGTCTTCAGAGAATCTGCAGATTGAGCTTGTAACTAACTGTAACCTGCATAGGTGCTCTCCGGTGGCGAAGTGCCCCGTTAGGGCACCCAGAAGGTGTCTTAGTTTGTTTTTGTTAAGCCCAGCTGCCTTATGTGTGTTGGTTTCGCTTATGTACTCTTTCAAGAGTCTCAAGCCTGATAGGGATCTCCATTCCATTGTTAAAATCATTTATTTGTCGTTCTAAATGTGATGTGTGTGTGCAGCGACTCCCAGTCCCGCACTCGTTGGCGCGCGGTGTGCTGGCACCCCGGCGTGGCCACGCAGCTTTGTCTGGCCTCCGAGGACGACCAGGCGCCCGTCATACAGCTGTGGGACCTCAGGTATGTGTACTAGCTTACAACTATCCCACAGTGGGGTATGTCATCGGATCTAAGTAACTGACCCAGCATAAGCTGAAGTGGCAGTAGACAAGTCACATAGCAGGTTGGGGCACGGAGGTTCAGAAGTGGCGACCACGTCAAGTGCAGTGGGACGACCAGCTACAAGGTGAACCGATGATCTTGCTAAGGTCACGGGAACATTGGTATCATTGGGGGAGTCCTATGTCCAGCAGTGTCGTCAATAGGCTGATGATGATTAGGATAGGGTATGCCCGGCTGACGACAGAACCCAGCACGGGATTGTACAGGGTGCACGCCAAGGCGACACGTATCGCCCCGTCACTGTGTGTTACAGAACTGCAAACATTATAGTCATTAGCAAATATACAGGGTGGATCTGTGACTTTGGACAATCTGACGGTGAATGACCTGTTGAAATGAAACTTGGAACCACATTTATTTTAGGAATTGGATAAAAAAAAAATCATCATAGTATGGAAGTCCGCAACGATAGTCGTTCGTTTTCCAGTCAATGTCAGAAAAACAAGTTTAACCGATCCGAAAAATAAAAATGGTGCTGAGTTGTATTTCGACAGGTCATTCGCCCCACGTCAGATTGTCCAAAATTACAGATCCACCCTGTATGAACGTTCCTGAAATCTGAACTTCTTCAAAATGCTAATTAAAGTAAACAAGCTAAAATTCTTATCTACAGTTACCTCGGTCATTCTAGTTCTCGCTTTTTTACGTCCTTTCATACCGCATACTACACATCCATTCATCTCAGTCAATCTTTTTTACTGGTGAGGTTTCAAGTGTAGGCTCACCTGATGCTAAGTGTGCCTCTGCCAATGTCGAAGAATTGAGAGATCGTTGTCCATCAACTTTCAATTTAACATGATTTTTTAATGTATAATATTTTATAACCAAAATGAAAATGACCGACTTCCATTAAAATCTTGTAAAAAATCACATTTTTAAACACAGTTTCAAAAGTACTTGACCACCTTTCATCTGACACCAGAATCATTCAAATCGGTCCACCCAAACTAAAGTTATGAACGAACAAACAAAAAATACAGACGAATTGAAATCCTTCTTCTTTTTGGAAGTCAATCAAAAATATGGTTCTCCTTGTTACCAGGCTGGCTGCATCCCCCGTGGTAACATTGGAGGGTCATCAGAAGGGTGCTCTATCAATGTCGTGGTGCGCACAGGACTCTGACTTGTTACTATCAGCTGGAAAGGACGGAAAAGTCTTGTGCTGGAACCCTAATAATAATAAACCGGTAAGTTTTAGAATAGATTTCTTTCTTAGGTTCGTAAAGGTGCATTTTTCTTCAATTCTTTAGTTCAATAGTTTAGTTCAATTTAAGTCAGATTTTTGCAATTATTTTATTATGTTTACAGTAAACTTTGATTTCGATACATAATTTTAGCAAAATTGCAGGTAAATTCGTACCTACCAAATGGAGTCTAGTCTGTGAATTTATTTCCTCTTTGTAAACCTTCGATGTTTTCAATTACATATATTGATAAGCGTTCACCAAACTTATATTCGTAAAGTTCTCATATCTCTAAAAGCGATGTATTGCGTTAGGGAGGGGAACTAGTAGCGGAGTCAGTGGGCGCGGCGCAGTGGGTATTCGAGGTGCGATGGTGTCCGCGTGTCCCCGCCCTACTCTCCGCCGCCGGCTTCGACCAGCGCCTCTCCGTGCACTCCGTACTGGGGGGAGCTGCTGCTGACTGGGTAACTATACACGCAGGCACACAGAGTCACATAAAGTCAAATAAAAATACACCGACACTCAGTTATACACAGAGACACACAGAGACGCACAGAGAAACATAAAGATACACAAAGACACACAGAATGACACAGGCACACATAGGCACATAAAGACACATATGAACATAAAGACACACAGGCACACAGAGACCACAAAGTCACACAAATTCACACATAAAGACACACTGAGACACACAAAGACACACAGTAAGGTTCTTTTTGAGCTGGATCGTGTGACATACATCGTTTATTAAGTTACATTTATTTTATTTATTTATTTTATAACAGAAGCACCAACTACATTCACACTAAATTCTACTTATACTAAAAATACATAGTTAACTCTTGGCCCGAGTGGAAAAGAATGTGTGTTGAAAAAGAGGATATGACTTTTGTAAAGATTGTTTAATTTTAAAGCATGCTTTCTTTTTATTGCAAGACACATAATCCTCTCCAAACGGACCAATTGACGGTATTGTTTCTCAAAAGCCTGTAATGCCAGGTTATTGGGAGACCGTTACCCACCACTTATACAGCTCTTTCTACATATAGAGTGGTCACAGCGAGAGTAATATTCTGGAGTCGTTCGGCGCGGACTCCCTGAACGCGCTACCCGCCCCCCGCGCCGCGCCCGCCCCCACCCCGCGCCGCGCCCCGCAGCCCCTCGCCGCGCCGCCCCGCTACATGAGGCGACCTGTCAGAGCCAAGTTCGGGGTGAGTATACAGGGTGCCCCAAAACTATGCGACATGAACAGGTACTTAAATATTAGAGATAGAATGATTTGCTAAAACGAAATTACTGCATTCACAGATTTTTCGTAAATTGTTTGGTTTGTCTCAAAATTGGCAAAAATCAACACCCTGTATTTTGATAATGCCAATCGAAAGAGCAGTTAATCACGAATAATCTTTGATAACAAACACAGTGTGTTAAACGAAAGGAACAATGTGAAACGCGAGATTCAAGATTTTAAGTACTTTATTTTCCGCTGATACTTCCCGTTCATGTCGCATAGTTTTGGGGTGCTCTATACAGCGTGAACTTTATGCCAGCTGAAGTGGGGTGAATGACCTGTCGAAATACAACTGAGAAACGATTTTTGTTTTTGGAATTGATTAAATTTTTCTTATAAAATCATGAGAATTACCGCCATTATAGTCGTACCATACAATATTGAAAACAAGTTTGACCGATTTCAAACGTAGACAAAAAGCCTTTACTGACAGACTCGGTACAGACAGACAATGAAAAAAAGTAGTGCTGTACAATTTGACCGTTTAAACCGGCCACAAAGTTTAACCAGGTTAATTAGTTCAGCAGCCAGCTAAATAATTTAAATTAACCGGTTAAATTAATTAACTAGTTAACCGGTTAAATTAATTAAACGGTTAACTGATTAACCGGTTAAATGGTTAATCGATTAAAAAAAAAATCAAATTGCCTTTCTTGACAAAATAAGCAAAACCGGTTAATTTAATTGAA
Source organism: Trilocha varians (assembly GCA_030269945.2). Classification (NCBI taxonomy): domain Eukaryota; kingdom Metazoa; phylum Arthropoda; class Insecta; order Lepidoptera; family Bombycidae; genus Trilocha; species Trilocha varians. The sequence goes on from AP028257.1 coordinate 10,892,732, forward strand.
TTAGCTGGCTGCTGAACTAATTAACTTGGTTAAACTTTGTGGCCGGTTTAAAAGGCCAAATTGTACAGCACTAAAAAAAATATCTACAAAAAATGGCGCTATTTTAATAAGTTTGTATGTTCTAACTGTATCTTATTTAAAGTTTCAAATTGATAAGCACTAATAATAAATTTTCATTACAGTTCGGTGGCAAATTAATAACATTCGAGAAATGTCCGCAACAAGAAGGACATACACCCAGGGTAGTGCATATCAGTCAGGTAAATTATTATAAAAAGTACCATCTTTCTTAATAAAGTAATTCACATTTATTTACTCTGTGGCGACCAATAGCGCGCGAGATCCTGAACGCGGTATTGACGCGCGGTATTGACATTACTAAATCTAAAATCTATTATAGTGGGCTTCGGCCTGACCGCATACACTACCTCCCTTTGGCCTAATACCACAGATCCCACAACTCTACTAATATATTAATCTTCTTATATACAAAAATGAATTGCTGTTCGTTAGTCTTGCTAAAACTCGAGAACGACTGAACCGATTTAGCTTATTTTAATCTTGAAATATTCGTAGAAGTCCAGGGAAGGTTTAAATATGGTGAGATAATTTACTTATGTGACGCAGACGAAATTGTGTGGGCCAGCTAGTTTTCTATAAAACAGTTATTTTGTTAGTCATTTATTTTATTGATTCTTCAGCAAGAATCACTTTACTTATAGCTTATAGTCATGTTGTAATTTACTATGTTTTTCCCCTTTGTCACAAAATTAAATTAAAATAGTAAATAATATTTTTCACATAATACAACACCCTGTATACAGGTAGTAAGTGACCCGGATATAGTGGAGTTAGCGGCGGAACTAGACGCGGCCCTCGGACCAAACCCCGGGGACGATCCTGGCACTAATGAACGACTGGCTGAGTATGTTATATTGTTATACAGGGTGACTGGTGGCAGTACTAGTGATAACTGTGGTGATAACACAGAAACCGGTGTATTGAGACGATTTTTGGAACGAAGTTCCTTATCGCGCGTTATCGAAAGGGGGCTAGACAGAAATTCTTACGAAAAAGTTGTCACGCCACTTTTGTTTTAGATGATTATCACTAGATGGCGCTGTGAATAAAATCTTTTAAAACAATTCCTTACTTTGTTTTATATGATTAATGCTAGATGGCGCTATGATCAAAATATTTTATAAAACAATTCCTTATTTTGTTTTATATGATTATCGTTAGATGGCGCTGTGATCAAAATATTAAAAAAAAAATACAATTCCCTCACTAATTAATCGAAAGGAACTTCGTTCCATCCGGGTGTCCCTTGACACTTCTCAAGTTTTCTTTTTTTTTAGTAATATTAAATCCTAGTCCTGCCCATTGCTACTTCAAATGCAATCCGACGGCCAAATGAAGGCCGACGGGGCACGAATCGATAGGCCCAGCGTAGGGAGACCTCCCACACGACCTACGACCATTGGTCAGGGTCGCGGGCGTCACTGGCTACAGACAGTGCAGGATCATTATGACGAGTATAGGGGAGACCTATGTCCAGCAGTAGACGTCTACAGGGTGTCCCAAAACTGCTTCATGAACGGGAAGTATCTTAAATATTAGAGATAGGATGTTTTGCTGATAGGATACATTATTTTAATTTTGATGTTTAATAATACTGCATTCACAGATTTTTCGTCTGGTTTGTCTGAAAATCAAACTAACAAAACCGGCAAAAATCAACACCCTTTTTTATGTTACCAAAAGAGTTAATTACGAATAATCTTTGCTAATGATGATCAGTTATAACAGTGATATGTTGTTTATAGATATTGTCGCGTGAAAGGCGACGCGTCGTCTGATCAGAACGAGCGCTACACGTGGTTCTTCCTGAGAGCTAACTTCCTGCCTTCATTCCGATCTGAAGTACTTAATCTATTAGGTAAATATTATACTTTACTTATCATTTAAATAAATAAAAAAGCGTAAATAACTGCAGATTGATTTTGATATTTTTAGTTAAAAAAAAAAATTGCTCATAATACAAAAAAGACATGCCCGCTGAGTTTCTTGCCAGTTCTTCTTTGGACGGTGGCTACAATGATTATTAAATTTTGACGTCAACAAGAAGGAGCACCATCATCGTCATCAATGTTGAAAATAAAATATTTAATTTCATTTCATAGTCAATTCTCCCGAAACAAATATTTACATCGTTTATTCCAACAAAAAATAAAGGTAGCATTTAGAATGTTACGTTTTAGTTAATAATCTAATTTTCATTTTTTTTGTTGTTTTAATAAAGACAAGTACGGTTTTTAGGAGCACCCTGTACACACTAAAATCCTATATTCCTATGTATAAATTTTGAAATAAATAATTGTTTACAGGTTTCAAACAAGACGAAATCCCATCGAAGTTTAAAAGTCTGAACACGAGCGCGGACGGCTCGCAGACCAACCCACTACACAGCATGGTGAGTATATACTCGTCTCTCTCACACATTACCAACATGTATATATCTGTCTCTTTCTAACATAACCTCTTCATCAACTTGTGAATGTAATTTAAATGTTGTATTTTCAACTTCTATGGTCTTTCTTATAATATGTTAACTGAAAATGCATGTTGTTTGTTTATCTTACTATTCTTGGTGCTGATTTGTATTTTTGATACTGACTTTGATAATATTCATTTTTCTGGACTGTGTTGTTGATATTATATTTTTTTTAACTTATTGCAGAGTGTAAAATCAATTAAAATAATTGTTAGTTAGGAGCGGCAGAAAGTTACTTTTTTAAGCTATAAAGTCGATCTTTTTTCACTAAATGATCATAAGCAGCTAGACTATTTTTTGTCTACAAATGCCGGGGTAGCCGATAGACATGAGGTTGTAAAGTACCTTCGCTATTTCTAAATAGTAAATGAATTTACTTCTGACCTTTTTACAAATATTCAAAGTAATTCTGGCGTAATGCATTTTCAATGTTATTTTATTGTCTCCCGCTTTGCGAGAAGGGAAGTCGAAACTCATGTTTTCCTACTCGTTCTATTATCTTCTGATTAAATTCGTTGCGGGGCCCAAGACAAGTTAGCTTTCCCTCGGGTTCCTGGGCTTCACTGCTCAGAGTCATTACGATGGTCACCGCTGTGGATCCCCCTACACAGGAGTTACAGTGGTGGGAGTGAGAGGTGGACAAATACCCGAAAACTAATACTATTAACATCAAAAGACAGTATAAAAAATATAAGTACCTTCCTATCTGCTATAACATATAAATGCTTACTGTGTCTGTCTGTCTGTCACTAACGGATGTGAAGGGAGCCTCCACGGAAACGGAAGCCGAGCTGTCCACTGACACCAGCACTGATCTATCTGTAAGTACCTGACAAAACCATGACATAGACAATAGATCCAAGATGGCCGCCAGTACAAAATGGCGGATACCATAGTTTTTCAATAATCTTTCAATGTGGGTGTATGACTTCTACCTAGAACTCGCAATGACAAAAAAGCAATATGACACTTAAAAAAATAATTTTAAAATATTTGTACATAATTTAATTTTTTGTAATAAGTTGTTATAATTTTCTTTGACTTCAGTATTATTTATCTATCTACAAGTTAAATAGAGCCATTGTTTCAAATAAAACACAATGTCGGTTTTTTTTTTTTTCAATCAAGTCAAATAAAAAATATGAATAATCGCGTGCACTTGCTATAGGGAGTACCCATACTGACGTGGTTACCGTCACTCGTGGACCTCTGTAATGTCAGGGCATACCTACCCGCTGCCTACGACATACCTACCCGCTGCCTAAGACCTACCTACCCGCTGCCTATGACCTACCTACCCGCTGCCTATGACCTACCTAACCGCTGCCTACGATCTACCTACCCGCTGCCCATGTCCTACCTACCCGCTGCATATGACCGACCTACCCGCTGCCTATGACCTACCTAAGTCTTACCTCTGACCTATACCTATTTTAACAACAATGTTCTATTTCAGGACGCTTTGACGTTGATCGAGCGTAAGTTGGCGAGCGTGGACATAGCGCCTACTGTCGCTAATGTTAATATACCTAATGGAGAAGGTAAAATTAAAACAAACTATATTATTAGGTTTTTATAATAGTTTTCCTTTAAATTCCAAAGTTAGTAATAAAGTTTTTAATACTCGAAATAATATGATTAAATATTTTTAACAACAAAAATATATGTAATACAGGGTGTATAAAGAGCACTCCCGAAAACGAAGACTGATGGCAGTACTAATGATATCTGTGAATATAGGACAGGAAACTGATTCATTGAGAACCTTTTTACGCTAATCTTTTTATTTACACCCTGTACATTTCATTTTAAGAAACAAAAATTACCTTTTTTGCAAAAACTTGTATCTTGTTAAATTTGATTCAAACCTTTGTTTGTTTTATAATTAAATAAATTTACAGATCAAATAAGTACCATATGTCGCGCGCTTGTGTGCGGTAATTTAGAAGAAGCAGTTGAATTATGCTTAGAAATGGATCGAGTAGCCGACGCACTTATTATAGCATCACTTGGTATGTATTCTGTTTTACTCTTACATCCATTCACTTTATCTCAACTAGGATCTGCGTCAAAATTGGTTTGTTTTTGTTCAGTTTGTACTCAGGAGCCAAAATTAAGCATGACGTCACGATAGTTAGATAACTTGTTTTGTTTACAGTCTATTATCGTCTCATATTTCCCAGATATATTGTATTGGAACGAAGTTCCTTATCGCGTGTTGTGAAAGGGGGCTAGACGGAAAAAAAATCTTACGAAAAGTTGTCACACTTTTTTTGTTTTAGATGATTATCACTAGATGGCGCTGTGATTTAAAACACGTTCCTTATCACGCGTAAAAAAAAAATGAAGGAAAAAAAATATAAGATATGTTTTAATCGAAAGGAACTTCGTTCCATCCGGGTCTTGACACCTCTCAAGTTTTTTATTTTGTTTAAAATGTATTACAGTGTATTTTAAACGGTGAAGGAAAACGTTGTGACGAAACCTGCATATCGGAAAAGGGTTCTAAAAAATCCTTTGAAGATATGTGAAGTCCCCAATCCGGATTGGGTAAGCATAGTCGACTATGCTTAACCCCTCTTCGGAGGAGATCTGAGCTCAGCAGTAGGTAGTAATGAGTTGTTACAGTACAGTACAGTATTTTAATAATAGAGAAAAAACGTGTTTTAATAAAATATATATTACAGCGCCATCTAGCGATAATTTTCTAAAACTGTATTGTCACAAATTGTCTTGAATAGTGTTGCCAGCATCCACCAGCATATATTATTAAGGCTCTATACATTTCGTCCAACAGGCAGTCAAGAGCTAGTATACAAGGTACAGAAGTACCACCTGAACAGGACGTGCGCGGACCCGGTGTCGTTGATATCGGACGCGCTGCTGTCGGGCGGGTGGGAGGGGCTGGTGAGTAGAGCCGCGCCCGCCGCCTGGCGCACCGTGCTCGCCGCGCTCGTCACGCACTGCGACACCGAGACACTGTCGCAGTATATCGGTGAGTAGGTAGTAGGCACATTGTACGTCATCCTATACAATTACTTAGAGAGGGAAGCCGATATAATAAATACGCACAAAAATAGGTATATTACGTTTTTGGATGTCGTGGTGTTGGTAGGTAATTAAAGTCAAGATTTACGATGAATAAGTAGTTTATTGAATGAAACTTAACACTGGTTAAAGTTCGCACAATCACCAAATTGTTAGTTATAATAAGCGTAGCACAAGATAACTTAACGCTTTAATGCATGGTTTTTTATTGCGGCCTGGAAAAAATGTTTCCTGGTAGGTATTTAGGTACATATAATGAAAAAAATCTGGTATAAAAAATAGGTATTTATTATGAAAAAATATGTATGTAGACAATTGGCTATTATCTATGGTCGTCAAAGTGCGTTCGGATACACATACCACATGACTTCAATAAAATAACGTGAAACGTGGTATGTACACATTTGGCAACAAGGTTAATTAATAGCACGTTATACGATGAATACAAATTAAGAAAACTGTTAGTTATTAGCCGATACAAAACAAGTCGAAAGATGCGCGAGTAAGACGGAACCAATTGCGCCCGTCATGCGATGGAAGGCTCTCTCTGACGACTGGCCACGCCCGCGCAACTCGTCTTCCTTAGGGGCGCGGGCGGCTAGCTACGGCCCACGTGTCGCAGGTCACGTACGCACCGGTCGTATGTACCGAGCCACCGAGACTAGGTTTCACGCGCGGTCTTACTTATAATATTTATGATTTCTGCTTGAGTAGTAAATGTCTGAATGCTCGATGTATGTGTAATGCTTGTCGAGTGTTGTTCTATACATAAATAAATGATGGATATATAAATTATAACTGGAGTGTTTAGTGTGATAGATAAATAAAATATAATGCTAAACTAACTTATGATGAAGGTCACCTACATGTTTTCATTAAATTATCATAGGCTATCCTGAAAGACATTCTTTTGCTGTGTTTCTTTAGTCTATGAATATCGATAGGGAAGCCGATAGGAATGGGGTTATATAGACGCTGCTATACGGGTTGTATAAAGAGCACTCCCTAAAACGAAGGCTGGTGTTAGTACTAATTTCCTGGCTTATCATCACAGGTATCACTAGTACTGCCACCAGTCTTCGTTTTCGGGAGTGCTCTTTATGCACCCTGTATACGTGCTGGACATAAGCAACGACCAGTCCGTAGTCCTGATAAGGTTGGACATTTGTGCGAAGAATGGATGGTCGGTGGGGCTAGGAGTAATGGACGCGAACCGGTGGACGCAGCGCAGGCAGACCTTCACAAGATGGAAATTTTACATGTTTGGGGTGATAGGTCATCAATGTAGTATCTTTTTTTGCAGAATTGTTGGGTGACAAGTTGTCTCAAGAGTCAGACCCGGCGCTAGTGCAGGCCGCCACAGTGTGCTACCTGTGCGCCATGAGCCCGGAGCGGCTGGCGGGGGTGTGGGGGGTGTGGGGGGCGCGCGGGGGCCGCCACGTGGCGCTGCTCGCACACCGCGCCGCCACGCAGCGACACGCACAGATACAGGTATAGCACTGTCTCTGTCACACACATTTTACAACGGGTCGAAAAAGAGCACTCCCGAAAACGAAGATTGGTGGTAGTACTAGTGATACCTGTAATGATCAGCTAGTTAACCGATCCATCCAGACGGTTTTATTTTTCGAAAAATTTTTAGCCTTAAAGCTGTAAAAATAGATCATGAAAAATGATTAAAAACAGCAGCTTAATACTTACTGTAAATTGATTCTCTTGAACAAAAGTGACAGAAGATCACTCACCAGTTGCGTTCGTTGACCTCGCACCGACTGTAGTTCTCTCTCTCTCTAAACTACAGTGGATGCGACTGTCGACTGGCGAGTGATATTCGCTTTCGTTTACAATCGACCACGGCGCGACGGGAAAGAGTGCCGAGAGCGTAACGCGTCGCGCCGTCCATCATAACTCCGTGCTGGGTTCTAGTGCTAGTAAGGTTCAACTCCCACATACCCCGGGTGGGGATTCGGTGATTTCCTCCAACTGAAAAAAAGGGATGTTGCGAACGAACATTTTCGAATGCGAATATTCATTTTTGACATTCGTATTCGAAAGCGAATGCGTTTTCGACTTTTAAAATTTAAAGTTCAAGGTTTTTTACTGACAAGTCAGTCCAAAAGTCATTGTAATTTACAAGTACTACAAAATAGGAACCTACATTTTACCTATACTGGATCTACTTAAAGTTAGGTCGTAGGTAGCGACCCCTCAATGTCCCCTGACATTGCAGAGGTTCATGAGCGACGGTAACCACTTCCTGTCAAGTGGGCCGTTGGCTCGTCTGCCTACATGGCAATAAAAAAAAAAGGTCATAGACCCATCGAGTTCTAACTCATTTTAAAGACAGTCTTTCCTTGTTGGTTCCGTCAGATCCCCTCTACATGAACAAAATTTTCTCCTAACTTTTGTCAGGAGAATATTGACACAACACAAAGTTTGACCTATATAAAACGTGTTTCTACAACTAATACGATATAAATCAAGTTACTGTTCTCCCCAGACGGGCGGTAAGATACAAGCGATGCTGGACGAGTACGCGCTGAGCCTCGCCTCGCAGGGCTGTCTGCAGAGCGCTCTGCAAGCCGTGCAGGGGAGCGCGGGGGACCTCAAGGAACGGCTGCAGAGGGCGCTCGGCATCATCAGGGATCCTGGCAGGGTAAGCTGGTTTATACTTATTAAGACTAACAGCTTAAATTGTACTGGTGAGATATATAACGTTTATAACAATCAAGTTACTTCTTCTATTGATGCTTTAATAGCAAACTTACTATTTTACTCTTGTGTAATTGGTTGCCTGGAAGAGATTGCTTTAAGCGATAAGGATGCCGATTGTAACACTGTACTGTAACAACCCATTACTGCCCTCAGCTGGGCTCAGGTCTCCTCCGAAGAGGGGTTAGACATAGTCCACCACGCTTGCCCAGTGCGGATTGGGGACTTCACATATCTTCAAAGGATTTTTTAGAACCCTTTTCCAATATGCAGGTTTCCTCACGATGTTTTCCTTCACCGTTTTTAGCCAGTGGTGTTGTGAAAAATTGCACATAAATCTTTTTCATAATAAGATGATTTAGAGGTACAAGCCGGCCGGTTTTGAACCCGCGACCTCCCGTACAGAAGGCAAGCGTTTCAACCACTCGGCCACCACGATTGTAACATTACTGGATTTTTAATGTAATTTTCTTTTGTATGTTTTTGTGGTGTTCAAGTTTCTATTCTATTCTAAACTAGGTTGATATAACTTCCCATTTTCAAGAATTTTAATGAACGACAACTTTAAAAATTTTCTTCATCTACCCTCAAATAGATTTGCTAATAAAATGCTTTATTTAACAAATAATATTGTTTTCAGCCACAAGCTCAGTATCAGAACAGAACTCGAACTACTAGTGGACTACCTCCGGCGCGCCCGTACAACCAGCATAGTGACGTCACACCGCAGTACAACTCAGCAGGTATGACTATTATCTGTAGAACTAAATTTGAGGTCAGTCCCTCGAGAATTTGACTGCATTGAAAGTAAAAAGTTGTGTACGAATTTAAATTGGTTTTAGAACTCATGCTTCTCCTTTTGATAAAATGCCTACTATTGTATTGTGAGTTACTGAAATAGATTATAAAAATGAAGTTCAAACGAGGCTTGAGGAAGGTCCTTAAAGTTAACCCTTAAGTGCATCTTGTTGCCAAATGTGTACATACCACGTTTCACGTTATTTTATTGAAGTCGTGTGGTATGTGTTTCCGAACGCACTTTGACGATCATGAATATATTGAGTGTCAAAAAAGAAATTATTATACCATTTTTTTATACCAGATTTTTTTCATTATTTTTTATGTTATACTAGATGACCCTCGCAACTTCGTCTGCGTCACAAAGGGGTTTCAAACAGTACACTTAATGCTGTTGCGATGTTATTTGCGCGGCCCGGGAATATTCATTATGTTTAATACTCGTGATAACTTCTTAACGAAAAGTCCGATTAGAACAAAATAAAAAGTAATTTACTTTTAAATTAATACTCTTGATAACATAATACTTTATTTGGATAAGGATTAATATAACAATACTAATTTAACACTAAATTCATTGTTCGGACGTATTAAATTTTTTTTTGAACATAAAAGCAGTTGTTGTGACTAAACTATGATAGTTAGATATATGCTCTCGCGGACTTTTTTGTTTGTCTTCAAAAGACCTAAAAACCCGTAGTACATCATTTTGTTCTATTGTGAATAGTTTTTGCAGCGTACGCATAAATAGGTTTTAGATATTTCACCTGGTCTTACAAATTCGATATTTTGATACGGATCCCTAATTTTTTTCAAAATAAAATATAGCCTATAACCTTCCTCGATAAATGGACATTCCAACAGTGAAAGAATTTTTGAAATCGGACCGGTAGTTTCTGAGATTAGCGCGTTCAAACAAACAAACAAACAAACTGCAGCTTTATAATATTAGTATAGATGTAACTAAATACCTACCAGGAAGAACATTTTTTCCAGGCCTCAATAAAAAACCATGTATTAAAGGGTTAAGTCGTAGGTAGCGACCCCTCAGTGTCCCCTGACATTGCAGAGGTTTACGACGATAACCACTTACGATCAGATGGCGTTGGCTCGTTTGTCTACATAGCAAAAAAAAAAAAGTAATGGTAACGTTTGTCATTCTCATATAGTACCAGCTCAATACGAGCCGTCGTGGCAGCAGCCCCCCGCCCCGCCGCGACAGTACGCCCCGCCCCCCGCCCCCGCCCCGCCCCTCGCCCCGCCCACAGCACAGCCGCCCCGCCCCGGCAGCGTGGGACCTACTGCTGGTAAGTGACGTCACTACACACTACACTCTTTTATTGTTTACTTATAATATAACGTAAGTTCGGTTGTTTGTTGTGTTTTGGCTCGTTTTACTTGTATTAGCATATTTTTTTTTACTTGGAGGAAATCACCGGATCGGACCCGGGGTATGTGGGAGTTGAACCGCCCTAAAACCTCCAACCGCTCACACTCAGCGTCCGAACCCCGACTGAGGCCAGAACCCAGCACGGGGTTATGAGGGACGGCGCGACGCGTTACGACCAAGGCACTTCATCCCGTCGCGCCGCCCTCACTTGTTAGCTAGCACTCTACTGCTACATAATATCCAGGATCTAAAAAGCTTGTATTTAAAAAAGTTTTCTTCTCTCCATTCTTCTACATAAAATAACCTCCATCTTCACTATTTACAACCTTACCAATATTTTTTCAGGTGGCATAACATCTCGATCGAAATACAAAGTAGATCCATCAGTGCAATCCGCACCGCTGTACAACCAGTACGGTTTCAACAACCAGCAACCGCAACCGTACTTCAACAACCAACCCGAGCCGTACCAACCCAACACGTTCGCCCCCATCGCCCCCACACAACCCAACCCTGTTAATGGGGGGTTCTATAACCCCCCGGTTGATATGGGGGTTGCGGCGTTACCCCCTGTCAGTAAGCCGGTCGCTCCGGGGTGGAATGATCCGCCTATGTTGTCTAAACCTAAGGTGAGTTGAAATACTAGGTTAACCTAATACACATACTTAGTATTACACCAGGTACGTGTACTAGGTGATACTAGGTATTGGTCGTGAGCAGAATGAATTTCGAATAATAATTTTTCAGTTTTGACAATCCTTTTGGGTCAAGCTATTGCACATAAATGTTTATAAATTAAGACTTCGAGTCACATATGGGGTATTTCACGTCAAGCGGACAACGAAAAATATGTCAGGTCGTGAATTTTGGTGAAAGTTGGGTGGAGGTGGGAAAGTTTTATGCGATCTTAAAAAATCGACAAATTTCGAGAAAACCAGACCAAAAAAATAATAATGCAGATTTTTTTAACTTCCACTGAAGTACAAAACTCCCAACTTTCACCAAAATCCACGACCCGACATATTTTTCGTTGTCCGCTTGACGTGAAAATACCCCATATGCGAACCTGTCCCTGACAGAAGGCGTGTAGTATTAAGTAATAATATGATTTAGAATATGAACATGATATCATATGAAGACATGTCCCCGTCCCACGCGGGCACTCGACGGTGGACTAATATCATACTACACAGAATAGGTGCAGAGGTATATTATAACGGTTTGTGTGTGTGAGTATGTTGAGTGTATATACAGAGTGTTATTCAATTAAAATTTTTCGTATTTAATTTTTTTTTTTATTGCTATGTAGGCAGACGAGCCAACAGGCTACCTTATCGTAAGTGGTTACCGTCGCTCATGAACCTCTGCAATGTCAGGGGACACTGAGGGGTCGCTACCTACGACCTAACTTTAATTGGCATTTTTAATCATTTTTCGTAAAGTGTACTATTGTATAGCTTAACTATCATAGATTAGCAAAAAATTCGTAAAAAAACGTCTAATTGGACCGGTTACCTATCTTATCATCCCAGGTATCACTAGTACTACCACCACGTCGCCTCATTGCTTGTACGGAATTTTCGTTAAGTGCCGTGTTGAGAAAAAAAATTAAATGAGATTTTTATTGTTTTAGAATTGAATATTTAAAAAAAATATTTTACCAGTCGGATGGAAATTTTATTCTTTATAATACTGCATTAAAAAGTCATTTTCGTAAAAAAAATGTCAGATTGGCCAAACAAGCACTGAGGCGACGACCAGTCTTCGTTTTCGGGAGTGCTCTGTTTACACCCTGTATAAGTTGGATCTGTAACCTTGTGTCAGCTTTTGTGAGGTGAATGATCTGTCGAAATACAACTTAAAATCACCCTTATTTTTAGAATCTGTTATTTTGTTATGTATGCCCGCAATTAACATACAATAAATGCGGTTCTAAGTTGTATTTCGACAGGTCTTTCGACATTACAGATCCACCCTGTATATTGTGTTTTATTGATAAACAAGTCTACGATTATTTATGGTAAGTGGTCACCGTCGCTCATGACTTTCTACAATGTCAGGATATTGGGCCTATCACCCATACAAAACTTCTTAGACCTCGTTAAAAAATATGAATGTATGTGTGCGTGTGTTGATGATCGATTCAGTAAATAAACACGTCTTATGACTGACGTGAAGTTTGTTTTTTTACTAAATAAGTTGAATTTTTATCATTTTACAAATGCAATCAAGTTTCGCATGTCGAACGATAGCTTTTGGAACGAAGTTCCTTATCGCGCGTTGTGAAAGGGGGCTAGACGAAAAAATTACGAAGAAGTTGTCACGACACTTTTTTTGTTTTAGATGATTATCGCTAGATGGCGCTGTGATCAAAATCTTTTAAAATAATTCCTTATTTTGTTTTATATGATTAGTGCTAGATGGTGCTGTGATCAAAATATTTTAAAACACGTTCCTTATCGCGCGTTACGAAAGGAAATAATTTTTATGAGATACCTTTTAATCGAAAGGAATTTCGTTCCATCCGGGTGTCCCTTGACACCTCTCAAGTTTTTGTTTTTTTTTTGTAAATAACAATTTAAGCTTGTACATATGGAATTAATGTTACATCCAATCCAGTTTAGTATGTATTTTCGTTTTACTTGAGACTTTAAACTACAAAAAGTTAAGGTGCAGTTGATGTTTTAAAATGAGGGTTTTATTCTCAAACTAGAGATAGATTACGATTGGTTTTAACTGCTATTGCAGAAAAGTATAGTCAAATAATAATTACTTATCACAAAGTATTTAACTGACTACCATTAAGAGTACTAAACTCGACTCTTATACATAAAAAAAAAAACAAAAATTATTGCACCAAAAACCTTATCATGTATACGAGTCCTACGTAGCGAAAAAACACAATTTTGCAGGAGAGCCGTTTGTATGTTCAAAATTTGTAACTTTGTTATACCAATTTAGTAGTTCTATCGCTGAAAATAATAAGAATTTTGAAATACACTATTTATGCAAAAAACGATTTTTCTCATTTTGTTGGTTGTACGTAGAACCTGTCGATATTACTTAAACTCGAGAAATATAGTGTAAATAATAATTTTCAGCCCAAATCCGAAACACCAGTACCGACACAAGCACCCATAACACACCCATTATTCGGGGTAGAACCACCCCAACACGTACCCTTAAACCCAGCCCCTGGACAATACCCGGGACAACAACCTGGGCAATTCCTTGGGCAGCAACCTGGGCAATTCCCGGGTCAGCAACCTGGGCAATTTCCGGGACAGCAACCTGGGCAATTCCCGGGTAGTCAACAAATGGGTGGACAATTCCCGGGTAGTCAACAAATGGGTAGTCAATTCCCGGGCGGGCAGTACCCGGGTAGTCAATTCCCGGGTGGATACCAAGATCAGTATCAAGCACAGTATCAACCACCACAGCAATATACTCCACAGGTATGTGATTTACTTTGTTTGATATATAATTTCAAAACAGTTACAGTTTCTTCTTCTTTTTATGTATTTTTACTTTATAGCGCCATGACTTGTCCATCCTCAAAATTATCTTAAAGAAATTCCATAATTTCAAGAATCACTTGTTCAATTTGAAAAATAATTTCAGTGTTAGATAGTCCATTTATCGAGCAAGACTGTATTAAAAAAAAGGGACTGGAAAATATGTCTGAAGTCTGTCTTACGCAGGTAGTCATCTAAAATATTCGTGTTACATTTCCAGCCCGAGCCAGCTCCAGTGGCCCCCGCGGCCCCCGCCCCGCCGGCCCCCAAGGCCCCCCTGCCCTCCCACCTGGCCCCCATACAGGAAACGTTCGACGGGTTAAGGGAACAACTGGCACAACATTCTAATAATCAGGTATTTTGATAAAAAAAACTACAGTATACAAATTAGATATTGATGATTTGATGAAATTAAATTATGGGCTATCAGTGGTATTAGGCCGCTGGGAGATCTCCTTGGGACGAGGTAGTGTATGGTGGTCAGGCCGAAGCCCGCTGTAGTAGATTTCGTCGTATATATGCGAAGATTTCTGCAAATGTCGTTACCGCGATTCAGGATCTCGCGCGTTATTATTGGTCGCCACATAAATCAATAAATTTTGAATCATTTACATTTATTTTTCAATGTGCGTGCTCACAATAACAACATTGTTTACTACCATCATCCTTAACCATTTCTAAAAATCATTTCTAAATCATTCACTAATAAATTAGCGTATTAAACGTAAAAGTAATTGAAATCATTGGCAAAATCAATTAAAATGATTATAAAACAATTTTTACTATTATTTTAAAATTATCAAAATTCCCTATTTTTTCTAGTACATCACTTATACCTGAAAGTCCATTGATTATCCGACACAACTGACAGACAGAAAATCAATTACAAATGTTGTCAATAGATGGAGGAGGAGGTGTATTTCATAGGCTTGTCGAAAAAATATCGATACATCGATATTATTTTTTAAATAATCGATATTTTTTTGTAGTAAGCACAAGGTGGAATTCTTGTCTTGATATGTTGGAAAGATTCAATATTATCAGCTATTGTGGCTTAGATTTTGGCAACTAGGAGAAATGCACCTGAAATGATAACTTCTTCAGAGCTAAGTGTCATACGAGATCTGATAACATTGCTTACCCCATTTAAGCAAGCTACTGGAGACATTAGCGGCGATCAGTACGTGACTTCTAGTTTGGCAATTCCTATTGCAAACTTACCCATACATCGATATTTTTAAATAAAAATATCAATATCGATATTGATACATTCAAAAAATATCGATACAATATACATCCATATTTTATTGCATTTCCGACATCCCTAGTATTTCATCGCGGACCAATGTTATGTGATAGTATTGTTTGATTTAACTAAATGATAATAAATATTTAAAATCCATAAATAATATAGATTTTATTTAACGGTATAACTTTGTTTTTTATTTCAGCTTGTAAAACGTAAATTAGAAGATGTACAAAGAAGATTGGAAACATTATACGATATGCTCAGAGAAGATAGGGTATGTATTATTAATTTTTTTTAGAGAGATTGACAATTATTTTAGCAAATGTTGTTGAAAGGATATATATAATACCTTTATTTTTGAAAAACAACTTTGAATCTATTTGAAGTACTTCACATGGAGAGGGCGTTTCAAAATTATATCTTGTATGTCCTATGACGTCCTTATTCAAACGAGGTTTGAAGAGAGTCATAAAGGGTAGGCCGTAGGTAGCGGCTTCATAGTGTCCCTTGATATTGTAGATGTTCATGAGCGACGATAACCGCTTACGATCAGATGGGCCGTTGACTCGTTTGTCTACAAGATAAAAACCTCAAAGTACAGGTTTGCGATGTGGTTCAAAGTTCCATAACGCTTTTTTTATTGCGCTATAGATAAATGAGCGGTCCACCTGATGTTAAGCGGTTACCATTGTTCTTGAACCTCTTCCTTAGACAAAACGCATTCAAAAGATTTTACAACGGAATATATATTCCAGTTATCAGACTCGTGCATATCGTCCCTGCACGACATGTGCCGCAGCGTGGCGGCGGGGGACGCGGGGGGCGCGGCGCGGGGGGCGGCCCTCCTCGCCGGGGGGACCGACTTCGCGTCCGTGGCGAGCTTCCTGCCCGCGCTCAAGACGCTGTTCACGCTCGCAGAACAACTACGGTAGGGGCGCGCAGCTGAGCAGGATGATAAGCACTGTATACTGTACATTATAGACAAATATAAATAAACACACACACAGACAGACAGTAACCACTTACAATCAGGTGGCTTGTTAGCTCGTCTGCTTACGCGGAAATAAAAATAAACATATAGTAAAGTAAAATCTACGATTCCATGCTCACACTGAAACACTCTAAAAAAACACATCCAAAAGCACGTATTCGATCTTAAAAAAATTAAAAGGGACCTGACACCAGAATCATTCAAATCGGTCCACCCAAACTAAAGATATCGAGGAACAAACATAAAAAAGAAAAAAGATTTTGGAAGTCAAAAATTACAATATTCAATTGAATGGAACTGCAATTCCGAATTAAATGGTAAATTCAGTTCAGACCACCTTAGAAAGAAAAGTGACGTCATATTTGTATTAACCACTCAACCGGTATCGGCAACCAAATTGGTTTGTTTACTTTTGCCAAGTCTGTTGGCAGGAGCCAAAATTGAACACAGTTCTAAATCTTGTTTTGTTTACATTTTTTAATCGTCTCATATTTTACGGAGATGATATATTTTCGCTGAAAATGCAATACAGCGTCGTTTAGTAATAAACATTTACAAAAATATAAGGTTTAATTAAAAAACAAAATTAAAAATTATTGGAAAAAAATGTTTTTAAAAAGGGGCTCAAACACGGTATTGATTCCGAACGAAGTCCCCAGTTTCACCATCTAGCGAATAGTGACGTTCCCAGTTGAGTGGATATATGATATCAAACTTATGAAATTGCAATCAAAACACCATTACTACTTAATAAACAATTAAATTATGTTAAAATTAAATATATTTTACGTTGATTTTATTATTAAATCTACTTCGCCATTTCATTTTTAGTTTTAGTGTCGAAAACTTAATGATATTATTTAATTTTATATGCATTTAATATTCATTGTTAATTATTAAAAAATATTTAAAATGTTCTAAGTTTATTCAATTTTACTTAATAGTGCTAATAATTACATACAGGTCCGACCTAAAATAACAGTTTATTATTTTGTAATACTTTTCTGGACAGTTAATTATTATTATTCCTACTTAAATTCTTGTGCAATATAATTTATTACAAAATATAAACGACAGACTTCCATTGAAATCTTGTTCGTTAAAAAAGATGATTTCATCTGAAACCAGAATCATTCAAATCGGTCCACCAAAACTAAAGTTATTAAGGAACAAACAAAAAAAATACAGACGAATTCAGTTCCTATTTGGAAGTCCCATTTCACTTATTTTTTGTGTAATATAATCATCGGCTATGAAGAGTAAAAAGCGTTTATTCTAAGTATATAAAAGTTCCGAAAGTTAATAATATATTTCGATTTATTTAGTAAATAAACTAAAGTAGTAATATATTGTTTAATTATGTACAATGTTACGCGTATTTAATGTAATATTTTATAATGAAATATATATTTTTAAATATTGATCTAGTGTTTTATTTTTACCTTAATTATTGTTGAGTTGTAACGCGTCGTGCCGCACCCATAATCCCCGTCTGGTGTGCGGACTATGTGCTAGCGTTTGGAGTTTTTAGTGCGGTTCAACTCCCACATGAACAATATGGCTTGCTCGTTCTGTTGAAGATTATTTGAAGTATTTATTCCTTTATTTTTTTATTTTGTACCGTTTTTGCCACAAATAAAGAATGTCTGTAGAAGTTCTATTATCTATGATTTTAATAGACAGTAGATAACTACTGAAAATGCTGACAATAATATTCCATAGAATCTAATCTAGTAAAAGATATCAGAGAGTATATTAATAAAATAATTATGTTTTACCAAAATATATTTTATCGAATTAGAAACCAAGTTATACAGGGTGGAATTTTTAAACCCCCCTCCAGTCCCCCCCCTCGAAATTTAATGACTAAAACTTGAATTTCGTGGTGTTCTTTTCATTTAATCTATCACGTTTCTTGGAGAGATTTGATCCATAAAAGTCACTCTATCGATTGATGTAATAAAAATACAGGGTGTGATTTTTTCGAATTAGAGCGGGTCGATTCCCATGTGAACAGAGAATTAAAAAAAAATCTATGAATGCAGTTTTATTTCTTTTCAAAAATAAAAGAATGTTTCCTTTCAGCAAAATTCGCTTAAATCATTATTTCGAGTACTTCCCCTGGAGGGAGCGTTTAAAAATTCCACCCTGTATAATACTTTTATGCATTTTGAACGGGTTCTTACCACGATATTTAATTAATTGAGTGGTGTAGTCACGACTCACCACAATCATTGTACTGTGAGTTCGAGTTCCAGTACTACCCAAAAGCGAACGAGAAAGAGGGTAGACAGATTTGTTTGTTCGTAAATCGACCCGCAGTATCCAGTCTTCTCGTGATCATGACGTTTGCAACAACGTTGAAATATCGAGACAACTCAATTAATTAAATATCGTGGTAAGAACCCGTTCAAAATGCATGAAAGTATCGTAGAAAACCGCGAGTGTTTGAACCAAGTTATAAAATAAGATAGGTATTAGGGGTGTGCGAATATCGTTCGAATCGAATAATTCGAATTTTCGAATTATTCGAAATTCAACGAATATTCGAAAAATTTCGAATAATTCGAAAAGTTTCGAATATTCGTCGAATTTCGAATAGTATCGAATTTGACTACGACGATGCATCGGAAATAGCACAAGTGTTGGAGCATGTTTTAATAGCAATTTATTGTTCCTGATAATTTACGTACAGCCTAGTCAATTTTACTATTTTTATAATTGGGCATAACATGAGTGTAACCCCTTGCATGAAAATGAAAAAAAAAGAAGAACGAAGATACTGTTCGAAATTTTGAATTGTTCGAAACTTTTCGAACTATTCGTAACCTTTCGAACTATTCGAAATTTTTCGAATATTCGACGAATTTCGAATAGTTCGAAGATTCGAATTGTTCGATTCGAGTTTCGAATCGAATATTCGTATTCGATTCGGAACGAATAATTCGTGAGTTCGAATTATTCGCACACCCCTAATAGGTATGTATTCCTTCATAAAATACAGGGTAGATCTGTAACTTAGTGCCAGATGAATGACCCATTGAAATACGATTGAAAAGGCATTACGCCAGAATTGAGAAAAACACCACGGACATTGATTTTATTAAATTGATTGGACCTATGCGGTGAGCTGTTGTACTATTTTGGATGCCAATAGTAGTTATAGCAAAAACGTCTGAATGCACGGAAATTTGCGCTAGATGCTACAAGATCTGTGTAATAAACGACTTTAGACTCAACGTGTAAGGAGTTTAACATAGTAACGCGTTCCATATGCCATAGATTGCACTCCCAGAGGATGTGATGGGCTGTCTGTTCATACTTGTATTGATCAGTTGAACAATCGCAAAACGGTGAATCTACTAATTTATTTTATTGTCTCCCGCTTTGCGAGAAGGGAAGTCGAAACTCATGTTTTCCTACTCCTTCTATTATCTTCTGATTAAATTCGTTGCGGGGCCCAAGACAAGTTAGCTTTCCCTCGGGTTCCTGGGCTTCACTGCTCAGAGTCATTACGATGGTCGCCGCTGTGGATCCTGGCTACACAGGAGTTACAGTGGTGGGAGTGAGAGGTGGGCAAATACCCGACCCATTGAAATACAACTTAGAACCACTTTTAGTTTACAATCAGTGAAACACTAAGATATCAATATGAAGGAGGCTTCAAACAAGGCTTGAGGAGGGTCCTTAAAGTTAGGTCGTAGGTAGCGACACCTCAGTGTCCCCTGACATTGCAGAGGTTCATGAGCGACGGTAACCACTTCCCATCAGGTGGGCCGTTGGATCGTCTGCCTAAATGGCAATAAAAAAAAATTGAAGGAAATTCGCTATGGTAGTCGTACATACACCATATAGGTATACAAAGTTTAACCTATTACATAAAAGTGCTTTTAAGTTACAGATCTGCCCTGGATAACATTCAGGTTTGTACAAAATCCCACAAGATGTTCAAAACCTACCTATACATAGGCTTAAGAAAACTATTAAAGAACGTCTGTGCAAGAAAGATAAGGTCAATGATTACCTGGACGATTGCACAAAGTGGGAATGAGTTGCTCGCTAAGGTCATTTCATTATCATAATCGATTTTTTTTTGTATATTTAAGGTAAAATTGTATAATACTGTTAAAATACTTAAAAAGAAAATATGTTCATATTACAAAAAAGAGCCGCTGAGTTTCTTGCCAGTTCTTCTCAGGACAGTGGCTACAATTATTATTTTTTTGTGTCCGAACTGGTGGTAGCTTTTAAATTTTGACGTCAACAAGAATGAGCACGTCATCAATGTTGAAAATAAAGTATTTCATTTCAAAGTATTTCATTTTATCTAATACGGAGACCATTGTTAAAATTGTATAATTTATTTGTAAAGTTCTCGATTAAGATTATTTTGTATTTGTAACATAGACAAACAAACTACCACTAGAATGTGTAGTGCGTAACGCGTCGTGACGACCCGCATACCCCCATTCTGGGTTCTATGCTCAGTTGGTGTCAGCTGTTAAAGGTTTTAGTGCGGTCCAACTCCCAAATATTCCGGAGATTTTCTAAATAACATACTAGTATGAAAAGTGTGTAAATCGTCGAGATGTCTACAATTATTAGCGAGTGAAGTGCACCGTAATTGTGCAGCCTGAGTGCTCAACCGAGATCGTTAAATGCACCGGAAAACATGAAATTTTAAAACAGGCTTCTCGCTACAGAACACAAAGACGAAAAATATGCCTATAGCCTGTGTTTAAGTGTATTGTATTATCTGATGCACTAATCATTAGTGCATGTACATTTTCATAACCTTTTAAACCTTACACTATTACTAAACGGGTTCTTACCACGAATGTTTTTAATTGAGCGGTCCCGATATTTGTCTGCTCTTAAATGACTTACCCGCAGTTCCTCAGTCTTCCCGTGATCATGGCGCTTGAAACAGTGCTGAAATATCGGGAATGAATAAAAACATTCGTAACTGACGTAGATAACCGCGAGTGTTTAAA
Organism: Trilocha varians; assembly: GCA_030269945.2. Lineage (NCBI taxonomy): Eukaryota > Metazoa > Arthropoda > Insecta > Lepidoptera > Bombycidae > Trilocha > Trilocha varians. The sequence goes on from AP028257.1 coordinate 10,913,983, forward strand.
GAAACTTTTAAACCTACTTCTAATTTCTGAATAAAGCAATTTTGATGTAGTGGGTTGGTAGGTAGTTTGATGAAAGCAGGTAGTAGGATCTGACAGGTAGTTTTACTTATTCTCGACAAATAGAAGAAGTTTAATTTTTTTTTATTATTACAATATAGATAAACGAGTTTACAGCCCACCTGATGGTAAGCGGTTACCGCCGTTCATGAACCTCTGCAATGCCAGGGCAATGAAGGGCCGTTATCGCCTACTTATACAGGACTTGAACCTCGTTTGAAGAGGGACATATCATAGCGCTCTGGGAACTCCGAATCATTTTTAAAATATAATAATACTCGCAGAGTCGCAGTGTAAAATCTCTTTAGGCATATTGTGATGAATGGGTTCCTTCGGGACAGCAATAAAACTATCATAATATATTTACAAGAATTCTTTAATCATAACTAAGAACATAAAATAGAAAGTAAACTTATCAATTCTGAAGTTATTCAGAGTGCGTGTCCGTATCCACAAATTCTATTCTGATCTTCTATAATACATAAAGGGCATGTCTGCAAGCTGAAATAAATATTTCCTGCACTGAGTAAATGACGACATGATAATAAGTTTCTCATTTTAATATAGTCAGTTCATTAACTCACCCCATGTCCGTTTCAAAAACAAAACCAAAATTTATTATTTTACTAATTGTCCAATGCATAAAATCATATAATGTTCGATAATTTCATAATATTTAATTCTAATATTTTCCAACATTACATATCTTAAATTTTATTTCCAAAAGTGACAACCAATTCTTATTTTTTTTAATCTATCAATTCGCGGTTTACGAAAAAAGGTTGCATACACATTAAATAAATCCTCCGTACGCTACTAGCGCCACCTACAAAGTAGGATCATTACATTATCCCCTCTCCTCAAAAGAATCCAACTTAAGATGGATTCATTGTGAATGTTTTAAATCTGAAGAATGCCATTTACCTAAGTCTTTTCCCCTCAGACTTTTTAACTTATAAGTATCTGTTGAAAGTTGTTTAACAATAACCGCTTTTTCAAATTTCGGAGCTAATTTCGCCATAAAATTTTTCCCAGTATTCGATAATAAGTTAGTTCTCTTCCATACTACGTCACCTACTTGATAACTACAAATACGACGTCTTGTATTGTACTGCTTGCTATTTACCATATAGGCTTTATCCAACCTTTCTTTCACATCCTTGTAAATATCATCCCTTAATTTCAAATTTTCTATAAAACTTTCCCTATTGTAGGCGACAGAATCAATTATCAATATTTTATAAATTCTAGTAAAGAACATAGTTGTGTCGACGATAGCGCCATTTATAAATAGTTTAAATATTTATTATTTAAACCTCTTTTGTATAAATCCTTTTTGAATTATTGTAATAGAGCATAGATGTTGGCGCGCTTTTTTGAATTTCGAACATTCTATTGCCGAATACAGACGTTTTTGTACATATTTTCATAAGTTTTATTTTCTTAGTTTTATTTAATGATTCGTTCTTAACTTCTCTCTCACTGGCAGCATTAGGTTTTTTACATTATTTTTCTGGTCCTTCTCGTCAAATCTGAATCAGTGAACTATGTTTTATAGTTCACCTCAAAGTGAAATGTTAACACATCGCCGTGCTAGAGAGCAAAAAGAAGAATCAGACATCAAGAGTGATGAACAAATTCGGCGACCTGTTACTTCAGTGACAATGATGACGGCAAACTACCCTGGCACCAACAAGTCGGGACTCTTCGGCGATAAGAATTGTGACCTACTGGTAACTACACCTCACGATTCGACTACATCGTCACCGCCATATTCATCGTTGCACACACAGCAAGTCGTCACCGCATCACAACCACTATTAAAATCACCCTCCGCCTGCACGAAGAAATCTTCAGCTGCATCTATCAACCGGCGTAATCAACTCAAACAAGAAATCGCCGACGCAATGGCTCTAATAAAACGACTGGAAGCCAAAATCGATGACAAACGAAAAAGTAAGTGTGTCATCATCTCTCCGACTGTACACCAAGATCCTGTTCAGCAAAGTGTAGTTCGAAGTCAACAGTCTACTGATAATTCCATGACGGCAGCAAATGAATATCAAAATGTTCCGCAACAGCATTTTATTCAACACTCATCATCGGATACATATTTTTATTCGGAAGACGCACTTAATGACAGCGTGAGTACTGTGACGCAGAAGACTACACATCACGAAGGTAAATTACTAAGTACCTTACCGATACATCACGAACCGTCGTTGTTACCTTCAAAGAAGGAATCCGAATGCACATTGGTAAGCCCAGAACCAGTCTATGATTTCTACAATTCTACAACTAATGATCACTGTCTCCTACACTTCAAATCGCATCGCTATGGAGATATACCTGATGTACAATCGGAACGGACGCACTGTGACGTCACGCAAGGAGTTGCAAAAACTGTTGTGTTGCATCAGAACGTAGACGAAGCAGAAGCTGGTGTACCAAGTGGAACTGTGAACACGAACGGCAACACCCTCCCTAGCAATGTGACTTCGGAATCAATGAGATACTGTCTCAGTTCTAAAGTGCAAACATTATGTGTAGTGAGTGACATTTCAAAGCCTTCGATTTCGATAAATATGCGAAATAATTTTAGTAATATTGTAGTGTATGACTGCAAGACACAAAATGAAATAAACTGCAATTTATACTGTGTTGTAGACTTAAATAATTTTCCTCCAAAGATGTTAAAGTTGAACATGAATTTTATGTTTTTTAAATGTAATTTTGTGTCTGTTGTTTACCATGATGTTTGTAAGGCACGTGAGGACGTAGTTCTTAGTTTACTATTTATAGCCGTAAGTGACTTCTTTTATAATGACACTGTTGTTCAAGAAATTTGGGATGATCCGTAGACGGATCATATGTGTCGCCTTACACATACCATTGGTTTATTAGTGCTGAGTTATTATTATTTTGTTATTTTTTTTGTTTTTCAGTCCGATTGTTATTTTCTTCGTTGATTGACTTTGTTTTGTATGAATTTGTTTTCTTTGTCTAAGTTGTTTGTTTTAAGTTTCTCAGCACTAAGGGGGGAGTTTGTAGGCGACAGAATCAATTATCAATATTTTATAAATTCTAGTAAAGAACATAGTTGTGTCGACGATAGCGCCATTTATAAATAGTTTAAATATTTATTATTTAAACCTCTTTTGTATAAATCCTTTTTGAATTATTGTAATAGAGCATAGATGTTGGCGCGTTTTTTTGAATTTCGAACATTCTATTGCCGAATACATACGTTTTTGTACATATTTTCATAAGTTTTATTTTCTTAGTTTTATTTAATGATTCGTTCTTAACTTCTCTCTCACTGGCAGCATTAGGTTTTTTACACCTATTAAAAGTCAAACCATTAGATTCAATAAAATCACAAGGTCTATGTCCATGTGTAGATGTCTCTCTACCAAAAAACAAATAAGATGGTGTCCTTCCAGTAACTTCATGCACCGAAGTCCTTATAGCATGTCCTATATGCGAAATATATTTATCCCATTCCTTATGGTTATCCTGAACATAAGAAGCTATCGCTGTTCCAATTACTTTATTAGTCCTTTCTGTAGGGTTCGCTTGAGGGTGATAATATGGCGTATACCAGAGCTCAACTCCATAGTTCGATGTAACTTCCTTAAATAGATTTGAAATAAACTGTTTCCCATTATCACAAATAATAACCTTAGGAGCGCCAAAAACTAAAAACACTTGTTCCTCTAAAATCTTCGTTATATTTGACGTCTTACCATTTTTCAAGGGAAAAAGCAAACAAAATTTACTAAACCAGCAAGAGATTACTAACAGCATTGTATTACCCTGCTTCGACCTCGGAAACGGACCCATCAGATCCATAGACAAAATCTGGAAAGGTTCTGTAACCTGTCTCTGCTTCCCCATCATACCACTAGGCTTATCTTGCAAGGGCTTATATTTCGCACAAACTTCACACTTCTTTACATAAAGTTTCGCGTCACTTATCAATATTGGCCAAAAATAACGTTGTCTCAACCGATTAATCGTTTTTTTGACACCGAAATGACCAGCAAGAGGATCGTCATGACAATCGTGTAATACTTTCTCACGCAAAGATTCCGGAATAACCAATTTTCAATCATCATTTGGATCTGGAAATTGTTTTAATCTTAGAAATTTCCATAATTTTCCCTGACTACATTCCCAAGTAGAATCTCCTAAACCATTTTTAACAGACTCCTCTATCGATTTATACCAGTCGTCTTTATGCTCCGGTTTTATTTCAAGAACGTTAATTTCTGCGACAGCTCTAGACAAAACATCTGGTACAAAGTTGTCCTTCCCTTTGCGATGAATTATTTCATAATCAAACTGCTGTAGGCGCATTGCCCAACGAGCCAACCGACCATGAGGATCCTTATTCTTGTGTAACCATTGTAAAGCGCTATGATCTGAAATTACCTTGAAATGGCTTCCCTCCACATACGGTCTAAACTGTTCTACGGCATGAAGCTCACTTAAAAGTTCCCTTTCCGAAGCTGAATATTTAGACTCAACATTCGTTAATTTACGGCTAGAAAACGCTATAGGCTTCTCAACACCATCAAAAGATTGTATTGAGAAGAATGTCAAATAATAAACCTCGCTATACACAACAACTTCTTAAATAATAAAAAAAATATGCGTAACTACAGTAACCAATATACAAATCTTAATTAATACTACATAGGTATGTAGGTAACTAAAAAGAAAAATACCTAACGAAATTTTACCACTTTTAAAGAAATAACGCTATTCGGATTCTAACGCGTACAGAAACTTAAATCTTAAAAGTAATATCATAAAAGTTTATACAATTAATTCAGTCTATTGCTGTCCTTAAACCAGTTGGGCGCCAATGTGATGAATGGGTTCCTTCGGGACAGCAATAAAACTATCATAATATATTTACAAGAATTCTTTAATCATAACTAAGAACATAAAATAGAAAGTAAACTTATCAATTCTGAAGTTATTCAGAGTGCGTGTCCGTATCCACAAATTCTATTCTGATCTTCTATAATACATAAAGGGCATGTCTGCAAGCTGAAATAAATATTTCCTGCACTGAGTAAATGACGACATGATAATAAGTTTCTCATTTTAATATAGTCAGTTCATTAACTCACCCCATGTCCGTTTCAAAAACAAAACCAAAATTTATTATTTTACTAATTGTCCAATGCATAAAATCATATAATGTTCGATAATTTCATAATATTTAATTCTAATATTTTCCAACATTACATATCTTAAATTTTATTTCCAAAAGTGACAACCAATTCTTATTTTTTTTAATCTATCAATTCGCGGTTTACGAAAAAAGGTTGCATACACATTAAATAAATCCTCCGTACGCTACTAGCGCCACCTACAAAGTAGGATCATTACATTATATTTATATTACCTGACAAAACGAATAGCTAAAAACCATTCAATCTAAAATACACTGCAAGCTTTACCCACAACGTTAATAAATCCAAAACATTTCAATAGTAACGACGTCGCATACAATTTGTCGTTCGTACAATACAGTTGGAGTCTTTTTAAAAATCGCTTGGCTTTCATAACTGCGGTGCCCCGGAACCTCTGAATGAATAAAGACGTGGATATACTGTTGTATTCGTGATCGTTGAATGTGCACTATGCTTGCGTTTCCATTGTCACAATCTCGAAAAGTCACAAACTAAACTCGAAACCGCATAATTTTATTTATCTCTTACTTCTGTCATCTTTAATTTTTGGGAGGGATCAATTAAACCGACGTTCTTGATATATAAATTATATATATTTTATTCTTATAATTGTAACGAACAAATCACTCGCTTTTTGGAAACCGGTAACCGTCACTCGTAGAGTGTCGTAAATCCGCTACCGCATCTTGAAGGACCACGATTGAAAAAAGGAACTTGGAAAACGTAGTGCAGTAGAGCTTTTTTTAAAATCGGATAGTTAGCTATGGTACTTTGAAACGATCGAAGTATAAGAATATATTGTACCGCAATCGACGCCCGTTTCATTTACCTATGTGTACAAATAGGTACTTGACGAGAATTCCGTCTCGTCTATTTCGATGGGTCACTTACAGGGATAGATATAAATATTATCTTGTTTTTTATACAACGCAGACGAGCTAACTTACTATACGATACGATAATTTATTAATATTTATCGTGTAACAATGGACACAAGCTTCCACTACGCCCGTATTAGCTTCTTGCAGCGAAACCTCGTACAACTCCGACCTTATTGTGCACTAGATTAAAAATAATATGCTACCTGATATCTTTCATATAAATTCAAAGAATACATATTTTATTGTTAGGAATGAATATCTTTAGGTTTGCGCCAGTTTCAATTCAATAGTAAGTTTTTTTAATGATAAAATGAGTTTGATTCTCGTTCGACTTACGGTAGTAATCGACGAAACTCCACTACCTAATATATTGTGACGTCTTCACGACCAACCGCTTCCGTGAAGCATGAATACTGGCCGGTAAGAATTGCCGGGCGCTGCCATCTTGACCGAAGCGTGGCCTACTCGTTTTAAGAAGAAACAGAAGACAATTTGACATAACAACGAAAAAAACTTAAAATATATTTATTTATTTATTTAAGGAAACAACAGCACATTTTAAAACTTATGGACATGATTACATAGGTTAGGTATACATAGACCACAAACGTATCCACCGTTAAATAATACACAAATAGGAGATAGTGGAGTTGGCATTTGAACAGAATATAACAAGATAGAAACAATACAATATTCAATTAGATTAAAAATTTACAAATAAAACAAATCACGAAATTAAATTGTTAGATAAAATTATGAAATCAAAATTAATTAAATGTAAATCAAACAATTTCCGAATAACAACCGTTAAGTGACTTTACAATTAAATGTTTATATTTGACTGTTGACAAATAAAATATATCTACGTCAGTGAACCTCGAATTGTATATTTCACACGATCTATGAATAAAAGCGTTCGAACCGTAGTTCGTTCGAGCACTTAGTGTAGAAAAAGTATTTTTGGTACGCGCGGAAAGGCGAGAACATTTCAAATATAATTTACTTAATAGGTACGGAGAATCAATGTCATTATTCAACAGTTTGCACAGAAATACTTGGTCCCTTAGGAGTCTACGGTCAGCGAGAGGCAGAAAAAGAAGGTGATTCGGTATATAATCGGACGTTCCGAATAAACATAACTAATTGAATTCTACAACGATAATAAGTTTGTTCATCATTGCTACCTTCTACATCATCCCACGAGACTACATATGGAGACTGCAATAATATTAAGGTAAGTGGAGTGCTGCTATCTACCACATTATTGGGCGAGGAGCGAATTTTACTTCACACCGTATATCTACAAAATTCTTTAACATGCAGTCCACTATTTACAATTATTCACCAGCTAAAATTCTTTTAATTAATGTGTTTAATTACGCACAAAATGTATTAACTTTAGTTTTTAGGGAAACTAGTCAGGGGACACTACTGGGCCGCTACCTATGAGTCCTATGACCTACTTTTAATGATTCTCTCCAAATCTCGTCGGAAGAAGTGATCAGCACTCCGGAAGAACCATGTGAAAGATGACTTTGGTATTTTCAACTAGAACTAATAATTCTCTGTACCAACCCATTACTACCCACTGTTGGGCTCAGGTCTCCTCAGAAGAGGGATTAGGCACAGTCCACCACGCTTACCCAGTGCGGATTGGGGACTTCACATATCTTCAAAGGATTTTTAGAACCCTTCTCCGACATGCAGGTTTCCTCACGATGTTTTCCTTCATCGTTTTTAACCAGTGGTGTTGTGAAAAATTGCACATAATTTTTTTCACATTTAGGTTTAGAGGTACAAGCCGGCCGGATTTGAACCCGCGACCTCCCGTTCGGAAGGAAGCGCTTCGACCACTCGGCCACCATGACTTCCACGAACCAATAATTAGCAAGGATTATAAAGTTTACATTTTGACGTGACAACGTCTTATAAATTGGTTTGCCGGGCGACACTTCAAGAAACTGCGTTACGCTCCGCTCACGTTATGCGCTCACAATGAGAGCGAGTGAGAGGCACGCGTGCCTTTCACTTTTTATGTCTGTCTCTCTCGCTCTTAGGCGGGCTAACCATGCCCGAGTCGTTGTCCCGTAAAACTTTCGCCCGTATACCGACTTTACAGGCAACCAATTTTTTTTAAGATTTCTCTAATCTGTTAGATAAAAAATATTTATTCAAAAAGCGTTCGGAGGTCCACATGAAATGTTCAACAAACCGGATGCGACCCGAGGTTTACTATTTTACTACCCTGTCTATAAACATTGCAAGATTTACGTCTAATATTCTAACATATTTTATAATTCAATTTCCGCCTACATAAAAATGTTTCGCGTCATTAAACAACTCGTAAACAGAGCTGAAATTTGAGTTATTGTCGGAGAATTAAAAAAAACACTGTTATTACATCGTTAAGGTGTCCAAATATTGTTTATTAAAAGGAAAATAACTTAAACTGTAATACTTTCATGCATTTTAAACGGGTTCGTACCACGATATTTAATTAATTGAGTTGTTCTCGTTCGCTTTTGGGTAGTACGTTGGCTTCAGATTATCGAGTATGTGGAACCCAGTGCTAAACACAACAGTCACTCGCGGGTTCATGCTCAGAGAGTCTTGTAGATACAGTGAGTGTGGTGTGTCGTGATGTGAGTTCGAGTTCCAGTGGTACTACCCAAAAGCGAACGAGTAATAAAAGTGGTTCTAAGTTGTACATCAACAGGTCATTCAACCCACGTCAGATTGTCCAAAGTTACAGATACACCCTGTATATGAATGCAAAGGTTTAACTAAATCTTAAACCGGGAAGTTGGTCAATTTCAACTCGCGTACATATAAACCTAGTAACAAGATAGTTATCTGAAAATAGTGTCCTCAAAAATAAAACTCTTGACAACAAAACTCAGAAATTAAACAATTGAAATGTTTTCAATATAAAGACTATCTAGTACCTACCATGTGTATATTTTTTCTATTTTGTACACGTTAAGGTGTGTCTAATCCTCGTGTGTGTTATCACTCGCAAATCGGTAACTGTTATAAAGGTGTGTCTATATAGAACAGATTTGAATTATTGATAACACGAATTAGGTTACCATATTCTACTAAGACGGTTTTACTCCTTTGATGATACGAGTAGATTTTTGTTTTTACTGAAAGATAGAATCGAATGAAACAGGCTTAATGCTTTTTTTTTCTGATCATACATTGTTTGTTTACAATAAGTGAATTAAAATCAAATTTTACAATCAAAAGCTGCATATATGGAAATTGGTTAGGTTAAATTTGTCTTTGTCATTATGACTTTAACCGCCATCATCAACTTTGCATGTAATCATTCTATAGTATTACTTGCTGCCCCGCGCAACTTCGTCTGCGTCGAAAATATAAAAAAAGATAGGGTGGACTACCCCTAACATTTAGGGGGATGAAAAATAGATGTTGGCCGGTTCTCATAGATACCGGATAAGCACAAAAAAATCATCAAAATCGGTCAAGCCGTTTCGGAGGAGTATGGCAACGAAATCTGTGACACGAGAATTTTATAATTATAAGGATTATTAATTATCTTCTTTAATAACGTCAAATGGTACTAAATAATCATGTGGTGTAGGACTGATATCAGATCTCAATATCTCCTTTGAATTATATCTAGATGCTATCATCATTACAGTGCGATTTTATTTTATTAATCAACATGTTTTAACCTGCAGTCTGACGTACACCATACAGATAATAACTCATTAATATTAATTGTAAAACTATAAAATCCAAGTCATTACACTTTCAATACAGTTTTGTTGAAACGTTTGAAGACACAACTTCCAAAATGGTTTCCGAAATCAGAAAGAAGAAGCTCTTGCACGTCTTCAGCACTTTCTTCGATACTGACAAGAGTGGAACTATTGAAAAAGCAGACTTCGACCAAACTGCTGATAAATTAGCCGTAGCAAGAGGCTGGGCTCCTGGCAGTGCTGCTTTGGAAACAATCAAGGAGTACCATGCCAAGATTTGGGAAGGACTTCAAAAGGCCGCTGATGCTGACGGCGACGGCAAAGTCACTCAAGAAGAATGGCTGTCTCTGTGGGACAAGTTCGCCCAAACTTCTGTTCCCCAGGATTGGCAGGAAGCCTTCTGCAAAAGCATCTTTCACGTGCAAGACGCTGGAGGTGATGGCTCGGTTGACGCTGAGGAGTTCGCAACTGTCCAGCAGTCCTTTGGTCTGGACAAAGCAGATGGTGTTGAGGCCTTCAAGAAACTGGCTCAGGGTAAATCCCAGCTGACCTTTACTGAATACCAGACCTTATTCAAGGAGTATTTCACGAGCGACGACCCCAACGCGCCAGGAAACTACATCTTCGGTCGTTTGACATTCTAAGTCTATGTATGTATGGTAATTTATTTATTTCGAATTTATGATGTGATTTTTGGTATAATTTTTTAATAAATGTTTTTAAAAGTGTTTCTGTTTTATATTATTTATTTATTCACTGCGGTATTGCTTACGTGTGCATATTATTATTGAAGAGGGCCCTTTTAAAGTACATAAATATTATTTCTTTCTCTAAAATATGTGATGCATCTTCAGCTTCCAACCTTCACGACATCATTGCGTTTGTTGTTAAACTATTTTAATCTAATTGAAACATTTAGGTTAGCTGATTTGATGTTTATCACTAAACAAAACTGTTCCTAAATATTAGACCAAATCTAAACAACAATGTTATATCTGTTAGTGCAATCTTAATAACATAGTAATTATCCTAAGATTAAACAGTGTATATCAAAACCTAGAGTTTGATGTATTATGGCGTCGATAATAAACTCCTTAATCTTTACTACACAAACCACTATAAAATAAAGATCGGCAATCTATCAAAACAGTTTTGTTCAAGCAGTTGAAGTGTAGATATCCAAAATGGTGTCTGAAATCAGAAAGAAGAAACTTCTACACGTATTCACTGTGTTCTTCGACACTGACAAGAGTGGCACCATTGAGAAAGCTGACTTCGACCAATCAGCTGACAGAGTCGCCGAAGCTCGAGGATGGGCTCCTGGAAGTATCGCTCTAGAAGTCGCAAAGGAACAACTCGGTAGCATCTGGGACGGTCTTCAAAAGGCAGCTGATGCTGACGGCGACGGAAAAATCACGCAAGAAGAATGGTTAGCTCTGTGGGACAAGTTTGCCCAGACTTCCGAACCTCAGGAATGGCAGAATGTGTTTTGTCGAAACATGTTCCACGTGCAGGATGCCGGTGGTGATGGTGCTTTAGACGCGGAGGAATTCTCGTCCGTCTTGCAGTCTTTCGGTTTGGACAAGGCAGCAGCAGTGGAATCGTTCAAGAAAATGGCGCAAGGTAAAGATCTGATCACTTGGGACGAGTACCAGAAATTATTCAAGGAATATTTTACGAGCGATGACCCAAATTCCTTGGGAAACTACATCTTGGGACGACTGACATTCTAAAGAGCTACATAATAACTTTACTGTGCGAGAGTATGCAATTTTATTTTTTGTAAGTTATGACTGTTTTTCGATTAATAAAATAATTTATTTCAACTTCTTAGTTTCTTTTGTGTCTCCATCACATAAGCAGCTTATGCATAACCAACATTCAGGAAATTTCCTCGTTTTTTTTGATTAAGGTTGACTCTTGTTACAAATTGAACCATTAAGCGTAGGAACTGGAAAGAAATAGTAGATTTTTTTGTGAAGTTGGTGATTCCGAGGAGTAAACAAAAACTTATGTTTGTGACTGACCAAATCCATCTCATCACATCACACACATAAATTAAAACGAGCGAGTGGATACGCGCTTTCTGGGCAGGCACAGTAGTTAAATTATTAGTAATTTTATTTCTCGCTATTATAGTAGTAGTAGAATTGTTATAAAATAAAAAACAGGCTTATGGTAAGTGGTTATCTTTGCTCATGAATGAGCCTCTACAAAAGACATGCCTGCTGGTTTCCTGCCAGTTCTCCTCAGGACTGTGGCTATTTCTTTTTTCCGAACGGGTCTTTTGATATCAAAAAGCATGATAATTGAATTAAAGTTGAGAACAAATAATTTCATTTCATTTCAATGCCAAAATATTCTGCACTCATAGACTCGTTTATATGTGAGTAGGTATACCGGCTACGTAAAGATGAAAACAAGGTTTTAAAGTCATAACTGTTCCTGAAATTATTTCGGTCTGATCTAGCTATGATAATATGGTATTTATCATGAAGATCATAATATCAAAGCCACGACTCCAAAGTTGTTGTTTTGAGTACAGTTTTGATGATTTAATAATTATTTTCGATAAGCCGTTGACGTAAATAAACTTGAGATTAGATTAAAAAAACACAAATTCAGGACACGTAGCTATTAATCTTTCTAGAATGATTTACATTTTATGACTAATAAATCTTTATTAACCCCAACACAATGACTCAGGATCTGTTTCAGCTTGAACCGACGGAAAAATGGTGTCTGACTTCAGGAAAAAGAAGTTGCTCCATGTCTTCACAGTGTTCTTCGACTCCGACAAGAATGGAGTCGTTGAGATGAAGGATTTTGAGCTGACTGCACAGAACATCGCCAAGCTCAGAGGCTGGACCCCTGGCAGCGCCTCCTATGATAACCTTGAAGATATTATGATCGACATCTGGCTTGAACTACAAACGCAAGCCGATGGGTACGGTGAAGGCAAGGTAACCCAGGACGAATGGCTGGCTCTTTGGGACGAGTACGACAAGAACCCAGCTGCAGCTCAGGACTGGGAGAACTCCCTCTGCAAAAGCATCTTCCAGATCCATGACTTAAACAATGACGGTTCCATAGATCTGAACGAATACGTGAGTGTACACGAGTCTTTTGGACTGAACAAGGATGGAAGTGCTGATGCCTTCAACAAGCTGGCGAAAGGCAAGGACTCCATCTCCTGGGCTTACTTCCAGGAGTTATGGAAGGAGTATTTCAGCAGTGATGACCCTCAGGCACCCGGTAACTACATCTTCGGTACTTTGACTTGTTAATTTAAGAATTAGGAAATAAATTATTTTAATTAAGCTCTTGTTTTATTTGTGAAAGGTCCAGCTGAAAATCAGCGCTACAGCTTCATAGTTGTAGCTGTATGTTGAGCTTCGTGCTTCAGCTCCTTCAATGCATTTTAATGCTTCTATTAACACAGTGTGGTCTACATTTGTTATTATTTCTTTCAATTTACGCTATCTTATTAAACCTACCAGTGCTGTTAAAATTAAATTAAAATTCAGCGTTTACGAATAATTACATTTTTGACAAGTCACAGAAAACCTCGAGGAATTAATGAAAAATATACAAAAATATTATATATTACGGCGTGTAATAGTAAATCTTCGTTTGGTCTTGTCAGGCGCGACTAGCTTAGCACTAATGTATAATGTCCACTATAAACTTGATGATCCATACTTTTGAATAAAAACTTCAAAATAATGTTTTTTCATACTTTATTATTTTCACATCCGAGGGTTCCGTTCGCCTCGATGATCAAACACTAACTCATCACAAAAGCGGCCAACGGCTGTATATATAGTAAATCCCCATTTCCAACTACCCACATGGCGAGTAGGGATGTTGTCACCCCGACATGCCATGATTTCGCAAAGTTCGCGAACAAAAGCAATCAGAAGTAGAGCCGTGTGTTGTGTTGTGACTGAAATTGTTACTGTTTGTGAAAAATCCTTTTTCATAATAATATTTGAATTTTGTTACTCCTATGAAGATAGATTAGTCATGGTGAGAAACATAAATTTGGAATTGAAAATGATTGAACTAATGCAAAATAAAAACCTCCTCAGTGTTTTGGATTTAATTCTATTCTATTCTATTAAATCTTTAACAGAATGAATGAGTTTAGGGCAATTAGTTTTACATATACCAGTGGAATAATACATTGCGACCACACTCAGTAAACGTGGGATGTCAATTATAAAATTGATGACAGTACCTACTGCATCCTTCACTACTAATTGCTCTGAGCAATATTGTTTTCTTTAACAAACACGCTTTGAGCGACTACCGCCATTCCCGTATCAGCGCTATCTAAACAGGATAAAACGATACGTTTAAATTACAACTGCAATTTTACCCGACACGTACTCATATCAACTGATGTTCGATACGGTCAAACGAATTACAAACTCCACAGATAACGGTAACACGATAATCAACGCACTTTCAATAACCGATTAAACAAATGACTGATAATGCAAAGTCTATATAAACCTCAACACAATGAATTAGGATCTGTTTCAGCTTGGATCGACGGCAAAATGGTGTCTGACGTGAGGAAAAAGAAGTTGCTCCATGTCTTCACAGTGTTCTTCGACTCCGACAAGAGTGGAGTCGTTGAGAAGAAGGACTTTGAGCTTGCTGCACAGAACATCGCCAAACTGAGAGGCTGGACCCCTGGCAGCGCCACCTACGACATCCTCCAAGAGAGTATGATTGCCATTTGGCTTGGACTACAAAAGCAAGCCGATGCTGATGGTGACGGCAAAGTAACCCAAGACGAATGGCTGGCTCTTTGGGACGAGTACGCCAAGAACCCAGCTGCAGCTCAGGACTGGCAGAACCTCCTCTGCAAAAGCATCTTCCAGATCCAGGACTCAAGCAACGACGGTTCCGTAGATCTGAACGAATACGTGAGTGTACACGAGTCTTTTGGACTGAACAAGGATGAAAGTGCTGATGCCTTCAACAAGCTGGCGAAAGGCAAGGACTCCATCTCCTGGGCTGACTTCCAGGAGTTATGGAAGGAGTACTTCAGCAGTGATGACCCTCAGGCACCCGGTAACTACATCTTCGGTACTTTGACTTGTTAATTTAAGAATTAGGAAATAAATTATTTTATATAAGCTCTTGTTTTATTTGTGAAAGTCTTATAAGTTTTTATTAAAACACTTGTCATAAATCATGTTTTACACTCTTGGATTTACATTCCAAGAAACTTATTGACCGTTTGGGACCCAGTCTATGCCATAATTTATTTAGATTTTCTCAGTTATCCAGCTATAGTTTACGAGTCATTTTAAAATGCGTAATTAAACTGGTTTTAAACTTTAACACAGCCGGTTAAAGAACTCTTCGTAAATAAAGGACATTTCAGTGCTATAACAGAATATCAACTGCTGGTTGGTTAATAAAGTTGGCTACTGGATCCCTTGTAGTTTTACTAATTGCATTCACTGTAAACTATAATTTGCGCTGATTTCAATGGGTGCAGGTGAAAATCAGCTTTATGCTGAGCTTCTTCAGTGCATGCATCTCTTATAAAAAACTTGAGAGGTGACATGGGACACCCCAAATAGAACGAAGTTTTTTTCGATTAAAAGATATCTTATATTTTTTTGTTCCTAAAGTAACGCGCGAAGGTACGTGTTTTAAAAGATTTTGATCACAGCGCCATCTAGCGATAATCATCTAAAACAAAAAAAGTGTCGTGAAACTTTTCGTAAGATTTTTTTCCGTCTAGCCCCCTTTCACAATGCGCGATAAGGAACTTCGTTCCAATAGTTCTTTATAGTGTGTATATAGATATATAACATGTATGTTAGATAAATGTTTTTTCTTTCTTTCAAAAGACCAAGAAAAAAAGTTATCATTACATGTAGGTTTAACTGGACTTAACAACTAATGCAGTCATTAAAATCTAGAATATCAGTCCCCGGTTCGCAACATGAAATGAACCTTATCACAAAGCTGTATAAATCAAAGTCCTATTTCATATTAATTGCATCATAAGTGTCCGCAGTGTTATCGCATATCAGTGGACGTGACATGGATGCATCACGGTATTGAATGTTGGCCATAAAAAATTCTATGATCGCGGACAATTTGGCAAATGAGCGACTCCCCACGGCCCCTCCGCCATTAGGAACTCTCTTTTATCGCATTAGTCTAGATATTGGATGAGGAAACTTTGGATGTGGTATTCTAATGATTACTTTAAACAGAAAAACTGCTAAAATATTTGGACCTGGCCCACGAGGTGACCGACATGTGGAGTGTTGAATCGACCATCATTGTTCCGATCGTTGCACGGTCTAATAGCAAAAAGCTTCGACCGTCATCTAGAGAAGCTTTCGCTCCCCGGCAGGGTTAGGGGCTTGATTCAGAAGGGGGTCGTTCTCGACACGGCACGTATTGTGAGGAGGTTCCTCTCTCTGGAGCCCTGACCTAAATAAATTAATATACTTTAAACATATTTAGAAGAATAGATATTGAGTAGCCCGATGTACGATTTGCTGCACTTCATCGTACAGGACAAGATCCAGGGGAAGAGAGCTGTAGGTAGAAGGAGAACATCTTGGCTGAAGAACTTGCGCCAGTGGTTCAACAAAAGCACTTGTGCTCTGTTTCACGTTGCTGTGTCAAAAGTACAGATCGCCTTAACGATCGCCGACCTTCGATAGAAGATGACACAGGAAGAAGAAACATATTTAGTAGTATCTTTGGTGAACTTTTTAAAGGAAATAGGGGAGGGAACTGATCTGTGGTTAGGTATTTTTCTGTCTTCTTCAGGCATAAGCAAAAGTCTATTTTTCTATCTCGTGTGTGACCGGTTGACGTAGTGAGTGTGCCCAATGTGAAGCCGATGACGGTTTGACCAGGCCGCGCTGCGTGCGGCTTGTGGACGAAGTACCCGATAAGTCTGAAGCTGGCTGGCGGGGTGTGGAGGGTGGTATGTGTGATGATCTTGAAGGAAGCGTGTTCTTGTCGAGGGTCACCAGTTGTGGGTATTAGTGATATTAGGCCAAAGGGA
Source organism: Trilocha varians (assembly GCA_030269945.2). Classification (NCBI taxonomy): domain Eukaryota; kingdom Metazoa; phylum Arthropoda; class Insecta; order Lepidoptera; family Bombycidae; genus Trilocha; species Trilocha varians. Next base: position 10,930,913 of record AP028257.1, read on the forward strand.
GATCTCCGACCGGGCGAGGTAGTGTATGTCCGGTCAGGCCGAAGCCCATTGTAATAGATTTCGTATATATGCGAAGATTTTTGCAAATGTCGTAACCGCGATTCAGGATCTCGCGCGTTATTATTGGTCGCCACATGGTATTAACTTTAGTTTCTTAGTAGTAATCTTTGCATGACCAGGGTGCAAAGTCTGTCGTGAAGGACTTTTATTAAACCTCGTATGATCGAGGAAAAAAGATCTTTCACATTTTACATTGTATTAAGGTTCTTGAGACAAACGTATAGTAAATAGTAAATTTATTATATCAACACATGTGCTTTGCATTTGTTATCATTTCTTTCCATTTGCGTTATCTTATCAAACCCACCAGTGATGTTAAAAATAAATTTAAATAAAAGTCGTTGCTAATTAAACATCGCGGTAAAATAATATTATTTTAAATAAAATCTTATGTAGGTATCATCACTAATCACTAAATATTATAAAACAAAGTCGCTATCGTCTGTCTGTCCCTATGTATGCTAAGATCTTTAAAAGTACGCTACGGATAATATCGGGATCGCTCAATTGAAAATAATCGTGGAAAGAACCCGTTTAGTAATAGTGTAAGTGATAAAGAATCAACTGTCGCTTCGACTATACTGTACTAGAAAAACATAAAAAGGACAATCTAGAAAAAATCATTTTTATCATATATTGCATAATACAATTAAACAGCTATTGTGTCTGGTGCTGACGTCAGTCCTCTGTTATCATCAGACCATACTCAGATAAGCTTGAAGCTTAACTTTGATTTACGGCTGGTTCAAGGAACTGACTTTGGATTTTATAGTATTTTTGAATGTTCAGATTTGGTCGATATAAAATAATTAACTTACATTTTTTGAAACAAGGTTTAAGGGTTCTATTATGAAAGGATTCTTTGGAAAATTTGAAAATATAATATAGCCTTTTTGACAAATTTTTAATGGACTATCCAACGCTGGAAGTATTTTTCGAATCGGACCAGTGGTTCCTGCCTCCTGAGGTTAGCGCGTATCAAAAAGAAAATTCTTTAGCTTCGTATTATGTTAATACTAGGTGACCCGCGCAACTTCGTCTGCGTCACAAAGGGGTTCAAACAGTACTCGCAATGTTGTTATTTGCGCGGCTCGCGTTGGGTATATTTTTTTTGCGTTTTATACTCGTCGTAACTTCTCAACGAAAAATCAGATTGGAATAAAACAAAAAGTATTTTACTTCTACATTAATACTCTTGATAATATAATACTTAATTTGGATAAGGGTTAATATAACCATACTCATTTATTGTTAAATTCAATATAGGGACGAAATATTTCTTTTTATAAACATAAAAGCGGTTATTGTGACAAAACTATGATAGATATATGCTGTCGCGGACTTTCTTGTTTTTCTTACAAAGACCTAAAACCCGTAGTGCATCATTTTGTGCTATTATCAATAGTTTTTGCAGCGTACGCATAAATAGGTTTTCGATATTTCACCACGTCTCACAATTTCTATATTTTCATACGGATCCCTAATTTTTATCAAAATAAAATATAGCCTATAACCTTCCTCGATAAATGGACATTACAACATTGAAATCATTTTTGAAATCGGTCGTAGTTTCTGAGATTAGCGCGTTCAAACAAACAAACAAACTCTGCAGGTTTATAGTATAAGTATAGATACGAGACAAATCGTTGAGTGAGTGATAGAGTAATCAATAAAAATTACACGAGTAAAAAAGAGCGAAACCCAATGAGATCTGTCAGTATCTCACAATAAGCCGTATTAAGAGTTTGATGTCATGACGTTCCTAATCAAATTTCTGTGAAAACATCAATTTTTTTACTAATTCCTTAAGAGTAGGCTGTAGGTAGCGGCCCCATTGAGTCTTCTGACAATTGAACGACGGTAACTACTTACGATTAGGTGGCCTGTTAGTTCGTTTCCTTACGATGCGAAAAAAAAAGAAAATTCACTGTCAGATTGACTTTAAATTTTTGTTTCACGCTTTTGTCGACTTTCAGTCATCTAAATCAGTAAAATCGTCTTCTAAATTTTAGTTGGTCAGTACCACATCCATGCTTCGTGTTTAGTGTCTCGTGTCACAGGGCGGGTGTGCTCGCGACCGTGACGGATGCCTTCTATCTGTCACGCCGCTCCGCCCGAGATACCGCTGTTTATGTTTACACGGAACATAGTTACATCGATACCGCTAGTTCAGATAAGGGACGATCATCGTAAATACGAGAAGTTCTAGGAGGAAACCGCCGGACTTCCAACTGCCTCGCAGTTGAGATTTGTGGGAGTCGAACCGTACTAAAAATCTTTTGAAGATATGTGAAGTCCCCAATCCGCACTGGGCACGCGTGGTGGACTATGCCTAATCCCTCTTCTGAGGAGACCTGAGCCCAACTGTACGGGCGCGGTCGTCGGCGGCCGTACAATGATTCGTCAGGGTCGTAATTTAGTAGAAATAAAACAATAAAATAGCAAATAAAGAAAATTAGGAAAAAATAGTCGGCTTTTCTCCTTGTCGGTCGATGTCAAAGTCCCTGTCCTGTCAAGTCGTCATCTCAGTCTAGTCTATGTCCCGTCAAAGAGGTTGGTCGCTCGAACACCAACAGTGGGCAGTAATGGGTTGTACAGGAACCGTACTAAAACCTGCCGCTCACACTCGGCGTCTGAACCCCGGGCGACAGAACCCAGCATGCAAGGCTTATGCATCGCCCCGTCACCCCAGATACCGAACCGGCAGTCTTCAGCGGTGTGACTACCGGAGTCATAGACCGAGACCGCGAGATCGTCACGAAGCCCGTCAGGATGGGGCCGCGTGAAACCGGCTGAGTCAGAACCAACCTGGGTCGGGGAGGAGAGAAATAGCGTTTGTTTCAGTATTACGTAGATGTCTGGTTTAAGTACTAGGTTGTAGGTAACGCTGCGATTGTGACCCACTGGTATCCAAGAGATGGGAAGAGGTGCAGAGGGTGACCACATAAAAGATGGGAAGATGACTTGAAGCTGACAGCCGGCCCATACTGGAGAAGGGTAGCAGGGGACCGGCAGCAGTGGAAGATATTGGAGGAGGCCTATGCCAAGAGGCACTTTGAACTTAGGGATATACTTTAAGGTTCAGATTAAAGGCTTATTATAGGTAACGCTGCATCCACCTATACACACAATCGCTATTCGCACGATTTATACTCGAATAGATTCTTCGGTGTTTCCTGAGCGCTATGACTTGTCCTTCTTTAAACGAGGGTTGAGAAGAGTTATATATAGTAGGTCGTGGCAGTCCAGCCGTATCCCCAGGATACTGAGGACCATGAACCACTTGCCAACTGGTGACATTGCAGTAAAAACCACAGTACTATTGAGACTACTTCAGACGATGTAGCAGTTAAATTGAATAAAAATCAGGAAAGAGTAACGTTGCATTAATAACTGTGCATACATTTACGAACAAACATACGACTGTCACACAATTTGTTCAGCAAACATAACCTTGATCCTTTTAAATAAAAATCTAATATACGTCATATGAAATTTTATTTTTAGTTGATTTTGTTTTCCGTACCCGATGAGAAGTAGCTATTGTCACTAAGGGTATTTTTTATTGCTTCATGGATGAGCATACAGCTCACTTGATAGTAAGTGGTTACCGTAGCTTCTGGACCTCTGTAATGATAAGGCATTTTATTGTCGCTCCGTCCCCAAAAGCCTACATCACGTAGTGTTCCCAGGCGGTCACCCATCCAAGTACTGACTACGCCCGATGTTGCTTGACGTCAGTGATCGGACGAGAACCGGTGTTTTCAACGTGGTAGGGACGTTGGCAATGATAAGGCATATTGTGGTTTTCACGTAGTAAAAACCAAAATAAAATGTCAGGAATCTTACCTAATAACTATTTTTAGAAAATTTTTACTGTTTGAAATACTGAGGAAGAAAGTAAAATTGGGTACAGTTTACGAAACGAAATGAGATCCTAAATTGAATTGTGAATGGACAGTAGGGACTCCACTTGATGAGTATTCAAAGAAATAGGGGGAAAAAGATAGGGTGAGTGAAAATTATTGGAACCTTATCGCGCGTTATCGAAAGGAGGCTAGACGGAAAAAAATCTTACGAAAAGTTGTTACGACACTTTTTTGTTTTAGATGATTATCACTAGATGGCGCTGTGATCAAAATCTTTTAAAGCACGTTCCTTATTTGTTTTAGATGATTATCGCTAGATGGCGCTGTGATCAAAATCTTTTAAAACACGTTCCTTATCGCGCGTTACGTTAGGAAAAAAAAATATAAGATATCTTTTAATCAAAAGGAACTTCGTTCTATTCGGGTGTCCCATGTCACCTCTCAAGTTTTTTTATTTATCAATTATCTGTAAAAGGTGATGTAGCCCTACAGGTTACAATACAAAACTAGAAGCTACAGTAGGCTACAGGTGTGAAAGATGATATGATCTAGAAGATTATGTCAGGATATAGTCAGGATAAAAATGTATGGAGAGAATAATGAGCGAAAGATCAAGTATCTGAAAACTGAAAAGATAAAATATTATGACATAAATATTCAAAGTGACGATATAATATATAGGGTTCCTGGTGAATAAATATGATGTTGGTATACTGAGGGCGGCGCGACGGGAAAGAGTGCCTTGGGCGTAATGCGTCGCGCGTCGCGCCGTCCCTCATAACCCAGTGCTGGGTTCTGGCCTCAGCCGGGGTTCGGACGCTGAGTGTGAGCGGTTGGAGGTTTTAGTGCGGTTCAACTCTCACATACCGCCGGCGGGCGGGGATCCGGTGATTTCCTCCAACTAAAAAAAAAAAATGTTGGTATACTAGCTTAGCTTTTTTTTTGTGAATTTGAAATAAGTGACTGAATTATCTGGAATTTCGTAAAATTAAGAAGTTTAAAATACAATATTTTTAAGAACAACTTAAAATGTGAATTGAAATTTTCGTGCTCCAAAACAAACGTTGTGACACTTGACCTCATTTGCGTTTAAAATCAACATGGGCTAAGCTTCGTATATACTGAGAAAATATTCCGGAAAATGATGACATATTTGTAACAGTTTAATTCGTCCTACTTTAAAATATTACTTATTCTTTTTATTGACGCTAAATCGCTCCAAAATTAACAGATAAATTTTGTAAACAAAATTTTATACTCCCATTCAAATGTAACATGATGAAAAATTATGATTTATGGTTTGATCCGGAACCCGACTGTTAATTAAAAACATTTTATCAACTGCACGATTTACAACTTCAACGAAAATTTAATGCTGCAATGCAGTCACGATTTGCTGTCATCAAATTACGTCAATATTTAACTTAGGATTTACTCAAATAGATAACAACACATCTCACTGAACAGAAAAGCTATATAAAGACGATCTTATCAAAGAAGAACCACTAGTCGACATAACAACTTCAAGATGGTGTCCGATTTCAGAAAGAAGAAGCTCCTCCACGTCTTCACTGCTTTTTTCGACACCAACGGCAGTGGATCCATTGACAAGAAGGACTTTGAACTAGCCATCGAAAGGATATCCAAATCTAGAGGCTGGAGTGCAGGAGACGCCAAATACAATGAAGTCCAGGACACGCTCCTAAAAGTCTGGGATGGACTGAGCAGTGCTGACACTGACAACGACGGCCAAGTCTCCGTAGACGAATGGATTTCGTTGTGGGAGAAGTTCTCAAGCAGCCCCAGTGACTGGCAAAACTTGTACTGCAAATTCATCTTCCAGTTGGAGGACGCTAGCAACGATGGTTCCATTGACAGTGAAGAGTTCGCCTCTGTCTACGCTTCCTTCGGTCTCGACAAGGTTGAGGCTACATCTGCCTTCCAGAAGTTGTCCAAAGGCAAGTCATCTGTCTCCTTTGCTGAGTTCCAAGAGCTCTTCAAGGAATACTTCTCCTCTGAGGACGTGAACGCTCCCGGTAACTTCATCTTTGGGAAAACCAGCTTCTGAAATGTGTGATCGATCTGTTTTTGTGTCATTTGTTGGTCTCGTTATTTAAGTTGTGTTGTCAATAAATTTGGATCCAAGTTGGTTGGTTTTATTTTTTACTTTTAAAATAATATCAAAATTTAATTAACAAATTCATCGTACTAATACCAACTTCCTATACCAATTTCAATAATTAAGTATCTTCAGTATAAAAGCTAACACTTTTTAATTCAAAGAATCGAACCTTCATTCTTTCTTTTGCTTCACCTTATCCCATTTAGATGAGGTCGGCGCAATATGTCTTCTCTCTCCACTCCTTTCTATCATTACATACATCATCAGTCACACCACAGACCATCATATCATCCTTCACACAGTCAGACCATCTTTTCTTCGGCCTTCCCCTTCTCTTACATCCATCCACTTTTAAATTCAAAGAATCGAACCAAAAATTATTAAACCTTTACGGGTAGGCTTTACAAATTTTGATTAAATTTCAGTCTACAGGACCTGAATCAAACTAAACTTCAAATTAGTTGGTACTTATTAAAATTCTTCTAAGCCTGTTTTACTTGACTAATTTATCTCAAGCTCGACAGTGTCTCAAGTTTAACTTAATTTTGAAATATCTTTATTAAGTTTCCGAAGGTATTTTATCTTGTAATTCATATTAAGTTTGGACGTCTAGGAAACTTACAGACGATGTTACTGTAGCTTGTATTATATGTACTTATGAGTTTTATATAATATTAGAACTTCGATTTTTAGAAATATATATATTTTTATATTTACTAACTCTGTTTTTTTGGCAATTTTAAACAAAAGTTATTTTCTTTTAAATTAGTAGATTTACCGTTTTGCGATTGTTCATCTGATCAAGTATGAACAGACAGCCCATCACATCCTCTGGGAGTGCAATCTATGGCATATGGAATGCGTCACTATGTTAAACTCCTAACACGTTAAGTCTAAAGTCATTTATTACACAGATCTTGTAGCATCTAGCGCAAATTTCCGTGCATTCAGGCGTTTTGCCATAACTACTATTGGCATCCAAAATAGTACAACAGCTCACCGCATAGGTCCAATTAATTTAATAAAATCAATGTCCATGGTGCATTTCTCAATTCTGGCGTAATGCTTTTTCAATCTTATTTTATTGTCTCCCGCTTTGCGAGAAGGGAAATCGAAACTTATGTTTTCCTACTCCTTCTATCATCTTCTGATTAAATTCGTTGCGGGGTCCAAGACAAGTTAGAGGTAAGTCCTTCGGGTTCCTGGGCTTCACTGCTAAGAGTCATTACGATGGTCGTCGCTGTGGATCCTGGCTACACAGGAGTTACAGTGGAGGTGGGCAAATACCCGAAAAAAACTCTGTTTTTGTGTAAAATATAACGCATATAAATTACCATAATTTCGAATGAAATGTTACGTAATGTTCAGCAAGATTAAATTAAAAACTCTAAAGTTGCTTTGAGCTGGGTCGTGGATTTCCAAGATTTCGCGAGAGTGATTAAAATTAGTTCTTCGGTTTTTTATATTTCCATGAGTTCCATACAATTATAACGTGTAAATGTCTGTTAACCTGTAATACGACGTACGAGTCTTGAAGAAAGTCGGCCCTGCTCTCCTGACAATGCAGAGGACCATGATTACGAACCACTTACCATTAAATGGCCCATTAGTTTACCCACCAAACCCTCGTCAGCAAGGCAAATAAAAAATACGGAAGAACTTAATTTTAAATATTGTTTTAGAATTATATAACGAAACACGATAAAACCGTACAAATAAAATATAAGTATCACTAAAACAATCACAGTTATCACTGCTATCAGATTTATACAAATAACAAAACTACTTCATAATAAACAAACATAAAATAGGTCACCAGATCCCCAGCAAGATATAAACTTACAGCGGTTATAAATAAAGTATAATTTGGCGAAACAGCACGAATAAAACGGACATTTTTGTCGGAATACGACGAGTGCTAATTACTGAGCTAAATTATCGTGTTGAGCCTCCACCCAGGCAGTGAGTGTGTGGGACAAGTCACAGGCGGAAGCAATTTATTGTTATTATTTATCGTGAATGCCTAGTGTATGCGTAATAATTTATTTATAGAAATCTTTTTAAAGAGTAACTTTTAAGATCTTGGATATCGTACAGCAAGCAGTACAGTGCTAATACAAGTAAAATGAGGCCAAACACGACGAGTCTATTTTATTTAGTAAAAGACATGTACCCATAACCTTTCGAATTCATCATCAGATCAGCGCCATTTTGTCATATTATTGCATTGTCACGGGATATACATCTGCGTGCAAATATCAGCTCAATCGGAAACCGGGAATATTGTTAGTTTGAACTCTCAAGGTTCCACCCGGACTTACGAGGTGTGTTCAAAAAGTATCGCGAATTTTGAATTTTCGCGGGTTACATATATTCGAATTTCGATTTTTTTTCTGGCGTTAAAGACGTCATCGAAGGAGGAGTTGAACAAGATAAAAAAATGATTTTTTGAATAGCTTCGAAGATTGGAAAAACCGTTGGCACAAGTGTATAATATCTCATGGAGATTACTTTGAAAATGTATATTCATGAATAGATACATAATTTTTGAAAAAACACAAAATTTGCAATACTTTTTGAACACACGTCATATAAAGCCTGTAAGAAAATATTTTTTCAATAGCATATATTTTGTTAGGTTTTCTTATACCTTGTACCACAGCGGTAGGATCTAGTGGCTAACTGGAGGGTCTCCAAGAGTTTCTCCCCAATATTTATTACACCGTTATTACGCATAATCGCCGTCTAAATCTACCTGTTTTATAACATGATCACCCGCTTATTAACCGAAAATATGAAAAGTTACTCGAATCGGGGCTATCTCTCAAATTGCGGGTAGATTTTAATTTAGTACGGTTATCTTTTTATAGCGGTTGGGTTTTGTTTTAGTGTTTTGTTACAGCTTTCGTTTTTGGTACGTGAGGTTCGATTTTTACGGTATTAAGTGAATTTTAAAGTTCGTTATGATAGTAATTTCTGAGTAATGTTTAGCATAGTATGGTCCAACTTATGTTAAACGGTTACTATCTTTGAACTACTTTTATGGTATTCCTTGAAAATCATCAAAAATTTATTTATTTATTTATTTAAGGAAACAACAGTACATTTTAAAACTTATGGACATGATTACACAGGTTATACATAGACCACAAACGTTTCCACCGTTAAATCGACGGCAGCAAAGAATAAACAGATATCTACAAAATCGTTAGTTTCCAGGAGAGCGTTTTTTGTGAGAAAGTTTGATAACTTTTACTATAAGAATGCCAGGTTTTTCAAATTTGGAATGTGTAAATAAAATAATGTTTCGCAGCAGATAGCGACATATTTTAAATAAATTATTGTTTTTTTTTTTCGTATTACTGCAGATGTCTTTTTCTACATCGCATAGAAAAATAAATAAGATGAGTCAACTGCCATGTATTCGTTTCTACGTAAGACTTTTTCCTTAGAAAAGAAGTAAAAAGTGAAGAACGCATCCAGATCGCGAAATATAATTTCACACCATTTCCATCAACATCATACCAATCGAATAAAGAAGGTAAAGAACCTACAGCAAACGTTTTTTCTAACGGATATCTTTGTTTATACTAAGTGGCTTGCTAAATTGTACGACGTACACACGGTTATCCGGTAGATGTGCGGGTGTACTTCGTTTTTTTCAAAAAAATAGTGTATATGTCTTTATTTACGCAACAAAAAACACATAAAAAAACACTTTTTGTTTGAAAAAAAAAAATTACCAGATAAAATAAAGAATTCTGGATTCAAATATCCATAAAAGTTAAATTCGGCAAAATGCAGATGTCTTCTTGTTCTTTGCTGCCGTCGAAATAATACACAAATAGGAGATAGTGGAGTTGGCATTTGAACAGAATGTAACAAGATAGAAACAATACAATATTCAATTAGATTAAAAATTTACAAATAAAACAAATCACGAAATTAAATTATTACATAAAATTATTATATTAAATGAAATCAAAATTAATTAAATGTAAATCAAACAATTTCCGAATAACAACCGTTAAGTGACTTTACAATAGCCTGTTTATATTTGGCTATTATGACAAAAGAGTAGATATTAGTTTTAGAAATCATAAACTATTCAACTAAAAAGCGACAGGGAATGATTTCTGTTCATATTTAAGATGGAAATTTTGGGAAAGGAATACGAATTTAAAGTTTACGTTTCAAAAACCCTATTTTATTTTAACTTTTCAATTGAATGGGGACAACTTTTCGTTAAAAACTGCGGGTATTCAGTTTGTCTTGTGACAGGTTTCCCTCGGAGTTTTGACGTGTGTTTTGGATGTGGTACCTAATATTTATAAAAAAAAAGTCGTGGTGGTCGAGTGGTCAGAGCGCGGGTTCAAATCCGGCCGGCTTGTACCTCTAAATCTAAATGTGAAAAAAGATTTATGTGCAATTTTTCACAACACCACTGGCTAAAAACGGTGAAGAAAAACATCGTGAGGAAACCTGCATGTCGGAAAAGGATTCTAAAAATCCTTTGAAGATATGTGAAGACCCCAATCCGCACTGGGCAAGCATGGTGGACTATGCCTAATCCCTCTTCTGAGGAGACCTGAGCCCAACAGTGGGCAGTAATGGGTTGGTACAGGTACCTAATTTTTATTAGTGCGTAAGTATTGTATTAGTATCTCTGGAGTGGTTAAGGCCAAGCGAAGTCACAGGATGCAGACAGCGCAGGACCGTTTGTTGTGGCGCAGTTTGGGAAAGGTTTTTGTCCAACAGGTGATGTCAAGGGCTGAATATGATGGTAATGCTACATAAGTAAACGGGTCTACTGCTCACATGATGGTAAGTGGTTACCTTTATGGACTCGTGCCATGTCAGGAGATACTGCGTGTGTGTTAGCGATTTTTTTTTGAACGAAGTTCCTTATCGCGCGCTTTGAAAGGGTGCTAGACGGAAAAAAATCTTACGAAAAGTTGTCACGACAATTTTTTTTGTTTTAGATGATTATCGCTAGATGGTGCTGTGATTAAAATCTTTTAAAACACGTTCTTTATCGCGCGTTACGTTAAAAAAAAATATATAAGTTATAATGTTTTAATCGAAAGGAACTTCGTTCTATTCGGGTGTCCCATGACACCTCTCAAGTTATTTTTTGTAATAGGTACTTTCCAATATGTTTGTTTTGTTTCTTGTGGCTTACTTTACTCTTAAGCTACCATACTCTAATGTGCTAAGAAAATGCTCCAGCTCATGGTGTTTTTTTGTCAATCAATGACTTTAAAACTTTAATCAACATTGTTACCAAGTGAAATCTTTTTATATTACTACAATAAATCTTATAAAACACTATCTAATCAAGTAAATCTTCAGATAAGCAATGCGTCATTGCAGTGGCAATATTAATCACTGTATGAGGTGACGTGGAATACAGTTGGAAGTATTTTATTGGTGCATTCAAAAATTACATCATAGCTATCATTGACTTATCGAAATCAAAACAAATAATTAAACAATACCTATTATACGCCTATATAAAAATAACGCATGTTGTACGAACTTATTGTTGGTATATTTCCTACTATTTCTATCTTCTGATTAAATTCGTTGCGGGGTTGGACAAGGTAGCTTTTCTCTCGAGTTCCTGGGTTTCACTGTTCAGAGTCATGACGGTGAACGTCTCTGTGGATCCTGGCTATAACGAGTATCACTAGTACTACCACCAGTTTTCGTTTTCAGGATTGGTGGTTGACAGGTTGTTTTACACCCTGTATATAAACGGCAAGTTGCCTTAAACATTTTCCTTGAAAAAAAAATCAAACATTTAAAAAACGTAGGGATTCGTTTAGCCCCGCTACTCAGCAGCCAGGTCTACATTTCCGAGTTGGGGTATAGCATTAGAAGTATGTACCAAGTTTTCAGATTGCCTCAAATACCACATCCATTTCTAGTTTTGTATATTCATGTTATCATTTCAGTGTGGACTTTGATCCAACCCAGTGTAGGCTCGTCAAATCCTATATTGCAAGTGGTTCTGTATAAAATTTAGAACAATATTAAATTTACCTCGTCTTTAAACGAGGTATAAGTTAAATATTGTGTATGTAGGTGATAGATAACAATACATTTTTGAAAATTTAATGTATGTTAGAAAGTATATTGAGGAATTTCCTAAAAAGTCTGACCTACATAGTAGAAACACCAGGAACAAACATAAACTTGACTTGCCGATTGCATAAAATAAGAAATTCTTTCAGGTGTTTGTCTGTATGCTTCTACAACAAAATCCCACAAGATGTTTAAAACTTACCTATACATAGGTTTAAGAAAACTATTAAAGAACGTCTGTGCAAGAAAGCCTACTATAAGGTCTATGATTACTTGGACGATTGCACAAAATGGGAATGAGCTGCTCGCCAAGGTAGAGGTTTATGAGCGACGGTGATCGCTCACCATCAGGTGGGCTGAATGCTCGGTTATCTATCGTGTAATTGAAAAAAATCTCAAGGAAAGTAACAATTATATAAATTTATCATTATTGTTTTACTGTCCGTAGCAATAGATTTATATTACAAACATTCACGTGGTATATTAAAATGAGTGGCAATAAAACTTGAGAGGTGTCAAGGGACACCAGGATGGAACGAAGTTCCTTTCGATTAATTAGTGAGGGAATTGTAATAAAATTTTATTATTTTAACTTTCTATAAGAGAGCGAGACAGAGACAGACGTTTTAAAGTAACTAATTATTATAACTTAAATAAAATATTTTGATCACAGCGCCATCTGGCGATAATCATCTAAAACAAAAAAAAGAGTCGTGACAACTTTTTCATAAGAATTTCCGTCTAGCCCCCTTTCGATAACGCGCGATAAGGAACTTCATTCCAAAAATCTCTATTTCACATATTTTTTTAACGGAACCCTAAAACAAAATATTGAGTGAATCATAAAGACTAGCATGCTCTAAAGAATTCCGCTTTTCGGAAAACCTTTATGTTGTGAATACAAATATGTGACAGAATGCAAAAAAAAATATCTAAAATTCTACACGTTTGTTTACCGGTTTTAGGAATTGTATAATATCGATAATAATCGATATTTTAATTGGATCGTTTTGGGCTACATACAGAGTGGATCTGTAACTTTGGACAATCTGAAGTGGGGTGAATGACTTGTCGAAATACAACTTAGTACTATTTTTTTTTTGGATCGGTTAAACTTTTTTTTCTGACATTGTATGGAAAACGTACGACTGTCGTTGCGGACTTCCATACTATGATGATTTTTTTTTATTCAATTCCTAAAAGAATAGTGGTTCTAAGTTTTATTAAAACAGGTCATTCACCCCACGTCAGATCGCCCAAAGTTACATATTCCACCCTGTATAATCACAATATTGGTGACAAAACTTATTTATACATTTCGCTAAACAATCGCGGCTATCTACTTTACTAACTGTGGCGACCAATAATAGGGCGCGAGATCCTGAATCGCGGTTACAACATTTGCAAAAATCTTCGCATAAATACGACATCTGAAATCTACTACAGTGGGCTTCGGCCTGACCACCATACACTACCTCGCCCAGTCGGAGATCTCCCTTTAGCCATAGTCCACTGTACCCACACTAACTTTAATATAAAATTCTCATTTAATTTTTTATTAAATGAGCCATCCCGATATTTATCCTCTTTTCTATTTCCTTGTAGGCAGACGAGCTAACAGGATCGTAAGCGGTTATCGTTGCTCATGGACCTGTGCATTATCACGCGATACTGCGGGCTACCTAGAAAGGAATCTAACGTCTAAAACTAAAATTGTAAATTTCTTTAAACACTCGCGGTTATCTACATCACTTAGTAATCGTGGTAAGAACCCGTTTAGTAATGTAGAAATTAAATGTTGTAGATTTTAAAAGTAATATATTCAGAAGTGTTCGATATATACTTTATTTTATATTGTGACGTGCTAGACTGTTGTGGTCAGAAAACCAGCGATTTCTAAACGTAATGAATAATATTTTGTATACCTATTTAAGAATTTACAATACTTCTCAATGTTGTTCCTTAATCTAAATATAATACTTATATTGATCTGCTGAGACCTTTCACCTTTGCATTCGAATAACACTTGAAGAATGGTACCTATTACAAATGAAAGGAAAGAAAGAAAGAAAATAATTTTATTAAACACACATAACATACTTAAAACACAAGATAAATAGCAAAATATAATTAACATAGTTTGTGTGTCCAAAAGGAATCTGCCTCAGCATATTGCTGCGATTAGTACAGCGCTGGTTTTCCTCAGAACGAAGGTAAACACATAATTACTAAACAATAAAACAAAGAAACAACAATGAAATAAAATAATAAGAAAAAAAATAAGAATAAAAAAAAGACAAAAGAATTAAACCTGCACATGAAAATTATCAATTAACCCTTTCACGACCAAGGGAAATATTTTTCCCTTCTACAAAAATCGTTACTATTATTGAATAATGTATTTTTTTAATGAATGTCAAACGTTACGTTTATGTACGTTGTGTTAAAATGTTTCATATGAAATTTATAGTAAATTTGTACACCCTACTATGTTTTTCTAGTGATATCTCTTACTTTACAGAATAACTTAAATATTGTGTAGTATTCGCATGTTTAGTGTCAGCCATCTTATTGTCCTGAAAGGGTTAAATAACAAAGAGATAGGCTGTATAGGTTAAAAAAAATATGGTTAATCAAAATGACGGGGCGATACGTGAGCGTTGGTCGCGAACGCGTCCTGTTACCTCGCCCAATCTCGTGCCGGGTTCTGTCCTCGGCCGGGGTTCGGACGCCGAGTGTGAACGGCAGGTTTTGATGCAGTTCAACTACAACATACCCCACTCGCGAGGTGGGTGGAAGTCCGGCGATTTCCTCCTGTCACAAAAACAATCTATTATAAAGTGACGCCCATAATATTTTTACACTAACCAATACATGATATTACGATCATTTCTCCAACATATTGAACTATCGATTCAGGGTTTCAGAAATTATTTTTTTGCCACACACCATCCGGCTATGGAATGAGCTCCCATTCTCCGTTTTCCCGAGCGCTATGACTTCTTCAAACGATCCTTGACGAAAGTATTTTAAGGTGGGTAGTAGGAAACTGCTCCACAGTTGCTCTTGGTATTGCAAAGGGCCATGAGTGATAGTAATCTGGGGATAAATTTGGAATTTTTATGTTTTGAATTATGTATTAAGTAAGTTTAGTCTGTTATGTGATAATTTAAATAAGATTTTTTTTTAATTATACAATTTCTTAAATTATTTACAGTTTCTAAGATTATAGTTTTATTTGTGTTTGTGTTTTATCAATTTTACAATGGTCTTAATTGTAAATTGTAATGTGTTCTTTCTCTTAATAAATGTGCGTCACTCAACATTGGTACCGACTGAAAAACAGCGTCGGGAAAGTCGGACGTTCTGATCTGCGATCTTCGGCATATGCTGAGTCGGGGACCAATTTTGAGCACTAATGTTAAATTAGCATTTGTTACTATGGTTAAGTAATTTTTCTAATCTGCATGTCAAATTGTGATCAAAATAAATTATTTATTTATTTACTATCTGGCCCACACAACTTCGTCTGCGTCACATAAGGAAATTTTCCTTTTTTATCCTTATTTTTAGCCTTATTTACTGCTTGTCTCGTGGCCGCTCCGTTCACGTTTGATAAATATTTGAAGCGACGGATATCTCCGCACTTTACGACTGGAACTTTTATATTTCAAGACAGCTCTCTTCATCTATTTTATATACAACACTTTGTATTTTATTTTAGAACTCATTTCCGTTACATTTTCATACAAGTCAATTGGGAGTCGATATTGCTTGGGAATAAAATTTTATTATTAAAATGCGGAATATTGGAAATTCCTGTGAAGATACTGGTTTTGTGAAGTGTTATATTATGTCACTGTTTAATATGGTATAGAAAAATAAAGTTTGTAATAATTTATTTATTTATTTTATTGATTCACCAACAAGAATTACATTACTTATAGCTATTACATATTAGAGTTACAATATATATAATATCTGAATCACTCTTTTAATTCTTGATGTCACTTGAATACCTATTGAGTTTCTAATACATGATTTATCCATCCATCCCGGTTTCATATAACCTTTCCTTTGAGCTTTCCTGAGTGTGCTGTTTTCAAGTGCTTCCTGAGTTAACATGAAATAAAAGATATCTTATAGTGCTTCCACTGTGTTTATTAAGTAATTGAATAGTTTCTGGACTTCTAATTAAAAAAAAAGGAACTTGTAGTTGATTGTACAAGCCTGGGTTGGTGCACATATAAATATACCTTTCCACATTTAAGGAACAAGTTTTCTTTTGATTTTCTCTGATCCAGGTAGAAATACAGCTACAACTTGTCCTTATTCAAACAAGGCTTAACATTTTCTTTTGTAGATGATAGTAGCAAATCTAAAGATAGATAGTAGAAATGGTATAAATGATCAAAAAATAAAAAAATAAATAGACAAATAAGTAAACATAGTATTACTTTAAAATTACTTTATTATTCTTCGATAAATGTCGAACATATATTATCATTTAGTTTGATGAATGGTTTGAAATTTAATTTGTACTTCACTTACAATAAAATTATTTTTGTCCCGCCCCGCTGATGTAGGCGTGACTTTAATAGTATAATGACTGTCTGAAGAGAATTTACCTTTATTTTACCGAGTGAAAAGAAATACTTCATTTAATTTCATACTATTCTAATGCGCAATACCTGTACCAACCCATTACTGCCCACTGTTGGGCTCAAGACTGCTCTGAAGAAGACTTAGGCTTAGTCCACCACGCTTGCCCAATGCGAGGACTTCACATATCTTCGAAGGATTTTTAGAACACTTTTCCGACATGCAGCTTTCCTCACGATGTTTTCCTTCACCGTTTTTAGCCAGTGGTGTTGTGAAAAATTGCACATAAATCTTTTCCACATTTAGATTTAGAGGTACAAGCCGGCCGGTTTTGTACTCGTTAACGAAACTACTTACTACGAAACTTTATCGCTTGAATATCAAATACATTCTGTTCTGTGTTTTGCGAGCGTTATCAGAAACGGCGTCAAGAAATCAACGCCTATTGATCGACTAGACTAACTCTATGTATCTACATATACAGGGTGGATCTGTAACTTTGGACAATCTGACGTGGGGTGAATGACCTATTGAAATAAAACTTAGAAACACTTTTATTTTAAGAATTGGATAAAAAAAAATTGCATCATAGTATGGAAGTCCGCAACGATAGTAGTACATTTTCCATACAATGTCAGAAAAATAAGTTTAACCGATCCAAAAAATAAAAATGGTGCTAAGTTGTATTTCGACAGGTCATTCACCCCACGTCAGATTGTCCAAAGTTACAGATACACCCTGTATACTACTTATATGTCTGCGTATGCATTTTAGACTAAGTGACAGACTGGCCAGTGTAACTTTGTCTACCTACGTCACATAAGACGGAATGAATAAGAGTGTTCTCGTAAATTTTCTCACCAATAAACCTTCCTTGGATTTTAACGATATTATATGAATTAGCCAAATCGGTTCAACCTCTCTCCAGTGTTAGTGAGTACGAATAGCAATTCCCTTTTTTTACAGATAAAATATTAAAAAGTGACATTATAATTGTACTTTATAAGCAGGGTGTTGGGCATTAAGTTGGATAAAGCTAAATTTCTATAAGCGACGAAAATGTGGTTCGTAAGAACGAGAAGTAACTAAAGAAGACTTAATTCGGCATTCCCTGAGCGCTATCACTTATCCTTCTTCAAACGAGGCTTGAGGAGGGTCCTTAAAGTTAGGTCGTAGGTAGCGACCCCTCAGTGTCCCCTGACATTGCAGAGGTTCATGAGCGACGGTAACCACTTACTATCAGGTAGGCCGTTGGCTCGTCTGCCTACATGGCAATAAAAAAAAATAGGCATTTCAATCAAATTTTTTCGGCACGAGTATTTTTGAGATTTCCATCTACAAAAATAAAATCGAAATCCTTAAAAATACACAAAATTAAAACACATGAAACTCGGTCAAAAATCGGGCATCCTTATTCGTATGTGACGTAAACAATTTTGCTCCGAGCCGGATATCCGTTTAGCCGTCTAATAGTTTGAAGGGTGTAAAATAATCGTCTCCACGTCATTTGCAGTCGGGACTTAGACAGACGGATATTGGATGCAGGTTCGACTGTTCCGCGGATTTTTATACAAGGATTAATAGGTCTAGGTCATAAGCGGCAGCGGGATTGCAATGTTTATGTATTGATTTTTACAAGTACACAAGTTCGGGTGAAATCTTGCGAGTCGAATTTGACAAACTTCCCGGTTTCCGATTGACCTGATATTTTGCACGCAGATGTATATCGCGTGACAATGCAATAATATGATGACAAAATGGTGCTGATCTGATGATGGATTCGGAAGGTGGTTATGGGAACTCCTGTCCAGGCGCTTCGCATCGGGGTTCGGATGATTTGCGTGAGCTGTTTGTGGTTTTAGTGCAGTTCAACTCCCATATATACCGCCCGGGGCGGTGGGAATCTGGCGATTTTCTCCAACTCAAAAAAACATCAAGAATTGTGTTATTAATAAAAAAATATTGTTTTTTTTATATAAATCGCTTCAGCTTTACACTTGATCTGAGGTCGATCGCGTCCGGTTTATTTATTGAATTGGTAGAAATCTCCAGCAGACGAATATTCGTTTCGGTTTGACGGGAAACGGATTGTCTAATATTACTTGCGAATATTTTTATATCGCGAAGTTGTTTGGACGATTTATTATCTTAATATAACGTGGTAAAGTTTATTTTCGAACCGTTCTGCTTTGGAATTAGTTCTCGGTGTTTTCCAAAATCAATGTTTTGTTGCACATTATATGAATATAATGCTTGCTTTTAGAATAGTTCTTTGGTGGGTAAATCAAGAGCAAATTCATGAGCGACTATAGTTTAAAATTATGTATTTGTCTTACTACAATTAATTGCGTTTGTAAAGAATGTAATGCAATGTGAACTTTATTTGTGAAACGTAAATTTTAAAAGACATGATATCCACTATTTCTACATTTTTTGTTTTTTTTTATTCTAGTTGAGGTTGTCTATAGAAACACCATTTCTCTAGTAGTAATTGTAATTATTGTCAAAAAGTTAAATATTTAAATAATTCCCAAATTAAACTCCGACAAATAGAATTTCACCCCAATTTCTCAACTAAAAACATTTTCATTTAGAAAACGTTCAATTCTTAATAAAGTGAATAAGAAATTGTAAATTTTTAAATCGAAGAGATTTCCAATTAGCAAATGGCGTGGAAATATCTATTTAATCAAAGTTTCCTTTAAAGCTCGGTCTTGGTTTTCAATTTTGTTTGACTTTCCTATTGATTTTGTTGCTGATTGATATCTGAGTGCGATTGAAGAGAACCGAAAATGTATTAATCATGACCTGTGGAGTTTATGGGAGTATTATCGAAATATACTGAATACACGATTCGAGCATAAAAATGGCAGCAAATAAACACTACTGAATAAAAAAAACTTGAGAAGTGTCAAGGGACACCCGGATGGAACGAAGTTCCTTTCGATTAATTAGTGAGGGAATTGCTATAAAATTTTATTTTTTTAAGTTATAATAATTACTTAGTTTAAACTAACTAATTATTATAACTTAAATAAAATATTTTTGTCACAGCGCCATCTAGCATTAATTATTAAAACAAAATAAGGAATTGTTTGAAAAAAAATAATATTTACAGCGCCATCTAGCGATAATCATCTAAAACAAAAAAGTGTCGTGCCAACTTTATCATAAGAATTTCCGTCTAGCCCCCTTTCGATAACGCGCGATAAGGAACTTCGTTCCAAAAATTACTAGACTTTTGACATTCGTGGCTAAACGAATTAGAAACTGTGCGCGTCGTGTAAGGTTAGCGATGAGAAATTATACTTCTCTAGTACCAGACTAGTAAGTAACCATGTTGAGTAGTTTTACGGTGTAATTTTTATTTAATTGTCATTGCAATACATATTTTTTTAACTTAAACAATTCTAATTTTAAAAAACTTTTTGTGAAATTACTTTCATTCATAAACCACTATTCTATAAACCATATAATAAGCATCAAATAATATTATGTTATTACAAATCTAATAAAAACCCAAAATAAACAACATTAAATATGTGTGCTTAACCCACCCTTTACATTTGAAATCCGTAAACAAATCAGAAACTCGACACCTGCCGCCCTATGCACCCCAACAAATGCACCACGATTTGTAATATTAGACGTCCGCATCCGACGCGTGACGAATTATGACTGACGTTTGACATAACGCGATGTGCACGAGGTAACCTCGGTTCCCCCTCCACTTGTCACGGGCTACGGATATTAAATTCTTGATATGTAAAGGGTGGTTGAATAAGATCTATGAGATTAAAATTGGACAGTTCTTTTGTGATGAAAGAGGTTTAATAGTTTTAATATAAAAACTGTTTTTTTTGCTTCGATATATTTTATTCTTTGCAATGGAAACGAGTAATTAGCCCAGTGTCGTATACACACATGACAGTACTGTATAAGAATTTTACTAACCTCGTTTGAAGAAAATAATATCCAGAAAGATATTAGCAGCTATAAAAATAAACATTTCAGTTTCTGCTGAGATTGATGTTTCATTGCACGGAATAATTACTCTCAGTTTTTTATATAAAAATCTTTTAAAATGAACTTTATAGTAAAAAGTAAATGTTATAATAAAACGATTCGGGAAGTAGCTCCATTGGCTATTCGCACTGCTTTAAGGTTTTCAACGAGATGCCTGAGTTTTAACTTGATACGTAGAGTTTGTTAAGTTTAGATACGTTATATATTCGGTGATTTAAAATCAATGCTCTTTTTTGAGTAGGAGGACATCGGACTTGCACCGGCTCCACAAGCAGAAGTAGCGATTTCAAATAGTAAGGATGAACTCCATCTTGGCTTCAGGTAATACGAGTATATGATGGCGATGATAGACACAGACTAACCGGTATAATATGCTAAGACTCGAAGTCTTTTCTTAGATGGAATGTGGGTTTAAATCCATACAAAAAAAATCCTCTTACGGTTCAAACTAAATTATATACAAAATTATTATTATTGAATGAATTGTTATATAATCATGTGCGCCCACGGAATTATATACTTTCAGAAATACTTACAAGCCAGAATCATTTACTTTAATTGACTTATTTAAAACTTTTAGGAATTTTAAAAAATCTTGTAAAATTCTGTGGTCTATGGTCACGTTTGGCTGTGTGCCAGCGTTCGTAACGCGTTTGCTTGTATTGAGATTTACTGGCCGAATAGATTTTAGTGTTGTTTGAGCTCAACCAACTTTACTGCATTGGTATAGCCTTATGTACGCTTTGCAAACGATTTTAGAACTTAAATCTGATACGTAAGAGCGGGTTTCAAATGTAGAGGATTGTGGACTTATGACAGTTTGGTTAGTGAAATACAAATGTCTTTTATTACGTCATTTCTGTGGTCTTTTGATTTGAAAACGCTTGGATAAAGCGATAAGATGTATTTGGTTTAAATTGTAGTACCCAGTACCAATAAAGTCAATGTTTACTTTTGTTGTTTAATAGTGTGTTCAATCTTTTTTTAACAAAGTTGTGACGTGTAAAGGACGCGATTTTTTAATAAATTGATTTTATGTTTGCAATTGTAAATAGGTCGATATATTTGAGAACTTTACAATTAAAACTTTAAAATGAAGGATAATGAAGCATGACCAACTGTTACTGCTGTGGAGATCATGATTTTTATTGTAGACTAGTGGGCCCGCACAACTTCGTCTGCGTAACATAAGTAAAGTTTCTCATCGTTTAAACCTTCCCTGAACTACCACGAATATTTTAAGACTAAAATTAGCCAAATCGGTTCAGCCGTTCTCAAGTTTTAGCGAGACTAACGAACAGCAATTCATTTTTATATATATAGATAGACTAGTGGGCCCACACAACTTCGTCTGCGTCACATAAGGAAATTTTCTCACCGTTTAAACCTTTCCTGGACTTCTACGAATTTTTCAAGATTAAAATAAGCCAAATCGGTTCAGTCGTTCTCGAGTTTTAGCGAGACTAACGCAATTCATTTTTATATATTAGAAGAAGAAGATAGATAGATAAACAAGCTTACAGCCCACCTGATTGTTAGTGGTAACTCGTGAGCCTCTAATATGCATTGGAGGGGCGTATTTTTAACATTAACAACAATCTATGTTAAAAAAATAATTTCGTACAATTTACAAATCGCCCAGATTCAGCCCGCGACCATAACGCCTTCTAAAACAAACAAAAAAAATACAATTAATGTGCTTTTGATTATCAAAACATAATCCTTAATAAATTCAAGTGAAGTAAAGTCCCAGTGGCACAGTAATTAAATGTCGGTTAGTTGATACGCAACCCGATAAAGGCTGGTCCCGGGCACGGAACGTAAAATATTCCTACAGTACACATCTGGTTTTAATTTTGTTTAGGAGGTGGTGATGGTGAAACTGGACTCGCTCACCCGGAGCTCGTTTGGAATAAAAAAAGTTGAATTCGATTTTAAATGAAACCTAATAATTTTGTAATTCTTTATTACTAAACTACTGGTCGTGTTACATTTTGGGAAAAAATGTATGACGGGGTGATAACAAGGGAAACCAACCTATTCACCGTGCGGGTAGTTGGAAGTGGAGACTTGCTATAAATACAGCCTCTGGCCGCTGTTATTATTCATTCGTGTCTGAATTGTCGAGGCGAACGGACCTCTTGATGTAAAAGTAATAAACTGTTAAAACTCGTTATTTTGAAGTTTTAATTCAAAAGTATTGATCATCAAATGTTCAAGTGGAAATTGTGACGTCATTCCTGACAAAACAAAACGAAGATCGACTAATTACAACGTCATTACACCTCACAAGTAATAAAATGTAAACAAAACTAGTTTCCAAATTAACGTCACCTCGTGCTCAATTTTGGCTCCTACCACAGACTTGGTATAAGTAAACAAACCTATTTTGAAGCAGATCAGTGGTTAATAACAAGACGGATCATTACAACATCTAATTAATCCACGTACAGAATCAGAAGAACTTTTATTTATCATTTGTCATTACCACTAGAAATCATAACTCATCCCTCACATGATTAATTGTTCGTCAATATTCTGCTAATGAAACGTGCGCTACACAAAATAATTACTTTACAGAAGTTATCATGACGTATGTATCTTTTAGTTCTTACTTTAGTTTGTATATTTTAGTAAATACGACAGTAAAACAGAAAGTGCACTGTTTTTATCTTGTTCATAAGGATTTGATCCTTTCATTGTTCGTTTTTAACCCTTTCAAGACCATAAGATGGCTGAGACTAAATATGCGAATACTACACAATATTTAAGTTATTCTGTAAAGTAAGAGATATCACTAGAAAAACATAGTAGGGTGTACAAATTTCCTATAAATTTCATATGAAACATTTTAACACAACGTACATAAACGTAACGTTTGACATTCATTAAAAAAATATATTATTAAATAATAATAACGATTTTTGTAGAAGGGAAAAATATTTCCCTTGGGCGTGAAAGGGTTAAGGATGATTTTTATATCGATTGCATTGTTGTAACGTAAATCTATACTATAGTGATGTTTGTGAATGTTTCAATTTTATTAAAGGAAGCTATGTTATTTATGTATGTCATAAGCTATATAATTAAAATGGCGCTGATAAGTTGTGCGGTTCACCTGTAGTAAATAATAGCATAGGAAATTAGCTATAACTAACATCCAATTAAAAATGACATTTAATTTATTAAACTACTTTTTGTCATCTACATGAATGTTCCTTTATGTCCGCTGTATCCCGGACTATGTAGCAGGGCGTGCGCAACTTCGTTCTAATGACAAATGGTCTGGTTCGGAGTACACGTGTATAATACGTTTTTAACCTGCGCACGTCAGCGGCTCGCGTACCTTCACCAATTTAGATGTAGGAAATTGTATTTTGTATACAGGAGGTTTTTGTTTAACGAAAAAAAACAAGGTATATTGATGTGTTTGTGTGTGTGTCTTTGGCATCGTAGATTCTAGATGAATCAATTTCGTTCCTCTACTTAGAATTAATCATTCAGGAATATTTGAGGGGGAAAATAATATTATGTCAGATGATATGTTTGGTGAATTAACTTTTATTTTTTACAATTCCTTTTATTTACGATCTATATTTTACTTTCGGGATTTTTATTATAGCTAGCTAGCTAAAATATTGAAATATTATCCTAATACAATTTCGCATTCATAATTTTAGTTACAAAAAATATTACATCTTCTATTAAATTGTATATATTGATATTAATGTGAAAAATCATCGGTCAGTGAGTACATGGAACACACTGTTGTTATCAAAGGGCGACTCCTGATATTGAGGAATGGCATTTAGTCACGCGATCGCTTCATTTGCTTGACCGCCATCTTGGATTCGGGCGGACGGTAACTTTGAAAATCGAATTGCAATTGGATTTTTTTGGAAATGTCTTAAAGTTTTTATTGCATGATACATATTATTGTTTTATTCTTATGTAAATATGTAATTACCCATAATTGTAATTATAACTACATATTCATTTATTTGCTCATTTTTTACATTATATCTTTAAAAAAACAATCACAAGAAAATAAATTTAAAAATACAATATAAAAAAAGCAGAGGGCCACTGGAGACGGGGTCTACGACCCAAGCCATCAGTGGTCAGGGCTCAAGAGAGAGGAACCTCCTCACAATACGTGCCGTGTCAAGAACGACCGCCTTTTGAATCAGGCCCTTTACCCAGCCGGAGAGCGAAAGCTTCTCTAGATGACGGTCGAAGCTTTTCGCTATTAGACCGTGCACAGATACAACGATCGGAACAATGATGGTCGATTCAACACGCCACATGTCGGTCACCTCGTGGGCCAGGTCCAAATATTTTAGCAGTTTTTCTTTTTCTGCCTTCACAAGGTTCTCGTCATGTGGAATGGTGACATCGATCAGCACCGCCCGATGCGCATCCCGATCTATTATCACTATGTCAGGCTTATTGGCAACAATAGTCCTGTCAGTGATAATAGATCGGTCCCAGTAGAGTGTTACATGACCATTATCGAGAACCGGCTGAGGCCAATACTGGTAATAAGGTACAGCGGCTTCAACAAGGTCGTATTTCAGAGCAAGTTGTTGGTGGATAATCTTAGCTACCTGATTATGCCTGTGCAAGTACTCGCCGTTAGCAAGACGAGAACAACCGGAAACGATATGTCTAATAGACTCTCCCGGACGGTGACATGCCCGACAAATGTCGACCGTCCCATCCTTTAGAATATATTTACGGTAGTTGTTCGTCATGATAACTTCGTCCATAATTGCAAAGACAAAACCTTCAGTCTCTCCGAAGAGGTTACTGTATCGTAGCCAAGATACGGAGGCTAACTGATCTACATCGGGGCTCATAAGGGCCCGGTAGAACCGTCCGTGTAGTTCCTTGCTCTTCCATACGTCCGTGCGATCCGCCACACTCATTACCTTTAGCGTCCGCCAATTCTCGTTCGCTAAGGACAGCGGAGTGAGTCCCTTATCAACTGCTGCTACATTACGGTACATACCCACGCTTACCTTAAGGAAATATTCCCGAAGGTTGTTTACCTCTCGGTTGTGTAGGTCCTTGACATTTAACATGCCACGACCCCCACACTTCCGAGGAATATACAACCTCATAACAGATGAACGTGGGTGGTGCATCCTGTATGCCGTCAGCAGTCGCCGAACTTTTCTATCCAGGGCATCTAGTTCTGATTGCGTCCACTTTAGAATGCCAAAGGAGTACGTCAGTACAGGCATGACCCAACCATTGAAGGCTCGGATCTTGTTTCCGCCAGATAAGAGGCTTTTCAAAACCTTTACCAAGCGGCCGAAGAAACGATCCCTCACCGATTGTTTCATATCTGCATCGACTATACTCAAAGCTTCGAACATTCC
This sequence comes from Trilocha varians, assembly GCA_030269945.2. Lineage (NCBI taxonomy): Eukaryota > Metazoa > Arthropoda > Insecta > Lepidoptera > Bombycidae > Trilocha > Trilocha varians. Next base: position 10,957,063 of record AP028257.1, read on the forward strand.
AAGGTATTTGTAGGTTTCCGACTCAGAAAGAGATCTGAGCACCTCACTTTGGCTAAGTTGCAAACTCTCAGAGTTTACAATTTTACCTCTCTGTATATCTATGACCGCACACTTATCTACTCCGAATTCCATTCCAATAGCTTTACTAAAATTGTCGGTTATTTTGAGTAAAGATATTAGGTCAGATTTTTTAGAAGCAAATAATTTGAGATCATCCATGTACAAGAGATGTGAAATGGGCTCACCCCCTCTCTTGAGTCGGTAGCCTAGCGTTGAATCTCCAAGCAACGTGCTTAGAGGATTAAGCGCCAGACAGAACCACAAAGGACTCAGACTGTCACCCTGGAAGATACCCCGCCTTATCCTTATTAAGCTCGGGGAGGCCGGAGATCCAATATGTCCTGGTTGACGAAGAAACGTAGACCACTGACCCATGCATGAGCTAAGAAAGGAGCGTAGAGTGGGATGTATTTTATAAAGCTCTAAAACTCTCATTAGCCATGAATGGGGCACCGAATCATACGCTTTCTTATAGTCAATCCAAGCCATATGGACACCCTTTTTGCCTCGACGAACTTGTTGCGTGATAGTCATGTCAATGAGGAGCAAATCCTTTGTACCCCGAGACCCTATCTTACACCCATTCTGAGAAGGTGACATTATGTCATTTGCCGAGATATGTATTTGAATTTTGTTTCTCAGAATGGATGTAAGTAGCTTATAGATGGTGGGTAAGCAAGTTATTGGTCTATAGTTTTTAGGGTCCGAGGTATTGCCAGATTTGTATATCAGATGAGTGACCCCTGATGTCATGAAATCTGGGAGGGTTCCCGACTCGAGGGCCTGTTGAAACTGAGCAGCCATGCGCCCGTGCGAGTTGCGTATCCATTTCAGCCAGTAGCTGTGCAGCCCGTCCGGTCCCGGACTTTTCCAGTTCGGGGCCGAACGCACCGCACAAGCTACGTCAATCGGCGTGATCGCTACGGTGTTCATGTCTGTAATAGACTCGCACGCGCGTCCGACCGACTCAGTCCACTCCCCCTCGGAGTGACCGATGGGCACCGACCAGATATTTTTCCAAAATGAGGTCATCACATCCTCATCAACTGGTGGGAGTCCATCGGTAACTCTTCCTCGAGAAGCCTCCCAGTTTCTGTAGACACTCCTCTGATTGCTCTGGAAGACTCTATTCAAGTGGTACCGCTCCGATCTTATTCGGTACCGACGAATACGGTTCGCCCATTGTAATTATATTATTATTCAGATTAATTTGTTGAGGAACTTTAAAAAAAGTGATTCCACATTACATTGATAAAATCACTTACAGCCACTTAAATTTTATCACGAAAAATTGCGTCTTTGAAGTGGCAATGGGCACATTGTGCGAAGAACGGATAGCTGATGATGTCGAAAGATTCTGGACTGGTCGCCAGTAGACGCAACGTGGGCAGATTTCCCTCGGCACTCCAACGGCCAGATCAAAGTCGCCAGAGGACCCTGGATACAGGCAGCACAGGACCGGTCGTTGTGGAAAGGCTTAGGGTAGGTCTATGTCCATAGTCTACGTCTATAGTCTGATGATGATTTTTGATACATATATTACTAAAATTACTTACCAATACTATCTAACTATAGGGTAGGCGATCTAACGATTGCATTTTGAATTACTGTTTGTTTAGAGAATGACAGCTCAAATGTCATTCAATTTGTGTTCATAATTTAGTTAAAGGTTGACATTTACGAAATGGGACGCTATACGCTTGAACAAAATTGGGAAATATTGAAAAGTTACTTTCAAAGTGGTGAGTCTTCAGTCCAAACTGTAAGAAATGTGAAAAAAAAATCCATAAAAATGATTAGCCTATGTCATAATAAGCAAAATTGTCGCATCTGGGGGTCGGAAAATCCATACGTCACCATTGAGAAACCAATGCACCCACAAAGAGTTACGGTTTGGTGTGGGTTTTGGTCCGGCGGCATCATTGGGTCAGCCGCCGTTACGGTCAATGGCGAGCGTTACCGTGCCATGCGAACACGAATTTTTGTTTCCAAAAGATGAAGAGTATGACATAGACGACATTTGGTTTCAACAGGATGGCGCAACATGCCACACAGCCAACATGACAGTCGAAAAATGAAAAAATGCAAACTTTATATGGCCCACCCTTTAAATAACTTTATACATTGTTCATTAAATCAAATACTAGTAAGCTTAAAATAGTCGACGATAATAAGCTTAGGGGACGAGTACTGAAGTAACTTTTGTAGCTTGTTGCTGTCACTTACTATTAATGTTAAAAACAGTAGTGTAACTTCTTTGTACTATTATTTTCAACTACATTATCTGTTAGTATGGCTATTTGGCAATTTGCTGAATATCGTCCGGTTTGTGGTAAAGCCATAGAATTATTACATCTGGAATCAACATCATGAAGAAATGAAATCAATTAAAAGTATGCCGACGCGTAACTTCACGACATTCTAACATTAGAAGGTACCAATGACATTGAGGTCTTTTAGCACACTAACTTAATAAATTTCTTTAAACACTCGCGGTTATCTACATCACTTACACTATTACTAAACGGGTTCTTACCACGATTATTTTTAATTGAGCGATCCCGATATTTCGGCACTGTTTCAAGCGCCATGATCACGGGAAGACTGAGGAACTGCGGGTAGGTCATTTAAGGGCAGACAAATCTGTCTACCCTCTTTCTCGTTCAATTAAAAATAATCGTAGTAAGAACCCGTTTAGTAATAGTGTAAGTGACACTAACTTAATATTATCACACACACAGAAGTAAGGTTCTAGACGTAATATTTAATAGTTAGAGAAAATTATAGTTCAGAGCTTGAGTTTTTTATATGTGAAAATGGTAATAAATTTTGTTTCATTTTTAACTTTTTAAGTGTAAAGAGATTTTGGATATAGTATTTAATAACCGTGTAGGCGACTGAATGTAACTATAGCGCCATCTATAAATAGTTTTTTAGAATGATTAAAACCTCATTTGTAAATATCCTTTTTAAATGTACGATGTAATGTTGGCGCTCTTTTTTAAATTTCGAATTCGCGAACATTGTATAATTCAGATTGCGTCATATTTTTGCTCTAAGTTTTTATTGTTTTATTAAATTTTCTTGTTCTGAAGTTTTCTTTTCACTGGCAACTTTTGATTTCCTACAAACCTTTTTTCGGACTACATAATATTATCATGTTGTTATTTCATCGTAGATATAAATTGCTTATTTTTTTTATTTATGCACAATGGAAAGTAAAATGGTAGAATTAGTGTCTAAAGCATCATCCAGTGATTATATAGTCATAAATAATATCCTACATATAATATTTTAAACTCATTTTAGCATACCGTTTCTCCTCTACATGTTGTAACAGTGTACACGCGGCTTGAATACTTGATTTGACATTAAAATAAATTATAATTTAGCCGGCGAGTCACGCGTGGGACTGACGCTGTGGACGTCAGATGTCCGAGCTGGTTTTTTGTAAGTCTTCTTTTGTTAGGGAGGTTTTGTAGTGGTTTGCTATATTGTAGCAAGAAAACTATGTACCACAAACTCTTTTTTGGTAAAAAGATCGACTTCCACCAGACTAAGTGTGTAGGAAATTTCTTCCCACTCAGAAGTAAAAGTGCACGACTCAAAATAACAAGAACAATCTATTAAATGTATCTATTCAATATTTAATTGATACTTAACATTTTTATTATTTACAAGTATGTGATCAAATTTATTGTAGAATGTAAATTTGTAAACATTTACGTCAAACCTTCATATCTGCATACTGCATATCATCAGATGGGCCGTAAGCTCATTTATCTATCTTGCAATAATAATAAAAAAGACTTGGATACGCCAATGCACTCAGAGGACCAAGACGGATGACATTATCATCAGGTTTATTATAACCCAGCTGACCTGCAAAATTTCGTCTACGTCACAATTTGAGGTTTCACAGAGTGTTATCCTCCTGAGTCCTACCTATCTATTAAACTGCCTCAAATTCCGTATTAAAAATTTACGTCCAACAAACGTACAAAACAAATAACGGTTTCTAAGTTGGAAGTTGGCGAGCCAATAAAGAAACCCGGCATTATACAGGGTGTATGAAGACCACTCCCGAAAACGAAGACTGGTGTTAGTACAAGCCATGAAACCGGTCTATTCTTAACATCCCAGGTGTCACTAGCTTTTTTGTTTTAGTTGGAGGAAATCGCCGGACGAATATGTGGGAGTTGAACCTCACTAAAACCTCCAACCGCTCACACTCAGCGTCCAAACCCCGGCTGAGGCCAGAACCCAGCACGGGGTTATTAGGGGTGGCGCGACGCGTTACGCACTGCGGCACACTTTCCCGTCGCGACACCCCCGGACACCGAACCGGTAGCCGCCGGCGAACACGGCCACCGGCTCTCTCGGTCAGGTGTCACTAGTACTAACACCAACCTTCACTTTCGGGAGTGCTCTTCATACACCCTGTATAACAAAACAATATGAAATTACAATTTAATTATCACAGATACAACACTGCTAAAATTGACTGTCAAAGTAAGATAGCACAGCAGTAAGCTGCGATTGTTTCGTCACTGGAACACGAGCTTTAAGCTCCTAAGTATCAGTTAAGTCCGCGATAAGTTCCGGAAGCTTCGAGAACTTTTGTTTTGAATATTTTCATAGTCAGGGGATGAGCGAAGGGAATGAAAAATAAAAAATAAACACAAAATAAAGGGGTTTGTTTTTTGTTTGAAGGAATGAGTAAAGTTTTGGATTTAATTATTTTGTTTTTCGATATAAATTATTGTATAAATTTTTTGGTGGAAGTGTTCTTTTTGTTTTTGAATCGTTATAGAAATGAAAGGAAATAAATCTATTTTTTACTAGTTGGCCCACACAACTTCGTCTGCGTCACATAAGGAAATTTTCTCACCGTTTAAACCTTCCCTAAGCTTCTACGAATATTTCAAGATTAAAATAAGCCAAATCGGTTCCGTCGTTCTCGAGTTTTAGCGAGACTAACGAACAGCAATTCATTTTTATATATAAGATTAGTAAAGTTGGTTGTAGAATTTAGTTATAAAATTCATGTTTTACGTTCATCATCGTTTTATTTACCGGCTTATAGATTCAAAGATAAAATCGAATATTTTTGTTCAACATAAGTTCCAAAAAATTGCCACGTGCAGTGACGTGAAAAACTGACTAAAAAACTCAGCATACATTTAAAACCAACTAGCTGGCCCGCGCAACTTCGTCTGCGTCACAAAAAAAATCCCAAGTATTTTATCACCGTTTAAACCTTCCCTGGACTACGACAAACATTTTAAAACCAAAATCAGCTCAATCGGCCCAGCCGTTCTCGAGTTTTAGCGAGACTAACGAACAGCAATTCATTTTTATATATAAGAAGACTAGCTGGCCCACACAACTTCGTCTGCGTCACGTAAGGAAATTTTCTCACCGTTTAGACCTTCCTTGGACTTCTACGAATATTTCAAGATTAAAATAAGCCAAATCGATTCAGTCGTTCTCGAGTTTTAGCGAGACTAACGAACAGCAATTCATTTTTATATATAAGAATACTATTTTCTCATGCTCTTTTTCATTTAAACAAATAGTTTTTAAATGAAACAGTTAAGAATTTTCAAGAACATTCTACAATTTTTCCATTTTCAAATACCTCTATAATCACTTTGTATCTGTACCAACCCATAACTGCCTAATGTTGATCTCAGGTCTCCTCAGAAGAGGGATTAGGCATAGTCCACCACGCTGTCCCAGTACGGATTGGGGACTTCACATATTATTATATTCAAAGGTTTTTTAGAACCCTTTTGCGATATGCAGGTTTCCTCACGATGTTTCCAGAGTCACTCACAGTTTTCCATTTCCAATAACTCCAGCATCACTCACAATTTCTCCTCCATATCTTCCATTTTCGAATATTCTATGCGCTATGACTTGTCCTTCTTCAAACGAGGCTTGAGGAGGGTCCTTAAAGTGGCAATAAAAAAAAAAATATTCTAGAACATTTTTAAATTGTTTTCAAATAACCATAGTTTCGTATTCACACGTGTGAAAGGTAGCACACGACCGCGTTGTTGGCAGAATTTAAAGGGACGAGATAACAGGACGACGACACAAGACTCTTTTGATCGACGAGCCGTGCTCTACTGTAGTGATGGGCACTGGTTTATCGATAAAATTGAACTGTGCGTTAGTAGAACATTAGTCTATCGATAGTTTTATTTAATAAAGTTAAAGATAAGCTAGGAACCATTAATTTATTTGAGTAGCAATTTGAGTAAAAGTGTATTGATCTGAATGAATACTGCCATTGCAAACGTTCATGAGCGACAGTAACCAATTATGGTCAAGTGGCCCATAGACGATAAAAACATCGTTCTCGGCTTAAATATTTCAAAATATGCAGTGGATTTTGATGGAATTAAGAGAAGTGTTTATTCGTTACAGTATTTTAAATGTAAAGAAGTGAAGCCAAAAAAAAAAAAATTTGAACGAATTTCCTTATCACGCGTTATCGAAAGGGAGCTAGACGGAAATTCTTATGAAAAAGTTGTCACGAGACTTTTTTTTTTTAGATGATTATCGCTAGATGGCGCTGTGATCAAAATATTTTATTAAACAATTCCTTATTTTGTTTTATATGATTAATGCTAGATGGCGCTGTGATCAAAATATTTTATTTAAGTTATAACTTAAAAAAATAAATTAAATTATTACAATTCCCTCACTAATTAATCGAAAGGAACTTCGTTTCATCCGGGTGTCCCTTGACACCTCCATAGTTTTTTTTTGTATGGTTTTTATTTTGCATTACATTGCGAAGCTAGTACCGACCACTATAAAGTCATAGAAAGTTTATTAATGTAAAACTAGTGTTTCTAACCATCGACACTTCTTACGATATATTTTTATCTATATTTTCCCACCCCTAACGTGGATCACCACTGACCCTATTAGGGAAGGGAAGCAATACCCGCCATTATCCTTCGCGTTCTGAGCACTGGACTTGGAGCTTTTTGTTTCACGCGACATTGAGCTTTCTAATACCATATGTGGGCTGATTGATGAGCTTTCTTGACAAATCCTGCTTATCTCAAAAGCTTTTTATTGGAGAATTTAATTGAGGTTATTTGAGACTACCCGCAATTATGTTATGTTATTATACCTCGGAATTGGGGGCATATTTTTAAATACTGTACTGTAACAACCCATTACTGCCCACTGCTGGGCTCAGGTCTCCTCCGAAGAGGGATTAAATACCTCCATACTCTTTATAGTGAATTTGAGAGTGATTGTTTGTTTTGTGCAAATCTGCTTGCAGTTGGGCTATATGAGAGTGGAACCGCACTAAAACCTCCTGCTGCGCGCCCAGTTGAAGCCAGAACCCAACACGGAATTATGTGGGATGACGTGCACGTTTCCTCCTCCACATTCTTCATCTTGTTTTATTGTTTTTAAGTATAGTTAAATTATATTATGTATCAACGAATTGCCTCCCACTGCTGTGCTCAAGTGACTCACTAGAAGCCTAATTCTTCCGTCCAAAACGAGAACCATATAGCGGGACAGTGTCCCCGGACATTATTGAGTTCCATGAGGGACGGTATCAACTTACGATCAGGAAGTCCGCTCATCTCATCTACCAACCAAACCACCAAAAAGTTGTACGAGAATCAGTACCTCTTAACTGAAATCTATTTCTTTCACCATTTTCTCAAATCATACTACATCGATCTATCAAGCCAAGTCTAAAAAAAATATCGTTAAACTCATAGTTTTCTAACTTCATTGCTGACGTCGAAGGAACCATTAAAAACTTTCCATAGAGAAGGGGAATGTGGAAAATTTGAGAAAAAAACTTAATCGAGTGAGGAATTAAACGATAGAGGGTTAGGGCTCGTTCAGATGGACTACAAATACAGGGTGGATCTGTAACTTTGGACAATCTGGCGTGGGGTGAATGACCTGTTGAAATAAAACTTAGAACCACCTTTATTTTACTGAGTCTTGGTCTGCCCCTGCTTTGACGGCCCTCAGGTTTTTTATTCAGTAGCTTTTTGGGAATGCAATAATCTTCCATCCGTTGGACAAGTCCAGCCCAGTAGCTTGATTTTCACATACTGAGCTATTGTAGGTTCTTTATAAAGTTCTTATAACATACCCCACCCCCCCCCTCCAAACATACGCCGCAGCACCTTCCTCTCAAAGAAGAGTAAGTGCTAAGCCAATACAGTATATTATATTGGTTATCATGTGATGAACCCGAACTTACATAGTTGTGACATACATCCAGTGCAAATTAATATAAAGCTTGTAATAAAATGGAATCATAAAATACATTATGTATAAGCCTTTACGGTACGTCGTAGCCCGTAGCGCGTAGCTGTACGTTGTAATCGTAGCGCATCTACGAAACCCGTAGCACTGTGAACATGAAGCTTAAATTGATTGATGAAATCATTTTGTTTACAAATATGAAGTAAACAAGATTTTCAGGAAACGTTTTTTTTTATTGAAATAAAGTGCTATTTTGCTATTAATTACTTTACTTTACAATAACCAAGAAAGTAGTTATAAAAACTTGAGAGGTGTCAAGGGACACCCGAATGGAACGAAGTTCCTTATAATTTTTTTTCTTAATTTTTTTTTAACGCGCTATAAGGGACGTGTTTTAAAAGATTTTGATCACACCGCCATCTAGCGATAATCATCAATATAAATTATAAGATATCGTTTAATCGAAAGGAACTTCGTTCTATTCGGGTGTCCCATGACACCTCTCAAGTTTTTTTTCTCAATATTATTTGATATTGATGATAATAATATTATGTAGCCACATTTTAAAACGAAACAAGGTTTATTAAACGCAAAGTTAAATTTTCACAGATTCACAACATTCAACATCTGGGTTTGTAGGTATTCTATTACGAGTATAAATTACAACAGAGGTCAGAAACCTTTGATTGCATCCAAAATTAATATGGCAATGACCGTTGCAGTCTTTGCAAAACCACGTGCGAAACGCTATCTCTTTCACACTTATACATTTTTCCATTTAATTATCATGCTGTCTCGCTCTATCGCGGAAAACTGAGGGTTGATTTCCTCGTGCCTGACTTAGTATACGTCGCGGTTTTGCGGCGAGCGGACGTGTCTAGGGGTTACTCGCACCCATTTTTTCGTGATATAAAAAATCGTATCGTAAGTTTTTGCGTGGAGTTTTTTTGATGTGTTAGTGATAAGTGTTGAAAGTTTTGTGTGTGTGAGATTGTGTGTATGTTTTGGTGAGTATTGGGTTTATTATTGTTGTTTTTAAGTTAGTTGAATTAATATAAAATTTTATTGAATTTTAAATTGATAGAAGCTAGTAGACTTTAAAAAACAATATTTTGATGTGATGTTTTGATTTGATAAGAGTTTTGATAAGTTTTTTTTTTATTGCCATGTAAGCAGACGAGCTAACGGACCACCTGATCGTAAGTGGTTACAGTCGCTCATGAACCTCTGCAATGTCAGGAGACATTGAGGGGTCGCTACCTACGATCTAACTTTAAGGACCCTCCTCAAGCTTCGTTTGAAGAAGGACAAGTCATAGCGCTCTGGTATAAGTTTACTTTTAATACGCAAATTAAAATGAATTTGTTTCATTGTAGTCCCTTTTGGATATTATAGATTTTACTAACAATTTAAAAAAATGCTATATTAGATAATTGCTAGATTAAATCTTGTGAACTGTAAGAAAGTCAATAATAATAAAAGCAAAAACCTTTATCGAAAATTGTCATTTATTTTTGTAAATATTTTTGCTAAATTTTCTGTTTTCGTATTGTTTATGAGTAGTTTTTCTTTCGGTAATGACTACTTAGTATACAACAAAGTCTCTTTCTGCTCTATCTCCGTGTACTAGCTCTTTAAAAATACGCAACTGATTTTGATGTGGTTTTCGGACAAATAGACCGATTCAAGATAAAAGCTTAGGTTTTTTTTTTTTATTGAAAAACGGAGTTCGAATGATTTCTAATGAATACGATTAAGTTCAAAGAATTACAAACTATTTTGGTGAAAAAATTCCGTACTATTTATTTTGCTTTGTTTGGAGACGAGCTAACGGGCCGTCTGATCGTAAGTGGTTACCGTTGTTTTTTTTTTATTGCAAGATATATAAACGAGCCTACGGCCCACCCGATGGTAAGCGGTCACCGTCGCTCATGAACCTCTGCAATGCCAGGGCAAAGAGGGGCCGTTATCTATCACAAAGTTCATGGACGTCTGCACAGTCAGTGGACACTAACATAACATAGCACAATTACTAACGTAGTATAAAAACCCATTACGTACCTACCCCTGTCTGATACGTCTAAGTACAGTTTTAAAACATTCCTCCTCTTGTAATGCTGACGAAATTGCTCGGAACAGCTAGTCACTACTTAGTATAAAACAAAATTTCTTTACGCTCTCTGTCTGCTGCATGCTTAAATATTTGAAACTACGCAATAGATTCTGATGTGGCTTTTTAATAGATAGTGTATATATAAATAGTGTGTATATATATATAATCGGATTTTAACACACTATATACAGGGTGTTAAAATCCGATGAAACAATACTTTCACAGCAAATAGTATACTTGATGTAGAAGCCATCCACCAAGTCTGGGTTTTCTAGGCATAATATATCGTAAGTTATAACTAATCAAAACTACGTGTTAATTTTCTGTTAGTAGGAGTTTATTATAGTACGGAACTCTAAAATTGCGATCGGATGCGCCTGTGTGCTTGAAAATGGCATATAGATATAGCACGTTACATGTAGGTCAGGGTAGGGTTGTCAAAATTAATACAAAATAATATTTTTTCAACTTTGTATGGGAAAATAAAGTCATTATCTCCGTTTCAAAAGTATGTGTATATGATTTGAAATGTGATATAGATTAAGCCCTTAAAGTATTGTTTCACCGGGCAACAACACCCTGTATATACACTAATAATAATTTTTAATAATAATTTTTAATTGCCCTGGCATTGCAGAGGTTCATGAGCGACGGTGACCGCTTACCATCAGGGGGGCCGTAGGCTCGTTTATCTATCACGCAATAAAAAAAATGATACGAGTGATTCAAGAGGATAGTTTACGAGTATTACACATGCACGATATACATAGTAGAGAAACACTGATAACTTTTGATATCGTAAGCACACAAACTTACATCGAACATGATATCTGTCTTTGTGACGCAGACGAAATACCGGTCAGCTAAATTAAGAATCAGACTTAGAATTTACATAGTATGCGTATTATTGCGTGTAAAATAAGGCTTCTGTATCAAATAGCGTTAGAGCTACTTGATATCGATTTTGTAATACAAGAGAGCTTGATACAATTGCCATTGGATATGTTGATTGAAAATAAACGGCTCTTAGACTAGAATGGGTGTGGGGTATGGAATTCATTGTATGATGATTAGTAACCTTAAATTTTTAATACAAAATAGTACAACAGCTCACCGCATAGGTCCAATCAATTTAATAAAATCAATCTCCGTGGTGCTTTTCTCAATTCTGGCGTAATGCTTTTTCAATCTTATTTTATTGTCTCCTGCTTTGCGAGAAGGGAAGTCGAAACTCATGTTTTCCTACTCCTTCTATTATCTTCTGATTAAATTCGTCGCGGGGCCCAAGACAAGTTAGCTTTCCCTCGGGTTCCTGGGCTTCACTGCTCAGAGTCACAACGATGGTCGCCGCTGTGGATCCTGGCTACACAGGAGTTACAGTGGTGGGAGTGAGAAGTGGGTAAATAACCGAACCTTAAATTTTTAAGATACTTTAACAATCAATTATGTCGAGTGCTAGCCAAGATAAGTCAAACGAGTTCAAACATTATGTGCCTATTTAGTAAAGGAGTTCCTTTGGCTACCGACTCTGCCATTAGATCAGCTACATAGTATGATTTTATTGTATAGTCACGCGATATCCATAATACGTGCAAAATTTCAGCTCAATCGGATGTCGGGAAGTTGATGTGACCAACTGTGCTTAACTGACATATTTTTCATATGACATATTTTTTAATTATAAATTATTTTTCTTCTTTGTACTTAGTGCAACATTAAATTCCGATGTTACTATCTATTAGCATGCTGTTTGTATCTATTATTTAAGTGACATTTACTCATGTGTACTTTGATTGCTTCTCTATTTGTATGTGTTTTGGTGTTACTTTGTTGGTACAACTTAATAAATAAATAAATAACTCACATGATTTGGAATGAACTTGTATAGATACAATTAGACTTTTGCGGGACAATGCAGCGACGTAAGTGATTGTGAATATTTTGTTATTGTTAAATATAATACGCGGTTTTGGAAATAAGGCTAATGTAACTAACATTCAGTGCGAGTTAAGATTTTAAAAGTACGATCAAGTCTGAAGCCAAAATTCCACCCAAGATATTTTAGTTGTCAGAAAATTCGATTATCAATGACGGCCGTCGATCTTAATAAATGCCGATCATAAATAGGTCACAGCTCTAATTCAACCGCCAAAATATTTGTCAAGCAAACGGTAAATATTGTGAACATTGTCTAATAAAATAACATGTTATATTATTCTGTACATGCATTTACAAGTCAATAGAGCTGGGATCACGCGCGGTTCGGTTCGGTACCCATTCATTAGACGCACGCACGATTTGATATCGATTCTCTCTGCACGCACTCGATTTAATATCGATTTTAGTTTATTAGGTTTCATTCGGGTTGATGAGGCATGTGTTAGCACTTGACTGAATCTTTGGCAATACGTCGCCCCAGTGCTTGTTTGGCCTATCTGACATTTTTTACGAAAATGACTTTTTAATGCAGTATTATAAAGAATTAAATTTCCAACCTACTGGTAAAATAACTTTTTAAAATTTTAAATTCTAAAGCAATAAAAATCTCATTTTAATTTTTTTCTCAACACGGCACTTAACGAAAATTCCGTGCTTGTTTGCTGTATCGGTAGTTTTTAAAAATTTCAGTGCTTGTTTGTTGTATCGCAACTCAATTGACCAATCACAGCCGGCGTAGCGCCGTATCCGCCATTTTGTATGACGTCACAGTAGTTCGAAACACAGTGAGATTCGCATGAAATCACAATAAAAAATGAGAAATAGTTTATTAAATTATGTTTTTTTTTTCATAAATTTGATTGAATATCATTTTAAAAGTATTTCTTCAACAAATCATAAAAGCAAAGATGAGCAGACATCGCCAAAAATAGAGAAATACGTATTTTTTTTAATTAACCGTTGACTCAGTTGAATTTCAAACAGGGTGTTCTATTTAAAAACTTTAAACCAATTGTCAGGTTAAGACAAGTATCACGCCCGTTTTCCATACAAATAAATAAAATTGGAGTTTTCGAAATCTGTTTGTAAATTGTTCTGTACTGTGAATCCTGGATCCGGATGTTGGATTCTGCATCCTGGATCTTGAATATAGGATCCTTGATCTTAATCAAGATCTGATGATGAAGCTGGAAGGTGACTACGGAAACTCCGTCAATAAGCAAGATAACCTCATCGTGTTTAGGCTCTAATGAAGCGTCTTGATGAGTTCTTTAAGAGGTGAATGTCAAGGTTTGATGATGAAGCTGGAAGGTGGCAACAGGAACTCCGTCAATAAGCAAGATAACCTCATCGTGTTTAGGCTCTACTGAAGCGTCTTGATGAGTTCTTTGCATAAACATGAATGTCAAGGTCTGATGATGGAGCTGGAAGGTGGCTACAGGAACTCTGTCAATAAGCAAGATAACCTCATCGTTTTTAGGCTCTAATGAAGCGTCTTGATGAGTTCTTTGCATAATCATGAATGTCAAGGTCTGATGATGGAGCTGGAAGGTGGTTACAGGAACTCTGTCAATAAGCAAGATAACCTCATCGTGATTAGGCTCTAATGAAGCGTCTTGACGAGTTCTTTGCATATACATGAATGTCAAGGTCTGATGATGGAGCTGGAAGGTGGCTACAGGAACTCTGTCAATAAGCAAGATAACCTCATCGTGTTTAGGCTCTAATGAAGCGTCCTGGTGAGTACTTTGTCCCTAAATGAATGTCAAGGTCTGATGATGGAGCTGGAAGGTGGCTACAGGAACTCTGTCAATAAGCAAGATAACCTCATCGTTTTTAGGCTCTAATGAAGCGTCTTGACGAGTTCTTTGCATATACATGAATGTCAAGGTCTGATGATGGAGCTGGAAGGTGGCTACAGGAACTCTGTCAATAAGCAAGATAACCTCATCGTGTTTAGGCTCTAATGAAGCGTCCTGGTGAGTACTTTGTCCCTAGATGAATGTCAAGGTCTGATGATGGAACTGGAAGGTGGCCACAGGAAATCCGTCACTAAGCAAGATAACCTTATCGTGTTTAGGCTCTAATGAAGCGTCCTGGTGAGTACTTTGTCCCTAGATGAATGTCAAGGTCTGATAATGGAGCTGGAAGGTGGTTACAGGAACTCTGTCAATAAGCAAGATAACCTCATCGTGTTTAGGCTCTAATGAAGCGTCTTGATGAGTTCTTTGCATAATCATGAATGTCAAGGTCTGATGATGGAGCTGGAAGGTGGTTACAGGAACTCTGTCAATAAGCAAGATAACCTCATCGTGTTTAGGCTCTAATGAAGCGTCTTGACGAGTTCTTTGCATATACATGAATGTCAAGGTCTGATGATGGAGCTGGAAGGTGGCTACAGGAACTCTGTCAATAAGCAAGATAACCTCATCGTTTTTAGGCTCTAATGAAGCGTCTTGACGAGTTCTTTGCATATACATGAATGTCAAGGTCTGATGATGGAGCTGGAAGGTGGCTACAGGAACTCTGTCAATAAGCAAGATAACCTCATCGTGTTTAGGCTCTAATGAAGCGTCCTGGTGAGTACTTTGTCCCTAGATGAATGTCAAGGTCTGATGATGGAACTGGAAGGTGGCCACAGGAAATCCGTCACTAAGCAAGATAACCTTATCGTGTTTAGGCTCTAATGAAGCGTCCTGGTGAGTACTTTGTCCCTAGATGAATGTCAAGGTCTGATAATGGAGCTGGAAGGTGGTTACAGGAACTCTGTCAATAAGCAAGATAACCTCATCGTGTTTAGGCTCTAATGAAGCGTCTTGATGAGTTCTTTGCATAATCATGAATGTCAAGGTCTGATGATGGAGCTGGAAGGTGGTTACAGGAACTCTGTCAATAAGCAAGATAACCTCATCGTGTTTAGGCTCTAATGAAGCGTCTTGACGAGTTCTTTGCATATACATGAATGTCAAGGTCTGATGATGCAGTTGGAAGGTGGCAATAGGAACTCCGTCATTAAGCAAGATAACATCATCGTGTTTAGGCTCTAATGAAGCGTCTTGATGAGTTCTTTGCATATACATGAATGTCAAGGTCTGATGATGGAGCTGGAAGGTAGTTACGGGAACTCCGTCAATAAGCAAGATAACCTCATCGTTTTTAGGCTCTAATGAAGCGTCTTGATGAGTTCTTTGCATATACATGAATGTCAAGGTCTGATGATGGAGCTGGAAGGTGGCTACAGGAACTCTGTCAATAAGCAAGATAACCTCATCGTGTTTAGGCTCTAATGAAGCGTCCTGGTGAATACTTTGTCCCTAGATGAATGTCAAGGTCTGATGATGGAGCTGGAAGGTGGTTACAGGAACTCCGTCAATAAGCAAGATAACCTCATCGTTTTTAGGCTCTAATGAAGCGTCTTGATGAGTTCTTTGCATATACATTTATCTAGCTTATTGACGGAGTTCCTGTAGCCACCTTCCAGCTTCATCATCAAACCTTGACATTCACCTCTTCTCAAAGAACTTATCAAGACGCTTCATTAGAGCCTAAACACGATGAAGTTATCTTGCTTATTGACGGAGTTCCTGTAACCACCTTCCAGCTCCATCATCAGACCTTGACATTCATGTATATGTAAAGAACTCATCAAGACGCTTCATTAGAGCCTAAACACGATGATGTTATCTTGCTTAATGACGGAGTTCCTATTGCCACCTTCCAACTGCATCATCAGACCTTAATATTCATGTCTATGCAAAGAACTCATCAAGACGCTTCATTAGAGTCTAAACACGATGAGGTTATCTTGCTTATTGACAGAGTTTCTGTTGCCAACTTCCAGCTCCATCATCAGTCTTTGACCTTCATCTACAGACAAAATACTCACCAGGACGCTTCAAGCGCAAAAAACCCATCAATCAAAAATCGAGTTGGTCATATTTTAAAATAATATACATAACGGAACAAGCGAAATCGGCAGTAAAACTTATACTAATTAAAAACTTACATCCTGTATCAACAATATTAGCACTTAGCACAAACAAGCACGGAAAATTATCACAATCCTTTGGTCAATCTTCAGTGCACGTTTGTTGTAAGTAAACATCCGAAAAATTTTTAGTGCACGTTTGGCCTATCGTCACACAAAACATGTAAAATACGCTAGAAT
Source organism: Trilocha varians (assembly GCA_030269945.2). Classification (NCBI taxonomy): domain Eukaryota; kingdom Metazoa; phylum Arthropoda; class Insecta; order Lepidoptera; family Bombycidae; genus Trilocha; species Trilocha varians. Next base: position 10,973,607 of record AP028257.1, read on the forward strand.
CATAAACTATTGTATATTATTTCTTTATAAATCAATTTGTGGGTAGCTCGTGTATTTATATTAAGTATCAAATTAAAAAATTAAACGTTATTTAATAAATAAAACAAAAAAAACGTCTCCTGTAAAATTTGCTCGAGTGCAGATAGGCCAAACAAGCACTGAGGCGACGAATACTCTTAAAGTTTTTTTCAGAATTACAAAGGGTGGTATTAAATTCGACTGTTTGTGGTATGATTGTAGAACTTCTGCCTGAGTGTAATTCGGATGATTACATTTTGATTGAAAGTTTTCCAGTTTATCTTGCATCGATTTGATAAAAACTGGGCTAGTAGGTTTTGTTTATTTTTTGGGAATTATTGGGAAATAGAAGATGCTTAATTTCATTTGTATAAATGTAGTACGTGTTGTTTTTTTTTATTGCAAGATAAATAAACGATCAAACACAGATCCAAAAGTATTATTTGATCTTAAAAAAATGGCATCCCATAACGACAAACACCATTCATCTGAAACCCTCATCTAAATCGGTTCACCTAAACCAAAGTTGTAAAGAAACAAACATAAAAAATACAGACGAATTGCCTTTTTGGAAATCGGTCAAGAAAGCATAAACACTGCACTTTTAAGCCTCGCCTCATCACTCCAGAATTCTCACAATGAACTCGTTAAGTACTAGAACTATACAAACTGGGTGTTTGTCGGGAAATTAATTAGTTCGGTCTAGCACTGACTTGTTTGCTCAGAGGGTTGAAGTTATATCAACACTTCACGTTAGAGTGTAATGAAGCTAATAAGACTGTTGTGGTCAACTGTATTTTCATTTGTGAGATTTAAAGAAGGTTTTATATTACCTTATTTTTATATATTCTTTTTTTAAAAACAATATTACGAAAAATAGAGTTTAAAATACAATATAATAATTTCAATTATTTTAAAGAAAACTTTTTAAATCAAGCGTTTAAGATCCTGGATCTGTTACAGTAGAGTGCTAGCTAATACGAGTAAAACGAGCATAATTATCTCCCAGATTAAATATAAACTTTAAATATATCTAACCTTGCTGGAGCACGGTAAAGTCCGTACACATGAATGATAGTTAATCAAGGGTTGGAGCCACCCTCATCTGCAGTAAAATCGATATTTAATGAATCGAGTGCGTGTCGGTAAAGTTGTTAGGTGCTTCAGCGAACAGAGCCGAAGGTTTCATTTCCTGGTCACTATGAGTTCATAAGGATCACTTTTGGAGTAGAAATTGACTTCTATATACAGGGTGATTTCCTAGTGAGGGTATATATTGAAGGTCATGGTAGCTGATGGTTATATACGACCAGTAAAAATATTATTACCAAACAATATGGCTTAATGCCTTAGTAATCGCAACTTAAAAATATCTAAAATTCTTGCAAAATGATGGTTTTTCGACAGCTGATGGGTGTGGCGGAGGTGTGGGGTGCGCGAGATCACTAGAGGTCATTAGACAACACTCTTTAAGCCGAGATTGTTTATGTTTGAGGTAGTTTTGTCGAATTTAGATTTAAAAAAAAATGTATTTTTACCTATTTTTTGTAATATTCCGTATTAGAACAGAGTACTCATCACCCTCCTGCAATATGTACCCTCTCTAAAAAATCACCCTGTATATACTCTTACCGTGACATTGCAGAGCTGACCGTGACATCTAGCTACAGTAACCGCTGACAGTCAGGTGGGCTGCAAGCTCGTTTATGTGTCATGAATTAAAAATAAAACTTTTTATTTAGCTTCATTTAGCGTGGTCCTCACGATACAGGCTTTGCCTAGTGTGAGGATCATTGGTAACTTGTTCAGGCACATCTATAAGTTGAATCCTATGTGTATTTAGTATAAGTTTTCTGTCAAATGTATAATGGATTTAACTCACAATAAACATCTTTATTCTTTATTGCCTTGTACGTAGATGAGTTAACAGGACAGCTGATTGTAAGTGGTTACCGTTGTACATAGATCTCTGCTCAGGAGACACTGCTGTATTGCTTCCTATGACCTGTCTTTAAGGACTTTCTTCAAGTCTCATTTGAAGAACGATAAGTCCTAGTCTCGCACATCTAAGATCGAAAATATATGGTTTGTATAGAAATCACATTACGACTGTTGCGTAACTTGCGTAGTAGGTGTTTGAAACATTTGCTTTTATACAATGAAGTGGGTGAAAAGACTTTCGTGCAATTTATCACAAGATCACTAGCTAAAAACGGTGAACAAAATATTGTTAAATATTATTAAATATTCCAGTAACCTGGAAGTTGAGAAAAGATACAAGATGGTGTCGCTAATCTCCGGTAGATAAACCTGTTGGACCCTTTACTTTTGAGGAGAATATAATCCATTAGTGGCTAATAATAGGTTGATGAAAATAATATAACGAAAACTTTATATAATACTGTAATATAAGTTCTAAATACTTTCATGCATTTTCAACGGGTTCTTACCACGATATTTAATTAATTGAGTTGACTCGATATTTCAACGTTTTGCAAACGTCATGATCACGAGAAGACTGGATACTGCCGGTCGATTTAAGAGCAAACAAATCTGTCTACCCTCTTTTTCGTTCGCTTTTGGGTAGTACCACTGGAACTCGAACTCACATCACAACACACCACACTCACTATATCTGAGAGTCTTGTAGATCAATTAATTTAATATCGTGGTAAGAACCCGTTGAAAATGCATGAAAGTATTATAGAAAACCGCGAGTGTCTGAATAAGTTTATAAGTTCTAAATGTTACTTTTCTTTATATTTTCCATATAAACATTCAGTATCGTGTATAATAAGTAGGTAAGTATTTCGTGCCCATAATTCTTAGAGATCCGAACGGGCCGCTTTCGATATTAATAATATCGATTATAATAACTCGTTCGTAGTATCGTATCTTTTTTCCTTTACATAATATAATGAGACTTGTGTTTACATTTTAATATTCTATGAGTAGATTCTAGCAGATGATATTTTATTCGATTATCGGGACATTCTCCAATTCCAAAAAGGAGCAATTACTTTTTACTTCAAACGAGGCTTGAGGAGGGTCCTTAAAGTTAGGTCGTAGGTAGTGACCCCTCAATGTCCCCTGACATTGCAGAGGCTCATGAGCGACGGTAACCACTTACGAACAGGTGGCCCGTTGGCTCGTCTGCCTGCATGGCAATAAAAAAAAGACTTTTTGGGAATGGAGTTTTGTTTTGTATATTTTGTTACTTCATAGTTTTGGTCTGAGTGGACTGATTTGGATGTGTCTGTCAGATGAAAGGTCATGGTCGTGGGGTGCCATTTTTTAAATCAAGTAGTTTTGTCGTTACTGGGTTTGGGTCTCCTCTGAGGAGGAATCAAAGAGTCCTTCAAGCTACCTTTTCCAGGATACCTAAGTCTATCTTCACCATTTTAACCAACAGTGTTATGATAACTTGAGTAAGCAATTGAAGAATTACTATATCGTTTTAAATATGTTTATATCGACGAATATAAAATACATTACAGCTTTAATTTACAAACTAATGAACAAAGCAGTCTTACAACAAGCAATGTAAGTGATAACAGCTAATTAACTCGTATAAATTGCTCAGTAAAAATGAATAATGTTTTCATCGTCGACGAGCAGTGTACGAGGAACAAAAACAAGTAATGATTATTAAATTATGAAAGGGAGTTGAGAATTGTATGAGGTTTCTGAGACTGTTGCTTGTCACATATTGTTGTGTGTTTCTGTACTAGCTATTTTAGTTTTTGGCTGCAAAATAATATCTAGTTGTTTGAAAACTTCTTAAAGGAAAACTTTTTGAATGCAAGCTTTTGTAATCCATAATGTAATGTAGAAGTAAAATGAGCTTTCCTATGGCTACCTTCTGAGTCCATTTTAACATGCCATATTATTGCATTATTATCACTCGATGTACATAAGTGTTCAAATTTCAGTTCCCAATATGTAGCTACTTAACTATGTAACTCCGGGTGGAATCTTGCGAGTTGAATTTGACCAACTTGCTTGTTTCCGATTGAGCTGAAATTTTATTTCAACGGCAAGTTGTTTTTCTTAACCATTATCAGCCAATGTTGTTATAAATTGACATAAACATTTAATAGCCTGGTACAAAACTGGTTCAAACTCTCGACCTCTCACACCGAATCAACCACTCAACTATGAGGACTCCTTTAGTATTCATATTTCGTCCCTATTACCTAGCTATAGACACATAGTTAACATAGTAATCATTACAAGTTTGTTTGATACGATTCATGTTACATGCCTTTTAATGTTTGTTGATAGTGTTGTTTAAATCAAATTTTGAAATTGGGTCGTAAATGTATGGTTTAAGTGTATAGCGATTTGAATGTGATTTATCTAATAATGTTTTAGTATAAAAAAAAATGTCCAAAATGTAGGATGAGAAAAGACAGTACACAGAAAAAAGCAAGGTTGATGATGAGATTTTTTTATGAGATAAAGATAATAAAAAAAGTTTTTTTTTTTTAAAAAAAGCGCTATGTCTTGTCTTTTCTCAAATTATGAAATTAAAGTGAACAATATAGGTATTTTTAAATTTTAAATACTCGCGTTTAGTAATTGTGAAAGTATATAGATAGCGTCCCCTCATTGCCCTGGCATTGTAGAGGTTCATGAGTGACGGTGACCGCTTACAATCAGGTAGTCCGTAAGCTCGTTTATCTATCGTGCAATAAAAGAAGTGAAATACATTTTTTCGCAAGTGTGAATAATTAAGTCTGTTGTCGATATCGTTTAAGATACACACACACAACAACACACATTTGTAACAAAAAGTACTGTGAGATAAATTACCACGAATGATTGCTTATTTCCTTGCTCAATTGCTTAACAAGTCAATTTTCCAAAACTATTTCACTACCCGCTATCGCTCACACCTTGCCCCCATTAGTATCAAGTGACAAACCAACACGTTATGAATATAAATCGGCTTCGCAATTGAGATCATCTCAATACCATCAGGGAGCGCTCGTTAACTTTAGTGTTCATTGCTATTGGTAACGCAAACTTAATACTTTCCTGAACGTCATTGCGAACTCTATTCGTTTTGGTAATAAGGTTAGATAAGGGAAGGGAATAGTTACCGAGAGATCTATTTTTTTACATTTTATATTGTCCGATGGTAACATTTTTTTATGATAGATAAACGAGCCTACGTTTATCGCTCTTTTCAAAAGATTTATTAGAAAAATGATTATGAGATTTTTCTTAATGTTTTATTGTATAGTATTTTTTAACGTGATAAAGTACGTGTTCAACCTATTTATAGTAAGGAAAGGACGGTTTTTTGCAGAAAAAAATATTCGCTATTATTAGAATTAATCTAACGTTTTTTAATCATGAAATTTTGTAACATTATCCAAATTAAAATCATCGTTGATTCCAAAAATGCAAATCAAAACAGTCAATTGTCACTTAGGTCATTTCACCATACCGTAATTTAAAGTGATGCCGTTTAAACACCACAGTTGTATTGTAACAACAATTCCAAAACAATTTAGAGAAAGCCTTATGGATCGTACATAGGATGTGCAAGCATTGATCGGGAGCTTCTCTCTTGTGTAAAGTAGTATTTATGAGCCAGACGGTCGAGCGGAAAAGAGGATAAGTATGATTTTAAGATTTTTTTTTTGTAAATTATATTATGAGCTAACCAAAGTAAATTCATAGTATGAGGCACTTGTAACAACAATATTTTTTTGTGCAGATTAATGGAATTAGTTAATCGATTTTGAGCTCAAAAACACATAGTACACCTGTACCAACCCATTACTGCCCACTGTTGGGCTTAGGTCTCATCAGAAGAGGGATTAGGCATAGTCCACCACGCTTGCCCAGTGCGGATTGGGGACTTCACATATCTTCAAAGGATTTTTAGAACCCTTTTCCGACATGCAGGTTTCCTCACGATGTTTTCCTTCACCGTTTTTAGCCAGTGTTGTTGTGAAAAATTGCACATAAATCTTTATCAAATTTAGATTTAGAGGTACAAGCCGGCCGGATTTGAACCCGCGACCTCCCGTTCGGAAGGACGCGCTTCGACCACTCGGCCACCACGACCAAATATTTTTCGGATTTTTTAATCCATAATAATAATTATTATTTATTTGTCTATTACACTTCATTATCTACATTTTATAAATAAGCAATTTATTTCAAACACACATCAACAATATTTTTTTACCATCCGGCAGAGTGGCGTCAAATAAGGCTACATAACACTTGCAAAATTATTTTTTTTCAAATGCATTTTATTATTTTTTTACTTATGTCTTTTTCCATTTAAAGTTAATACTAGCATCGTGAATGTTACATGAGGTCGTGGCACGCACAGCACGCCAGACAATATCGATGTGGAACTTTATATTGTTTTCTACGAGACTACGTCTGAGCTTGTTTTACATTGATTTATACAGTACCGTACAAAAAAAAGAAAGAAATTTAAAGTTAGATTAGATAAAGGCAGTTAAATTTTGTAAATAAGTAAGACGTTTAATGTTTTTTTAAAAAAATATTTTTTGTTGACGTAATAAATGTTGATAACTGTTGAAATATTTTAAATAAAAAGCACAATAAGGCTCGTATCGTTTTCAAACTTAGCCAAACGAAATCTCCGCTCTCTATCAAGTCTTGCGTAAAAATTCGTTGCGTAGTTAAAGATTTAAGTATACATTGAGACAGACAGACAGCGTGAGGTGACTTTTGTTTATACTATGTGGTAATGATGCTTATAAATTTCTTCCTTCTAAAAATAATACATAACGCTTAAACAAAAATACCTACTTTTTGACGTGACAACGTCTTATAAATTGGTTTGCCGGGTGACACTTCAAGAAACTGCGTTACGCTCATCTCACGTTATGCGCTCACAATGAGAGCGAGTGAGAGGCACGCGTGCCTTTCACTTTTTATGTCTGTCTCTCTCGCTTTTAGGCGGGTTAACCATGCCCGAGTCGTTGTCACATAAAACTTTCGCCCGTATACCGACTTTACAGGCAACCAATTTTTTTACACAAATATTAAACATATATTTCTTAAGAAATTTAGAAATACCTCCTTTTCCTGTCGGTTCACACAACATCCCACATGAGACACGTCATTTAAGAACAAGTTAAAGTTTTTAGTACAGAACTTGCACAGTCGAGTTCTAAGTTAACCGCTCCAGGATAAACTTAAAGTTAATTTTAAACTGCTCTCTTCAACTGTTATTTAACTTCGTCCTGTTACAGAAATCTTGAAACGAATGATCTTCGGAATGAATTAATTTTCAATTGAGTTTGAAGTTATTTCAATGGTTCTCGTTCATTAATTTTTGTTAAGTGGTTTTTGAGTTAAATAGATTCTTATATAAATACTTTTTTTTTTTTTTTAATATAAATACTAGCTGACCCGTGCAACTTCGTTTGCGTTGCAAAGGGGTTCAAACAGTACCCGCAATGCCGTCGCGTTTTATATTTTTCAATCTTTCTGAGAGATTTTCTTAATACTTGTTTCCGTAAGAACCTTGTACAGAGTATCAGAAAACTAAAAAAAAAATAAGCCAAATCGGTCAAGCCGTTTTCATGTTATGTCGTGTAACGGAAAACGGTATATTTATGTAGAATAAAAATCCTTTTTATTAAATAAGCTTTAAGGATCCAGCATTTCAGTTCAAGCCAATACAAGTTAAAATGAGACTAAGCACGATATGTTTATCTTGTTTATTGCGTTCCCATAGTTTTGACTCTATCACCAGAAAAATTCCATGGCACTATATTCAATTATCATGCGATATACATATGTGTCCAAAATTTCAGCTCAATCGGAAACCGGGAAGTTAGTCAAATCCAACTTGCAAGATTCCACCCGGACTTACATGTTAAAATAATCTTTCAAAAAACTAAATCACAGTTTACCCAGAAAAAAAAACATACACAACAATACACAACCAATACACAATACTACAAATCATACACAGTACTTCAACATACCCATATGTGTATGGGTCCAATCCTAAACCAATACGATCGTGTGTGGCTCATTACACACCACGCGTCGCCATTGTTTGATATTTGATTTGACAACTGTATTGATGTTCACCGCATACGGGTAAAGGTAAGCTCACATTACAGACGGATTCACGGATTTTGATTTAAAATGATTTTGTGAAGTGTTTATTTGTGATTTTAAGAATCAAAAATAAAAAGAAGAAAAAGTTAGGACTTATATGTACCCTTAATTAAAAGTGATTACAGCATACATAATATAAATTAGTAAAACGAGAATATGACAAATCAAAACAATAAAATATTAAAAAGTACGATAAAGTAAAGAATAAAATATTTAAAAGAGTAATTTGACAAAAGTATAGAATAACTAAAAATATATACAAAACTAGCTTTTGCCCGCGACTTCGTTCGCGTGGACTTCAGGTTCGTCCCGTATTATCAAAAATTGTAGCATATGTGTTATTCTGATGTATAAGCTATATTGTGGTAAAGTTTCATTCAAATCCATTCAGTAGTTTTTACGTGAAAGAGTAACAAACATCTATACATCCATACATCCATACTTACAAACTTTCGCCTTTATAATATACTATATTAGATAGTAAGTAGTATAATAAATAAAATATTTTATTGCTAAAAAGTATTTACGTTAAGGCGATATAATGATTACTAGTAATCGTCGCTTATAAGAGAAAAATATTCTGAAAAGTGTATTTTTCATTTCTGAATATTTACAGGGAAAACCATTTCACCAATATTTTAATATCATGATGAAGACTTCGTTATTATTTTTGTATATTTCCAAATCAATCGGATGAAATAGGCTAAGAGGTTGAAATGTTTTTAGGAAAATGTTGGATGAAAAATGCATTTTTTTTTCATTTAATTATATGACTCGTCAGAAGCTACGGGAGCTCGGATGGGAGGTTTTATCGCATCCACCATATAGCCCGGACTTAGCGCCAAGTGATTACCACCTGTTCCTGTCCATGGCGAACGCCCTTGGTGGTGTAAATTTGAACTCAAAAGAGGCTTGTGAAAAGTGACTGTCCGAGTTCTTCGCAAATAAGGAGGGGGGCCACTACGAAGGAGGTATTATGAAGTTGCCGTCTAGATGGAAACAGATTATCGAACAAAACGGCATTGAATAATGCTGATGCTGCAGATACTGTAATGTTGTTTGAGATAAATAAATTATTCTTATTCTTCTAAAAAAAAAAAAAAAGAGCAAAAAAGCGGAAGGGAGATATTTGACAACCTTTATATTTAAATTCTGTTTCATTCTTCGTAGTAAACCTATTATTTTTAATTGATTTTAATGGCTGATAATTTTCTTTAAACAATGTTAATTAAGACAATTTAATTTTGAATATAAGATGGTCAGTTTTCTAATAATGTAAAACCATCACCTGCGTGCTAAATGTCAGCTTAATCAGAAACCGGGATGTTTGTCAAATTTAGCTTGCAAGATAACTTACATAGTTACATCCTGTACTGCTCACTGTTGGGCTCATATCTCCTCAGAAGAGGGACTTCACATATCTTCAAAGGATTTTTAGAACCCTTTTCCGATATGCAGATTTCCTCACGATGTTCACCGTTTTTAGCCAGTGGTGTTGTGAAAAATGCACATAAATCTTTTTCACATTTAGATTTAGATGGCCGGCCGGATTTGAACCCGCGACCTCCCGTTCGGAAGGAAGCGCTTCGACCACTCGACCACCACGACTTTTAGTTACATCCAGTGCATGTTAATATAAAACTTGTAAAAATCAATGTAACTAATGAAACAATCCCAAGGTCCTGTACTACACTCGCATTGGCTGTACCAAAGAAAAAGATTACTCTTACCTTATCTTTTCAATTATCTTTTTCCGTTCGATTGGTCGTATTTATTGGCTTCATTGAGCGCGTCTGGTAATTACGACGGTGAAATAAGGAAAAGTATTACTTTTGAGGTCGTAGAGCGTTGAGAAAAACCGCGGAAATAACTAGATTAATTGTATTGTATTGCGGTAGATAACGGCCCCTCTTTGCCCTGGCATTGCAGAGGTTCATGAGCGACGGTGACCGCTTACCATCAGGTGGGCCGTATGCTCGTTTATCTACCCTGCAATAAAAAAAAAATTGTGACTTGACTGACTTCAATAAGAGGTAGGATATTTTTTATTATAACGCAGAAAAAAATATTTTTTTCAATGGTTAGCCCTAGGTGGCGACCCTGCAGTGTTCCTTGGTCGGTGGAGGGGAAAGAGGGCGTAACGCGTCGCGTCGTCCCTCGTAACCCCGTGCTGGATTCTGGCCTCAGCTAGGGTTCGGACGCTGAGTGTGAGTGGCTGGAGGTTTTAAAAAAAACCTTTGAAACTATGTTACTATGTTGCAGTTGTGAAATGCAACGATTATTTTTGTCTTCTTACGTATAATTTTATCTTGTGAATTTTCCTTACTTTTAGTATGACAAAATCAACTAAGAGAAGAAAAAAACTTCCACAAAGTTTTATTTCTTCAAGACAAGCTCAACTTATAACGATACAAAGTTTTCTCTGCAATGAGAGTACTCATAACATTTAATACAGAATAAAATTACATAAAATATAAACTAGAATGTTAAGTTTGTTAAACGTGCATTATGAGAAAGATGGTAAAGATCTAACACTGATCTGATGATGGGTTTCAAAGTCAAAGTCAAATCATTTATTTCAATGTTGACGTGAACACATACATTTTGAAAGTCAAAAAAAAAAGGTCTACCACCAGTTCGCTAAAATTACGCCTTCGTCCTGAGAAGAACCGGCGCAAGAAACTCTGCGGGCATGTCTTTTTTTAATTTAAATTGTTTTTTTTTTTTTTCAACAGTTTTTGGAAGGTGGTTATAGGAACTCTTGTACTAAATAAGATAGACCTGTCGTGTTTGGGCTCATTTTACTTGTCTTGGCTAGCACTCTACTGCTACATGATATTCAGGATCTTAAAAGATTTCTTTAAAATAAATTAATTTTAATAAAAATATTGTTAATGAGATCTTGTGGAGCTGTTACGATGCATAGCGGAAAACTAGCCTATAGCCTTCGCATAGCTCACCTTGAGAATGGTCTAATGTCGCGTTTCCATATTGGCTCGCCAATGTCCAACTCTCGTATAAAACAAATGACGGTGACGGCCGACCAATATGAAAGTTGATGAGTCAATGTGGAAACGCAACGTAAATCATTTTAAGAATCATCTAAATCGGTTCATATAAAAAGAAAACAAGCAAAAACACACTGTCAAATTTTGTCCGCTAAAAATACACATTTTTTAAACACAGATGCAAAAGTACTTGTTTGATCTTAAAAATAATAGTAAGTATGGGACCTAAATTCAACCTTCACCTTTCATCTGATACCAGAATCATTCAAATCGGTTCACCCGAACTAAAGTCGTATGTGTCGTACCTATAATGAACTTGAGAAGTCGTCAACAGAACTCGATGTTTTTACTGATTCGTCAATTAAGTTTATTAAATTGCTTAAGGACATCCTTTATCACAATGGTACTGTAAGCGATGCTTGTTAATATGAATTCACTTTGTTTTACGCGTAAAATAATATTGTGGGTAGTTTAAAGTTTATTTTTGAAATGTACTTGTACACGCTTCTGCTTTGTTTTGTATTGCGCACATGGCTTACGTTGCAAGCCAGATCTTTTTAATTCTACTTTATTTTATATATTTGTGTATTAGCTTGTAATGTGTATTATGTGCTTATTAAAAAAAAAAAGTTATAGAGGAACAAACATAAAAAACATACAGACGAATTGAATACCTCCTTCTTTTTGGAAATCAGTCAAGTAATGCATACAGTACACGAGTATCGATTCCATTACAAATAATGACTCGTCATTAACCAACGTCATTGTCGACAGTTTGTTTAGAATGACAGGTGTCATTACACGGTAGTAATGACGGTAAATACGACTTCGCCTTAACGTCTTGACTATGAATTATTAAAGCAGGCGTTTTGTGTTAAGGTGTATTTCTGATTATGCGATTTTTGAGGTAAAAGATGGTGGCTCGTTCTCTGTTCTTGGTTTTGAAGTATTTTTCTATTATTGTGAAGGAAATAATGATTCAGGGTTGATAAAATATTGATATTTGCATTTATTTCAGCTACTGTTTCATGAAATGTGAAATAATTCTATGCAAATATTAATTTATTACCCAAACCATATTATTATGCTCAACAAAAAAAAATGCTAAATTAGACGGTCAATGGTCAAACTATCGCAATGGAACGTTTATTTACAAATAACTGCAAAAAAAATCTTAAAAAAACACCTTATGGTCCGAACAAAAAACTTTTAAAAGTCGCAAGAGTTATCATCGGAAATACACCTTAATTCACCCGTTCGACTTCTCGCTATTAACGTCGATTAGAAAATTGAAGATAGAAATTTCCGTCGTAATTTCTTTGTAAGCCTTTTTTACTTTTAATCTTTCCCCTTATCTACTGTCGGATAATTATCTATGCATATTGTGCTATTTATACGGAGTGTTTTTTTTATTTATAATATTTTTCAGTGTAATTTCGACGACTTACTAATATTGTAAATGGGAAATAACTCTGTCTGTCTGTCTGTTACACTTTCCCGCTTAAGCCTCTAAACCGATTTTGATGAAATTTGGCACAAACAATCTTTAGATCCTGAAAAAGAACATAGAGTACCGTTTAGTTGAAAGTGACGCAGACGAATTTGCGCGAGTACGCTAATACTAGTACAAGTGACAAATCTTTACAGGAGAGCGATTTGAATGTTCTAAATTTTTGACTTTGCTAGGATTTTTGTTTAAGATGCTATATTTGTTAGCATAGATTATTCGTAACTAACTGTTCTTTTGATTGGCATCATAAAATACAGGGTGTTATTTTTTCAGATTTTGTTAGAAAAATTACGCAAAAAATCTTTGGTGGTTCCTGTTGAGCTACCAGACTTTTGGTACATTAAATACATCGCAAACTGATGTGTTGTATGTCATGTCACCTAATTCATCTTTTTTTTTATTGCGTGATAGATAAACGAGCCTACGGCCCACCTGATGGTGAGCGGTCACCGTCGCTCATGAACCTCTGCAATGCCAGGGTAATGAGGGGCTATTATCTATCGCCTACCGATACAGGACTTTTCTTAAACCTCGTTTAAAGAGGGACATGTCATCTCGAATAGCAAGTAAACCTACTTAACTAAATTATAAGCTATTATTAGTAGCTAAATATCTTCTAGAAATATCTCAAATAAACTCCATTATGAGAGCTCTAACTCAAGTTTAAAGGGAGTGCTACAACGTAATTGTATAATAAGATGCTTCGTCCGTTTCCTGATGAAAGGGAACTTCAAAATTGACGGTTTTAGACAGAAAGATCGAAGTTTAAAGGGAACAGAGAAAGTATCTGTTTGAGTAAAGTTTATTAGGCGGTAAATGATTTTAGAGAAACCAGACCATTCCGATTTGATGTTCCCGGAGCACAATGACATGTCCCTCTTTAAACGAGGTTTAAGAAAAGTCTTGTAAAAGTAGGTGATCGATAACGACCCCACCACCCACTAGCATTGCAAAAATATATTATAAGAATATGAGGTTTTAGATAGATAGATAGAAAATTCTTTATTGCACACGAAAATAAATGTACATGGGCGAACTTAATGCTAAACAGCATTATCTATCAGCTAACCCTGGTGTAATGTGGATAGTATAAGGTAGTGCATTAAACATTTAAATGATAGGTGAATTATTACAACAAAATTGTATTCTAAAGATAAAACACTTTAAGATTTGGTTATGTCTACTTTTTTTTAATTTTCAACGTTAATATCAAAAACGCATGCAGTACAAAGTGTTTTAAATAAAAAATCGATAAAATATTGCAAAAGAAAATGATAAGTCGCAATGTCCCGTGACATTGCAGAGGTTCATGAGCTACTGTAACAACTAGGAACATTTAAGATCAGTTGACTCTTTGGCTCGTGTACCTACATGCCAATAAAAAACATAGCATTTTAAATTAAAAAGCACCGATATTAAAAATCAAACTACAAAATTCCAACTCCATTTTGAAACAATAGATTTTAAAGGAAGTCATTATTGGAGGTCATCTCGGGTCATTAATTACAATGGGATGGCGTCTAATCTCCCAAATATTACAATGTTAATGGCGTTTAGTCGAATTGAACTGTGTAATGAAGAGGGCCTTAGTTCTGAGGGACGGAGTTTAATGGGATATTTATGGCGGTAATATTGGGATGGGATAGGTGATTTTGTTTTTGGGGCTGTATGTAGATTTGTTATAATAGGTGGTTGTGTGTTGTGTTGTATTTTTGTAATAATTTTATTGGTAGTTGTTGTCTGATTTATTTAAATACTTTTTTAGAGTTAACTAGGTTTGCTGATTCTTATAACTTTGTTAACTTATATAAAATAGATGACAAAATTTTGCTCAGAATCACGGCATACCTATACTCTTACGCTGTAAGCAACAGATTTTTTTTTTTCTAAAAAGACTTTTGTAAGTTTCTTGTGTCCAGTACATAAATAATATAGAACACTATAAAAAATCTCATAATTTTAAAGGTGTTTGATGTGGATTTTTCGCAAATAGATTTTATAACACAGATGAGTATGTAATTCATTTAAACAAATGTTTTTTTTTTCAGATGAACCCTCAACTGATGCAGTTCCCAACTCCATAGAAAATGGAGAGACGAGACGAACTCCACCGTCACGGATGCAGCATAGCAAAACAAACCATCCTGACCACACATCCAAGTGGTCTCCAAACCAGGGTCTCCGTGGAACTGGCCAACTTCGACGCCGTATGCCTCCACTCAGACTGCAAGAGACAATTCGAAAACCCATTTCTGAACCGAAGACCCATTCTAAGTGGAGTATCAACCCATAATACTCCAGTTCTTGGAAGGAGAAGTGACGCCGTGAACGAGGGGAGATTGTCACAGCAATGTACTCCTGTTATGAGGAGGAGAGAGATGGACAGTCCTGGTGGATCTCCTCTACCTTCGAGGAAGTTCGATGATGAAGAAATTTGTGATGTGGATAACAGTGTTATTAGCGGGTGGCTGAAGTTTCGAGATAGTAAGCGGGTGAGTTGTCTTTGATCTTATTCGAGGTTATGATGACTATGAATTGTTATGATAATTGTGATATTCGGAAAACCTGATTTATTCCTTTAAACTTTTTTTTGGCATTGACATTAAAATAAAACACACTGATGATAATTGTTTAGCAAACAAATATACAGGGTTTTAAAATTCGATGAAACAATACTTTCAAAGCAAATAGTATATTTGATGTAGAAGCCATCCACCAAGTCTGGGTTTTCTAGGCATAATATATCATAAGTTATAACTAATCAAAACTAAGTGTTAATTTGTGTATGATCAACCCTACCGTACTGACCTACACCAACAGCTAAAGACTTAAGCCGGCTAGTCACCTCCTGTATCATAGAACATTGTAATAATACACGGGACAAAAATCACATTCTAAACAGGATACATGCGCCTGTTTGCGTGAAAATAGATATAGTACGCTAAATGTAGGTCAGGGTAGGGTTGTTAAAAATAGTACAAAATAATCATTTTTCAACTTTGTATGGGAAAATAAAGTAACTATCTCCGTTTCAAAAGTATGTGTATATGATTTGAAATGTGATATAGATTAAGCTCTTAAAGTATTGTTTCACCGGGCACCAACACCCTGTATATTGTTCGCACAAGTTTGATTAAAACCTTAACTTTACAATTTTGCTTCATATTTCTTAATATGAAATACTTATCACCTGAGCAACAATGTAAGGCAAAAAAACTTTTTATCAAAACAAAAAAAAAATATACATAAGACATCATTTTTAACCCACCAATACTCTCATTTTCACCAAAATCTCATGAAAATGCCTGAAACGAGATCGATTTAATTGAATAACATAGCAAAACAGGTCAGGCTCAGTAGCAATTACAGCGAAGCAAGAACTGCCTGATGAAAGGAACTTGCGATGTATAAAGTACGAGTGAAGGGCCCGGAACTGGGCTAAGGGCTTTCCATAAGGAACGTAGGGATGTGCCTTGAGACTCGGTGTTGTAGGGATGGGGTGTGTCGATAAAACTGTACTATTTTTATCGACATCAAAAGAGCAACGATTATTTTTAAATGAGCGGTCCCGATATTTTAGCACGGCAGCCGATACTGTTAGTGCGGTGTGTCGGAATGTGAGTTCGAGTTCCAGTGGTACCGGCAAACGAACGAGAAAGAGGGTAGACAGTTTTGTCTGCTCTTAACTGACCTACCCGCAGTTACTCAGTCTTCCCGCGATCATGGCGTTTGAAACAGTGCTGAAATATCGGGACCGCTCATTTAAAAATAATCGTGGTAAGAACCCGTTTAGTAATAGTGTAAGTGATGTAGATAACCGCGAGTGTTTAAAGAAATTTATGACAAGAAAAGAGGTTTGTCAATCCGTATTTATGCTTTTTAGTTATATATAACTTCGTTTATAAACCCATTTTGATGATTCTTTTTTTGTTGGAAATAAGATATTTTAAAAGGTAGTGTTACGATATTAGAAAGAAAAGAAAGGGAGAAGACAGAGATAAAGAAAGAAAGCTTCATTCAACTTTATGGTATTTTTTTAGGCAAACGAGTCAACGGGCCACCAGATCGTAAGTGTTTACCGTCGCTCATGGACCGTTGCAATATCAGGGGACACTGAAAGTTTGCTACCTACGACCTAACTTTAACTCAAATATTTTAGAATTTAGTCAGAAAACGAAAAATCTCGAAATCACATTTCAAAAGATTTTAAATCTAAACATTACGCATCAAGAAACCTTTGTGAAAAAACTCATTACGTTCTACAAAGGTACAGCCAATTACCGACCAACATTTGACAAAACAACCAACATACGTTTTGATACAAAATTCTAATGACAAACACAGCGCTTTACCCAAAGGTCATCCACATAATCACTTCTCATTTACAACGTACGGACGGACAAATGACAATTCTCTGTCAACGGCCACGATAAATCATTGAAGAACCGTAATCAACAATGTGATTGTCGAATGTTGGCCAATTTCATGTTTTATTGGGCCAACTGTTTGGACGTTTATCTGACAAATGATTTTGTGATGCTGTTTGTCTTGTGAGATGAAATGTTTTGTTGCAGATATAATTATAAAGAACACAGGAGTGTCATAAACAAAAGTACACCAAACATGAGGTGTTTTATAACATTTTTGGCTCCAGTTTTTGTTCTTTTAAATATACTATATTACAAACATTTAATGAGACTACGTAATTCATATAATTTACTTACAGTATATATAGTTAAGTTTTAGATTTAGTATAATATTATGTATATAATATTATGTATATGGATTAAGTGTATGTAAATTGTTTGTGTGACTTACAAAAAAAAAAAAAACATTTTAAAGAGTTTAGTTTAAAGCAGGCAATAGAGAAGCCATATTTTAAGCTTTATAAAAAAATTTAAGTTACACGATATAATTATTTTTAATAGGTACTTAAACACATGAGCTAAGATCAGCAAAATTTATTTTTACATAAATCAGCCTATAAATGTCAACTGCTGCATAGATGTCCCCCAAACCTCGCTACAACGACAGGTCCTGCGTTGTCTGTACAATTCCTGAGATTAGCGCGTTCAAACAAACAAACTCTGCTCAATGCTGCAGCTGTAACTCTGCAGCTTTATAATATAACACGATCACTGGTACACGAGGCCTAAATGACCCTTCTTGCAACTTTCCTGCGGCAAGGAAAAACGGCAACTTCCGGTGCGAAGAACATAACTATGATGCAGGAGGTGGGGTCTAATAGACCGCGTATCACCCTAACGTCTAGTCATGGTGCGGGCCGATAGCACCTCGTATCGCAGCGAACGTGTTAAATATATATCTATATCTAAATTTATCGAAATTTCAGTTGGCCATACCGATTTCTACAACTTTTTTCTGTAAACTACCTTCAAAGTAGCTCAATAAAGAAATATCAAAGTAGTAAATGTCCAGACGGTATAAATTGGATCTTTCGATTGACAGCAACGAACTGAATGTCCAATTACATTATATTGTACCAAACGTTTTGCAAATTGATTTTATGTAGCTTGTATTGAGGTAGCTTTTATGTCTGTGTATTAAGGTTGAATTTTGAGTGTATTTAAAGTGGTTTTTAGTATTTGTTAGTATGTTTTACATTTCTTTATTGCTGACGATGTAGTTTTTCCACCTAATATTAAATGGATCCCTGACACATGTAAATAAAGGGAGGAGTGTTTTGCCAGTTTTTACCTAATTTTTATTCAGAACTATTTGATAATTTACGGTCTACTAGATTCAAAGAGGAGGGTAACTCCATAACGTCATAAAAATCAAGATATTTATTATTAAAAGTTTTTAATGACTTGCACTAAATTTAACAATGAAACTATGTAAGTTCGGGTGAGATTGCGAGTTGAATTTGACGAATTACCCTGTTTCTGATTGAGCTGAAATTTTGCACACATGTGTATATCGCGTGACAATACAATAATGTGTTGTGTGCTACCATGGAGTTAATTTGGTAATGAAATGAAATACTTTATTTTCAACATTGATGACGTACTCATTCTTGTTGACGTCAAAAGTTAAAAGCTACCACCAGTTCGGACACAAAAAATAATAATTATAGCCACCGTCCTGAGAAGAACTGGCTAGAAACTCAGCGGGCATGTCTTTTTTTTGTATAATATAAATAATAAAGCTGGAAGGTAGCCATGAAATGATCTCCTTTACTAACCAAAATAGACACAGTATGTTTGTGCTCGTTCTACTTTTCTTGACTAACTTTCTACTTTCTTTTTAACTCTACAGTTACTGCTACATCTAGAATCTTGTATACATAATTAGCTTTAAGATTAATTTGAAATGAGTATTTAAAAGAACCTCACAACTTTTCAGTATTATGTTTTAGTTAATAAATAAACAATTGATTTTGTTAATACTGAGGAACAGTTAATAAATACAACAAACAAAGCCTATGACAAACTAACAACCTTTGAATATCAAAATGGATGATCTCCCAATATTTAGAGACGGTTATTATCCGAACTTTTCGCAAAAGTATTATTTTAATAATTCACAAGCAAAGAGCGGATAATTTGTCTGGTGTTTCTTTTGTATGTTTAAGTTATAGGCGGAAGCGATTTTTGTTGAATTTATTTCGTTTTTTTTCATACATAATGAACAGGTTCTTATCACGACTTTTAATTAAGTGGTTTCGATTTTTCAACGTTGTTGCAAACGTCATGATCACGAGAAGACGACGTCTTCGAGCCTTTCGGAGTTGTGACACGAAGAGACATACCATATTATTATGACAAAGGAGGTCTTTTTAATGGAAAGTGGTCGTAGACCAACAGCTTCGGTATTCCCAGAGCGCTATGCTATAGTTTGAAATAAAGATTTATTCTATTCTATTCTATTCTATTCTATTCTATGACTTGTTCTTCTTCAAACGAGGTTTGAGGAGGGTCCTTTAAGTTAGGTCGTAGGTAGCGACCCCTCAATGTCCCCTGACATTGCAGAGGTTCATGAGCGACGATAACCACTTACGATCAGGTGGCCCGTTGGCTCTGCCTACATGGCAATAAAAAAAAAAGCTATCTAGACAATAAAGAACGTTATGAAAAGGCTTAAATTGATAACAGACGGGGGATGGTAAGCAGTGCTCCTCGACCCAGGCTGTTTCTAATCAAGCCGGGTATCCCGAGAGGGTTCACGCGGCCTCTTGACGGGTTTCGGGTAGCTCGCTGACCGAGAGAGCCGGTGATGGCTTCGCCAACAACAGCCGGTTCGACTTCCGGAGGTGACGGGGCGAGACGTGAGCGTTGATCGTGAACGCATCCCGTCACCTCGCCCAATCTCGTACTGTTCTGTCCTCAGCTGACTGCTGAGCCTCACGCTGAGCGTGAGCGGCAGGAGGTGTTAGTGCGGTTCGACTCCCACATACCCCAGCTGTGGGGCGGTTGGAATTCTGGGGTTTACTCCTGTCACAAAAAAAAAGTTGATAATAGAGACAACTCACAATTGGGCGTTGTGGAGCAATAGATTTATATTTTTTTACTCCCATACCAACGGACCATCTAATGATAAGTGCAACCCATCATTCATTCATATATTTATTATTAAACGCTCTAATCTCATGACTCGCGACGCCATTACGCTTCTGCGTCGCATTATATCTCGTTTCCGTAAAATTTTCCTCTCTCTAGTAGAATTGTCAGAATTTTTTATCGAACACTCCGAATATGAGAGCTTCGTTTCGCGTCGAGCTATTCTGTACGATATTATACGAAATAGTGAGTTTGTTATGCTAATATTATATGTGAGTTTGTTGGTATTTGAATGTGAATTAATTGATGAAAAACGTTGGTAAATTATCCTTAAATCATACAGTTCTATTGTGAAATAGTAGAGAATTGTTATACAGGGTGGAACTGTAACTTTGGACAATCTGACGTGGGGTGAATGATCTGTTCAAATAAAACTTAGAACTACTTTATTTTAGGAATTGGATAAAAAAAAAATCATTATGATATGGAAGTCCGCAACGATAATCGAACGTTTTCCATACAATGTCAGAAAAAAAAGTTTAACCGATCCAAAAAATAAAAATGGCGCTATGTTGTATTTCGACAGGTCATTCACCCCACGTCAGATTGTCCAAAGTTACAGATCCACCCTGTAATAGAGGGTGTGCTGAAGATCTTTTTTTATGGCAGACGAGCTAATGTGGCACCTGATTGATAGTTACAGTCGCTTATAGACCTCTGCAGTGTCAAGAAACACTGTGAACTACGCTAGTACCTCTTCTTCTTGGTAATTTCTATACGCCGGATCAGTCTAAATGTAAATAATTTGGATTTATGAAAGCTAATAAGTGATGGGTACTAAGCCAAAATTAACGACTAGACATAGACATAGCTTTATTTATGGCGAAAACACACACAATGGACTGTTACATATTTATTGTGTTTATTTGTAGAATAATAATTAAGTACTGTACTAAATTAAGTACCGTGAAGTCGTGGTGGGCGAGTGGTCGAAGCGAACGGGAGGTCGCGGGTTCAAATCCGGCCGGCTTGTACCTCTAAATTTTAATGTGAAAAAAGATTTATGTGCAATTTTTCACAACACTACTGGCTAAAAACGGTGAAGGAAAACATTGTGAGGAAACCTGCATGTCGGAAAAGGGTTCTAAAAATCCTTTGAAGATATGTGAAGTCCTCAATCCGCACTGGGCAAGCGTGGTGGACTATGCCTAATCCCTCTTCTGAGGAGACCTGAGCCCAACAGTGGGCAGTAATGGGTTGGTACAGATACAGGATCAGTCTAGTCCAGTTTTGATGACACCACGATAAGTTTCTCCAGTGTGTTTTTTACTAAATTCGTTTTCGCGTCGCGTAGAACCCTACATCACTGTCGCCGGCGATGCGTTGCGATATGTCATTCAACATCTGTATTGGAACGTCGTACGTGTAAGATTTTTCATTCTTGAAGAAATAGTTCGGATGCTTTGATTTTGGAGATTATTTTTTACTTGTACTATTGGAAGACCGAGCAAACGAACGACAAGGACAACTGGAAAAGACTGGAGGAGGCCTTCATCCAAAGAGGGGTCCATATCCTACCAAACTAACCCTTACTAACACTTAAACATGAAGCAAAAATTAGAACTTAATCAATAAGGAAAACAATATACACTAACAAAAACTTACTAACCAACGTTTGAAATGTAAATAAGGATAAGGAAATAAAGGCTTTTTTATTTATTTATTTATATATTGAGCCATCTGACCTAATAAATTGGCAGTAAAAAAAAATCGACTACATCATAAAAGAGGCGGGAAGGCGTTCTTTATCGTCGAATGCCCTAACCATAAATCATTAGCATTCGTTAAGCTGACTTACCTATATTAGTGATTCCGAATACTGTAGGTGGTTGATTCTCAGATCACTCTGCTCAGCTGCAGTGAGAAGACTGGCTTGCCAAACTTGTTATTTTTCGGTACTGTAATACCATAGTCCAAATTCACTGTATGCTGCCATGTAGCTGATTTAGATTTTATACACCCAAAAAAGATATTTTTTTCAGTAGGTAGAGATTGTAGATGGTGTTTGTGTTAGAGACGAACCGCACTAAAACCTCCTACCGCTCACACTTGGTACTCAAGCCCGAGCTGAGGTCAAAACCCAGTATCAGAATCTTCACGGTTCTGTGCTGTCTATGTCCAGTAACTTCCCGCGACCCAGACCAGGTCGTCAGTCCATCTTGTGGTTTGCTTACGCTGCGATTAACAGGTTCGTAGTCGCCACCGCAAAACTTTTTAGTTCCATCGGCCATCCATTCTTCGCACAATATTAATACTAAAGCTTACGTATAGCATATTATCAACACTATTGATATATAGCCTATACATACCAGCACCAGACCATACAAACTTCAATAAAATTAATCCTATAAGAAGATTTCAAAGAATTAAATGCTCCATCAATCCGAGTTAAGTACATGAACTAACAATACCGTTAACCAAATGAAGCAAAACAGGGGTAGCAAATAAATCAAGACCAAATTAAATCCGCCCCATAAACGCTATACGAAACTCTACCTTACGGCTCTACGATAGAGTTCAATTTCGTATATATTTCGTTTTTAAAGGAACAATGTCGTGCAGTGATACGTTTTAACAAATGAATTATTTATTCAACGTAGGTATTAACATGTCAGGAGGACGTCAGATTTTCGCGCGGAATGTGTGAATTGTGGTTTTAGGCTCTCTGTGATTTATTTTAGAAGTTTTGGTGAAATGTAATTAAAGCAGATTATCTTGCGGTAGTTTAAAAAAAGTACGTTAAAAGATGAGTTTGCTGATACATTTTGTGCAAGCGAGAAAGTAAGAAACAAAGTGTGTTACAAAAATTAAATCAAAAGTCATAATAATATGTATGTCGTAGCATACATTGCCATGAATTTAAATACTTCTTTATCTACAAACAAAGAAATGAGATGAATTTAGACGAAAGATTATACTTAGTCTTATTATAAAGTTACTACCAGTACGAAAAAATATTTTTGAGAACCAGCCTATGTAGAACTGACGAAAAAAACTAAGAGGGCACATTTTGTTCGTATTTTAAATGTGATTTCTCAAAATTCAGTTTTACATTTTTATAACATACTAGCTGACTCGCGCAACTTCGTCTGCGCCGAAAAAAAATTAGGGGTGGACTACCCCTAACATTTAGGGGATGAAAAATAGATGTTGGCCGATTCTCATAGGTACCGGATAAGCACAAAAAATTTCATCAAAATCGGTCGAGCCGTTTCGGAGGAGTTCAAGTTCGAACACCGTGACACGAGAATTTTATATATTAGACTAGCTGCCCCGCGCAACTTCGTCTGCGTTACAAAGGGGTTCGAACAGTACTCGCAATGACGTCGTGTTATTAATTATTTGCGCGGCGCGAAGTGCACATATTCATTGCATTTTATACTCGTCATAACTTCTAAACGAAAAGTCCGATTGGAATAAAACAAAAAGTAATTTACTTCTACATTAATACGCTTGATAACAAAATACTTAATTTGGATAAGGGTTAATATAACGATACTCATTTAACGTTAAATTCAATCTCGGGACGAAATACTATTTTTATAAAAATAAAAGCGATTATTGTGACTAAACTATGATAGTTAGATATATGCTGTCGCGGACTTTTTTGTTTGTCTTCAAAAGACCTAAAACCCGTAGTACATCGTTTTGTTCTATTGTCAATAGTTTTTGCAGCGTACGCATAAATAAGTTTACGATTTTTCACCTTTTGTTACATATTCGATATTTTCATGCGGATCCCTAATTTTTTTGAAAATAAAATATAGCCTCCTTTAACCTTCCTCGATAAATGGACTTCCCAACAGTGAAAGAATTTTTGAAATCGGACCAGTAGATCCTGAGATTAGCGCGTTCAAACAAACAAACAAACTCTTCAGCTTTATAATATTAGTATAGATTAATAATGTAGAAATAATGCTTCATTTTCCATTTAAAGAGCTAGAAAAATATTACGTTTATGTAATTTTTTATTGATTTTGATTTATAATATCTGGAACGACAATTCAATGACATTTCACTGGAATCAATTATCTTACTATTGACATTCTTCATTCCCAATCGCTATCCCAAAAAAATGAATAAAATAATGATTAAAGCTGTGATAACACATACATGTAGGGTTCCGCCGAGTGTTAATCCTCGCCCGCTCGGGGTTCCGTTTATCTCCAAATTGAAATTTGCTGTTTTCACTCCCGCTGTTCGCACAATAGGATTTGCATGACGAATGTCTCACGTCTTCAGTGTGAATTCAGAAGGGATTAGTTAGTTGAACGGCTTTAATGACATTGTTTGTGGTAATTTTATTTTGGTTTTATGATACAGGTATTAGCCCACCTCTCACTCCCACCACTGTAACTCCTGTGTAGCCATCCACAGCGGCGACCATCGTAATGACTCTGAGCAGTGAAGCCCAGGAACCCGAGGGAAAGCTAACTTGTCTTGGACCCCGTAACGAATTTGATTTTATGATCGTGTGAAATATTTTTTTTTTTAACTTTTTAAATACAAGCGTGAAAACGGGAAGTCATGTTGTCAAATTTAAATCGCAAGATTCCACCCGAACTTACATAGGTGCATTAGTAGATAGATACATAATGTAGTTATATCCAGTGCAAGTTAATATAAAGCTTGTAAAAAGGAGTTCAAATCAAATGTATGACACTAAACTTTACAGTAGGTACATACTTTTATTTACGGTATTTTTATATAAAAAATATGCATTTATAGAAAAAACACTTTTTCTATTAAAGGAATTGCTTAAAAAAATTAAGTTTGTATTAGAGAAGGTTCTCAATTCATCTTCATTATTTTCTTTGGTTAAAACTAATGGTCATAATAATCAAGATCACGGTATCCGCAGACATTGCAGGAATCAATGAGCGACAGTAACCACTTACCATCAGGTTGTAAGTTTACTACGTACAGTTCAATAAAACAAAGATATGATAAGTAACATATCACAAAATATATAATATTATGGTTTATTGCGTAGTATAGTATTTTATGTATGGAAATTTTATTTATTATATTATATTTATATATTATATATATTTATAATAAATAACCTTGAGCACCTACCATTGTTTTCTCTACACCACCTTTGGTTAACTGGTAGAGAATGCCTTAGGCATTAAGTCCGCCATTGTACCATTTATGTGCATAAAGTTTAATAAATAAATAAAATACATAGTATGTGTCATACTACAACATAAATACCAATATATATTTAATAAAACAGCTAAATCTAATAACGGACATAAAATCCAACCCCATGTGTCATTACAACCCCCGGCGTAGAGGGATGACTAAATTACACTCATCTGCGGACCCAGTGGGCGCTGCCGAAGTAATTCTTCATTGATGATGACTAGTTTTAATAGTGTAGGAGACTTATGAGATGTAGCTACACCGATCTCAAGATAGGGTCATCAGGACTTAAAAAAATCGTCTATGATAGTCTGTATAGAAGATTTAAAAATAAAATTAAAAGACACTTAATAAATAATGAAAATGTCAGTTTTCAAATTCATCATGAAATAAATGTAATTCGCCATTTTGTAGTGGCCGCCATCTTGGATCGAATATCATAGATAAGGACACTCTACTACACTATAACAAATCAATTAATTAATTCAATAGTGCCACAAAAACACATATAGGTGTCACACACATGTCCTTGGACACATATACTAGACATTCTAAAAAGCAACAAAACGTCGCCTCAGTGCTTGTTTGGCCAATCTTACATTTTTTACGAAAATGACTTTTTAATGCAGTATTATAAAGAGTAAAATTTCCATCCGACTGGTAAAATATATTTTTAAAATATTCAATTCTATATATGACATTTTTATTGTTTTACAATGAGATTTTTATTGTTTTTTATTGTTTTACAATAAAAATCTACATACAATAAAAATTACATTTTTTTTCTCAACACGGCACTTAACGAAAATTCCGTGCTTGTTTGCTGTCTCCTGTAAAATTTGCTCGAGTGCAGATTGGCCAAACAAGCACTGAGGCGACGAAAATGTAACAACTTCGATGTACATATTTAGACAATTAAACTAAAGTTTTCATTAAAATACTTCTCAGATGGGTGAAAGTCTGTTCTATACGTCTCTTAAACTACAATGTGACAATAGTTTCTGATTATTGAATTAGGCGTGTGTCGCCTATTAATGGCTCGTGCTGGCCACTGATGCAGAAATGTGGGGTTTTAAAAATGATAAGTGGGTATTTAATTATAATGATACTCTATAATATAATAGTGAATGATGAGTTTAAAAATGGCTGAAAAGTAAAAAAGCTTATTTTTGTAAAAACATGATTTTAAGGAAACCAATTTTGATTAAAATGTCATGATGTATTTTTATGTAGTCCTTATAAGTGGCTAGGCTAAGAGGCTAAGTAACACCGGACGTGTTTCGAACGAACTTTCTACAGCCCTGACCAGATCATCGGTCCAACTTTTCTGACATAAGCAATAAGAGCAAGAATGGGTATTCGATTTTACAAGCTTTCAATTACTTGCACTGGGTGTAACTATGTATCTATGTAAGTTCGGGTGGAATCTTGCAAGCAAAATTTGATAAACTTCCCGGTTTTCGATTGAGCTGACATTTAGCACGCAGTTTAATCGTGTGACAATGCAATAATATCCGTATGACAAATTGGCGCTGACCTGATGAGGGATTTGGAAGGTGGTCATAGGAACATACTAAATACGAGAGACCTGTCGTATTTGAAGAATACCCCTCGATTTTATTTCACGAAACTCGTAATATCATGGAACCCAGATTACACGAAGCTACCATTAAAATCACTATGCTCCCTGGCGTCTCCAAAAGAAAGATTTCTTCATATAAATGTAAATGGGCATAGGGGCGCGGAATTACCTCGCCAACGATCACAATAGTGTTTGATTTTCACTCTCTGTGGATTTTTTATGCGTTTCTTTATCATATGGATTTGTGGGTATCTTTTATTGGAAGAAAACTACGGTTTTTGAGGTTATAAATGTGGTTCAACTTTACTAAAGTGAAAAACAAAAAAATAATAATTGGAACGAAGTTATCGTTATCGCGCGGTATCGAAAGGGGGCTAGATGGAAATTCTTATGAAAAAGTTGTCACGACACCTTTTTTTGTTTTAGATAATTATCGCTAGATGGCGCTGCGATTAAAATCTTTTAAAACAATTCCTTATTTTGTTTTATATGATTATTGCTAGAAAGAGAGAGAGAGAGACAGACGTTTTAAACTAACTAATTATTATAACTTAAAAAATAAAATTTTATTACAATTCCCTCACTAATTAATCGAAAGGAACTTCGTTCCATCCAGGTGTCCCTTGACACCTCTCAAGTTTATTTGTGTTTCAAAAGTATTGAGATTAAGTATCGCTACTGGTTTTGTAATTAATATTAGATCCGTGTCTAGTTCGCAGATAGCAACGCAATGTAACAGAAATCGAATTTGTGTCATTTACAATGAATTTATCTATCCCAAACTGAGATCTAGTTTCTTTTTGAAAGGGGATAGACTTTTAGATACTTGTCCACGCTACTCCTGTTGGGGAGGCATGGGGCGTGTAAATAGCCCCAAACCTATGTGGGCCTTATACCCTGGGTCGCAATAAGAGGTGCCCGTCACCGACCAAAGATACGTCGGAGAGCTCAAGGAATTATTTCACGATGAAACTAATGCACTCACCTGTGAAACAATGTCCTTGTGTCCAGTGCTACCTTCCTGCAATAGTATCAGCAGCTCCTTCACCAATGGCACACTCTTGCGACCGTCGACAACGAATGTTTTTATATTTTTTAATAGTTTGGAATCACAATTTCACCATTTTTCTATATATTGTTCGATCTTATGTCAATTATGACATATATTCTAATTTATTCTTTTTATACGTGACACATCGTGTGTCCGTAAAAAGAGGTCGAGTGTGCCGTCTAGGTTCCAGAGCGCCAATACTTTGCGCTCCTGCAAGCACCAGACGGCAGGCCAATGAGCACAAGGGTGCACCGATCATCAGTGAAATATCCCTTGAGCTCTCACCTCTGCATTGACGATAAATTTGAGCATGCGGCTCAAACACCTGCGTTGTTGGGATCAAAAGCGGCAACCACCGCAATGACTCTGAATAGTGTCCAGGAACTCAAGGGAAAGCTTATTTGTCTTGGATCAGCGTCTTATCAAAGGAGTAGAAACCATATTTGTATCTTGGCAAGGCTTAGCTTTCAAGCAAATTTTCTAGTGTTATTTTCCTTGGTTTTCGACATTATTTAAATACTATCCATAAGATGTATAACTTTTAAATAGTCTTATCTCTCTCATTAAAACTCGCGTGTCCTTCCACACATAGTAAAAATCCATGAATCTTTGTAACAGTCATTTTCATAAAATTTCCTAAAACAATAATCAGTTAATATATTCAAATTGGAAGTCATTATGTTGGCTTACATAATAATTTCGTTTTGTAATTTATTTTCCTTCAAAAATGTCCATAATTTTGTCGGCAAAGGAAACAATGTCTTGCGGCCTACCTAATTATATTACCCAATTATTATTACGATACAAAATGATGGAGATAAGCTGATTTGTGTTTTTCTATGTTGTTTTTATAAAGTTAAAGATTGTCTTATGGTAAAACAAAAATAATCTATCTTATAAACTTATTCAGGCACTCGCGGTTTTCAATTGAACGATTGGACGATTGCACAAAGTGGGAATGAGTTGCTCGCCAAGGTCATTTGATTATTGTAATCGTTTTTTTTTGTATATTTAATGTAAATTTGTGTAATACTGTACAAATATAAAAAAAATGCTCATTTTACAAAAAAAAGACATGCCCGCTGAGTTTCTTGCCAGTTTTTCTCAGGACGGTGTTTATAATTTTTATTTTTTGTGTCCGAACTGGTGGTAGCTTTGTAACTTTTGACGTCAACAAGAATGAGTACGACATCAATGTTGAAAATAAAGTATTTCATTTCATTTCAATGATACTTTCATCTTCTTCTCGTGATCATGACGTTTGCAACAACGTTGAAATATCGAGACAACTCCATTAATTAAATATCGTAGTAATCTTTCTTCCCAATTCATCTATTTAAAATTGGTCCAGCTATTTTCAGAGATTACCTAACAAGACGAGCTAACGGGTCACCCAATCGTAAGCGATAAGCTTAAATAATTTTCAGCTCTTCTACTGCGGAGACCTGAGCCTAGCAGCGGGCAGTAATGGGTACAAACAGTACTGTATAGTAAGGTGCCTTAAAAATAGACAGTCAGTTAGAATACTATACTTTCATGCATTTTCAACGGGTTCTTACCACGATATTTAATTAATTGAGTTATCTCGATATTTCAACGTTGTTGCAAACGTCATGATCACGAGAAGGCTGGATACTGCGGGTCGATTTAAGAGCAAACAAATCCGTCTACCCTCTTTCTCGTTCGCTTTTGGGTAGTACCACTGGAACTCGAACTCACATCACGACACACCACACTCACTGTATCGACAAGACTCTCTGAGCATGAACCCTTAGTGACTGTTGTGTTTAGCACTGGATTGATTAAGTATTATAGAAAACCACGAGTGTCTGAATAAGTTTATTACTATTTTATTTAAAGATACGAAAAAACTATCAAGCATAATGAGAGCTTTGAACCATGTGATTTTAGTCCCAGCCACGACTAGTCGTGATGTACGAAAACGTACCTTAAAGACGAAAACAAGAGAAAACCTTCAACAATAACACTAAACCCAAACTTAGCCAAACAAAACAAATTCAAAACGGAATACCCTGACCCACATCAAAACGAGAAATTAATACAAAATCCAACAGCAAAAGCCTTTACATGACCAGCAATGCATCAAACGCTTCATTCTCTTTCAATCATGTACAGGCCAAAATAACCCTTGCTGTATTACAATAAGAGTCACATGAAGCATAGATATCAATGCATCAAAAGGTTCATTCTGTTCTAAAAGCGAACAAGCCAAAATGACTCTTGCTGTTTCGGAATAAGACCCATATCAAACCGTGCATCAAACAGTCCATTCTCTCCCAATAATGGTTACACCAAAATGGATTGTGTGCCTTTGAAATAAGAGCCACATCGAAGCATGCATCAAACATCTCCCGATCACAGTCAAACCAAAATAGATCTTATCCCGTTGAAATAAGAGTCACAAAGTACAATGGTACTGATGAAAGTCGTGGAATCAACCCGAAATGACAACGTCGACAAAGAATCTGATGTCCAAGCTCTTTGTTGTGAGTTTTTGTAAAGTATAAATTATGAATACCGTTCAGTGATTCCAGGACCAAAGTTGGAAGGTAAGGGTTGGATTTGAGATTAACAGCATTGTTCGGGAAATCGTGGTTGAAAAACATTTAGTATTCAAGCTGAATATTGTATTGTAGTATTTAATGGATTTTATTGGTCAGCAGTTTAGTTATGTCCGGTTGCCGAAACAATACGAATAGTGATCCATTGTCCATTCCCAAACCTATTGTTTTTGCATTCAAAAGGTGACGATTTTTGTGAAAAGTATTTCATGATCCATATAAATTGCCATATGTCTATTTTCTGATTTAACCGATTTAGATGAGTCTTTTTTATCATAATATCTAAAAAGAAAAATATGTTTAGTTGCTGTCATTTTTTTTTGTCTAATACAAAATCAATCACAAGTCCCTCAACTGATTTTTTTAATTGTTTGTCGAAATCCAAATAGGGCACGAGATTTATTATAAGGCTAATTACACACCGCCCCGCGCTGACTAATGTCACCCACGTGTTAGCAATATGGCGGCTATATTTCCGTTATTACCTTACCGGCCGTTTCATTTATAACACCGTGTTTTAATAGCCTAAATTTTCGTGGGTGTTTTGGGTCGGCGTCTATTTTTTTAAAGGAAATAGTAGATTTATTGCGAAGCCCAGACTTCAGTAGTCCACTAGGCTTGAGTAAGGTCTACACGTATGTTTTTTCCCGCACGTACCCCACTATGTGGGAGTCGAACCGCACCAAAAGCTCCTCTCACGCACGCCTAAACTCAGCGTCCGAACCCCAGTTGAGGACAGAACGTTGTACGCCAAGGCTCGCCCGGTCACCCACAGACGCCGAACTGGCATTCGCTTCATGTATTTTACAAAACCTTTGGATCCATGCAGGTTTCCTCTCATTTCCCTTCATCGTTTTAAACCAATGATGTTGTAATGAGTGTGTGAGTTCTAGTAGGTAATACGAATCATCACTAACACTGACATAAGACGAAAATTGGAACTCTCGAAGTGAGAGTTCAAGTTTCAGTAGTAATTCTAAACGAAGAAAGAGGCTACATACATATTGTCTGCTCTTAAATACTGACCTACCCGCATAATCTAGTCTTTCTGTGATCATAGCGCTTGTAGTAGCTTCGAAATCGCTCATTAAATGCGAGTGCTATGAATTGTCCTTCTTCAAACGAGGCTTGAGGAGGGTCCTTAAAGTTAGGTCGTAGGTAGCGACCCCTCAATGTCCCCTGACATTGCAGAGGTTCATGAGCGACGGTAACAACTTACGATCAGGTGGCCCGTTGGCTCGTCTGCCTACATGGCAATAAAAAAATAAAAAAATCAAGGTGGACCGATAAACTGGGAAGCGAGAAGTTACTGGATGGCTCAGGACCGGTCATAGTGGCGAAGTTTGACGGCCTATGTCCAGTAGTATACGTCTACGGGCTGTTGATGATGATAAAATAATAATCATAGTTCGAATGTGTTACTTCTAAACATTGTTAATCTAAATCCACAAAATACCAATCACTTCAAGAACCGTAAATCACAAAACAACAAAGTTATCGAACTCAGCAGCTAAGTTCATTCAAATTTAATGTAACACTCGAGTGAGCCCCGTGCGATTCGCATTGAACTCGACTCATTGAGTTCACAAATGAACTCAACAAACTCATTTACGTCTATTGTGCAACGGGCTTTTGAACTTTGAGTTTACTCGTACGTTACTCAATTTGCGTTAGTCTATAACCACAAAACAATGACTGCAGAAGTTAATTTAATTGTAAATTGATTTGTACTAATTGTACGATATTAACTACATAACATTTTCATGCATTTTCAACGGGTTCTTACCACGATATTTAATTAATTGAGTTGTCTCGATATTTCGTCGTTATGTATCAAGGATGGTTAAAGAAGCTATCGAGATTTCAAGACATGGCACTTTTAACAGGGGTGACGGTTTCAGATTATCGAGTATGTGGAATCCAGTGCTAAACACAACAGAGGTTCATGCTCAGAGAGTCTTGTAGATACAGTGAGTGTGGTGTGTCGTGATGTGAGTTCGAGTTCCAGTGGTACTACCCAAAAGCGAACGAGAAAGAGGGTAGACAGATTTGTGTGCTCTTAAACCCGCAGTATCCAGTCTTCTCGTGATCATGACGTTTGCAACAACGTTGAAATATCGAGACAACTCAATTAATTAAATATCGTGGTAAGAACACGTTGAAAATGCATGAAAGTATTATAGAAAACCGCGAGTGTCTGAATAAGTTAATAACTACATAACAGTTTCGTTACTGCAATTGCAAGTTTTCCATATCATATGAAGTTCTATCTATCTATAATATAAAATGAATGGCATAACTAAACAACGCCTGGACCAATTTCGTCAATTATTTTTTTAAATATTCGAATTATTAACACTAATCCAGCTCTTATAGACACGAAATACGAAGGTAAAAATTTTGTGGGTCATCATCATCTTTCATAATTGATATAGGTATACATATCATTAGAATCAGTCCATCCAAACTAAAGTTATCCGAGTACAAAAAAACTTGAGAGGTGTCATGGGACGGCGCGACGGGAAAGAGTGTCGATGGCGTAACGCGTCGCGTCGTCCCTCATAACCCCGTGCTGGGTTCTGGCCTCAGCCGGGGTTCGGACGCTGAGTGTGAGCGGTTGGAGGTTTTAGTGCGGTTCAACTCCCACATACCCCGGGGGATCCGGTGATTTCCTCCAACTAAAAAAAGAAAAAAAAAAGCCCCCTTTCGATAACGCGCGATAAGGAACTTCGTTCAAACATAAAAAATAAACTGTCTACTTAACAACACTTGCTGATAATAAAATCTATCGCAGTAACTTTTTACCAACACGTCCCCAGTACAAAATGATTGAAGTAAATCGTTCAGTTTGTAAACAGAGCGACTCTATCGTATTCATTGGACCACAGATTGGATTTAATTTGATCAACGAACGAGTTCGAAAACGAATTTTAAAGGGTTTCCTAGTTTGTTTTACTTAATCTGTGTAGGCGTAGTTTTATATTGAATTTGCTTACTTTCGCTATACCTTATTCTATTTAGATGGGGTCGGTGCAATGTCCACTCTCCACTCCTTGCTATCTTTACATACATCTTCTGTCACACCACAAACTATGAACAAGTCTAATGTTTAGTCGTGTATATCGTGTTTAGACGATTAAATATCTAGTTATCTGGCATACAAGTATTTAAATTACTTTATTATAACAATCTATACTATAATATTATAAAGCTGAAGAGTTTGTTTATTTGTTTGTTTGTTGAACACGCTAATCTCAGGATCTACTGGTCCGATTTCAAAAATTCTTTCGCTGTTGGAAAGTCCATTTATAGAGGAAGGTTATAGGCTATATTTTATTTTCAAAAAAATTAGGGATCCCCATGAAAATATTGAATATGTAACAAAGGGTGAAAAATCGAAAACCTATTTATGCGTACGCTGCAAAAACTATTGACAATAGAACAAAATGATGTACTACAGGTTTTTAGGTCTTTTGAAGGCAAACAAAAAAGTCCGCGACAGCATATATCTAACTATCATAGTTTAGTCACAATAACCGCTTTTATGTTTATGAAAAATATTTTTTCGTCCCAAGATTGAATTTAACGTTAAATGAGTATCGTTATATTAACCCTTATCCAAATTAAGTATTTTGTTATCAAGAGTATTAATGTAGAAGTAAATAACTTTTTGTTTTATACCAATTGGACTTTTCGTTTAGAAGTTATTACGAGTATAAAACGCAATGAATATGTGGGGCACAGCGGGCCGCGAAAATAATAACTCGACGGCATTGCGAGTACTGTTTGAACCCCTTTGTAACGCAGACGAAGTTCCGTGGGTCAGCTAGTTATAAAATAAGTTTGCTATAGGTATTAAAAACGTAAAATTAATTAATATAAAAAAATACTCTACGTTCATCATCACTACTGAACGCAGATAATCTGTAACATACATTATTTCATTAACATAAATACGTAGCAGAAATTTCACAACAAAATCCAGTAATAATCCGAAAGCGAAATAATTACTACAGGGGGGCGACATCTGGTGTCCATCACGGGAACCCGACGCAACTACGCGTGAAGTTTTAATGCATTCAGTAATGCAATTTGTACATCCTGTTAGTCCGCGTTGGTACAATCGATATACAGGGTGATTTGTTAGTGAGGATACATATTGAAGGTCGTGGTAGCTGATGGTTATATACGACTAGTAAAAATATTATTACCAAAGAATATGGCTTAATACTTTAGTAATCGCAACTTAAAAATACCTAAAATTCTTGCAAAATGATGGTTTTTCGACAGCTGATGGGTATGGCGGAGGTGTGGGGTGCGCGAGATCACTAGAGGTCGTTAGTCAATACTCTTTTAGTCGAAATTGTTTATGTTTGAGGTAGTTTTGTCGAATTTAGATAAAAAAAAAAATATTTTTTGTAATATTCCATTTTAAAACAGAGTACTCATCACCCTCCTGCAATATGTACCTTCTTTAAAAAATCACCCTGTATAGTAACCGGTCGAAATAAATGTACATCAGTATTTGGGGGAAGTAGTTGTAAATTCGCTTCTAATGCCGATGTATAATAATGAGCTGAGCTCTTGAGTGGGATAGAATTTTAGTTTGTAATTTCTAAGTTTAGGGCAAAAAAATATTTAAAAAAAAAATAAAAAATAATTTCACTCATCATGCATAGCAGAAATCACAATTCAAACGATTATAGCAAATAGTAGTTATTACAGGCTAGAAGCATGTTGATCACCACAACAATAATGCTTAACTACAGTACTCACACTAGGCAAGCCTGTATCGTGAGTACCTTAACACGATTACTTATGATTGTCACTCCGGTTCACTCAGTTCCTGTTATAATAGTTATTATAACATTTGATGGTATCATTATTATTTGTTTTGTTTTTAAACTTCCTCCATTACTCGTTTTCACTACATAGTATAATAACAAAGTCGCTTTCGTTATATGTCTGTCTTGCATGCTTGAATCTTGAATTACGTAATTTTGAGGTTTTTTTTATATTCTGAAATCTGGCAACAAAACCTCATTTTGTGATGCAGATGAGTGGGTTATTAGACTGATACTGATCACTGCTGGGTCCTACTCTTTTGTTATAATATATCAGGTAAGGAACCTTTTTTTATAGTCGGAGGAAATTACCGGATCCCCGCCCACCCCGCGGTGTATGTGGGAGTTGAACCGCACTAAAACCTCCAACCGCTCACACTCAGCGTCCGAACCCAGGATGAGGCCAGGACCCAGCACGGGGTTATGAGGGACGACGTGACGCGTTACGCTATTGGCACTCTTTCCCGTCGCGCCGCCCCCGGTAAGGACTCTAGGATCACGATATTCGAGAACACAAAATGTATAGTAATAGTTGTACAACATAGATGAAGTGTAAAATAAACAGTGAACACATTTTTTCGCGACAAACACTTTCCATGCACACTGGTTTGTACCGCGTCACTCAGCCGGCTTAATTGCGAACGGTAAAACAAACGAGCGCCCGAGTGCTTGCTGCGGGTGCTCGGGCTATGTAGACGAGCGTTTTGGACGCGCGTTTTTGACGCTGTAGTTTTGACTGTTGTTTTCATTTATTTAAATGCAATACATCTTTTTGATCGTTCTAACGACGGACTTAGTTGACGGACTAAAAAAAACTTGAGGGGTGTCAAGGGACACCCGGATGGAACGAAGTTCCTTTCGTTTAATTAATGAGGGAATTGTCATAAAATTTTATTTTTTTAAGTTATAAGTTAGTAAAATAAAATATTTTGATCACAGCGCCATCTAGCATTAATCATATAAAAGAAAAAAAGTGTCGTGACAACTTTTTCATAAGAATTTCCGTCTAGCCCCCTTTCGATAACGCGCGATAAGGAACTTCGTCCCAAAAATAATTTTAAATGCAATACAACTTTTTGGTAGTCGTACTAACTATAGATTGCTAGTCAGGTTTTGAGTGTGTGTATTTGGCTGGGTACAAGGATGTTGGGTGAAGGAGTATCAAGGTCTTGCTTGGAGATCCAAACTATTTCTTTTTTAGGTTAAATTGTTTTGGTGAGCCACTAAAAGCACAATTAAATATTGTTGTATGTTTTGTTTCAGGTAAGATTTTTAAAACATCTTGTTAGCTGTTAGTGGTAAGTGTAGATGGTACTTTGTAAAATATAATCAAATTAACAACCTACAATTTAACTACAATTATAATTTAAATAGGAACAATGTAAAAGTTAAAAAACTTGAGAGGTGTCAAGGGACACCCGGATGGAACGAAGTTCCTTTCGATTAATTAGTTAGGGAATTGTAATAAAATTGTATTTTTTTATAACTTAAATAAAATAATTTGATCACAGCGCCATCTAGCATTAATCATATAAAACAAAATAAGGAATTGTTTTAAAATATTTTAATCACAGCGTCATCTAGCATTAATCTAATAAAACAAAATAAGGAATTGTTTTAAAAGATTTTAATCACAGCGCCATCTAGCGATAATCATCTAAAACAAAAAAAGTGTCGTGACAACTTTTTCATAAGAATTTCCGTGTAGCCCCCTTTCAATAACGCGCGATAAGGAACTTCGTTCCAATAAATTATTCACAAATGCAGACACAATTTAAAAATCATGAAATTATGCGTGTAATATATTCAAATTTTAATCCTAGGTTCAAACGCCCGTCTGCAATCCCCATTGTTTTCACTATGACGCTGGTCGCACACGCTCAGCTTTAACGTACATGTAATCTGCCACAATAAACTTGGTTCCTTGTGTTTTCTACAATCTACAATATGAAAAATTTCATGTGTTTTTTGTGCATTTAAAGAACATCTCATATAAGCTCGTGTAATGTTGTAAGACGGTTTTTTTCTTATGTATCTTGCATAGAATTAATAAAGTACCAATTTTTTTTTATTTTTAGATTTTCATATCGGCAGACTAATAGACCACATGATTGTACATAGTGTAAAAATCAAACATCCAAATCAGTTCATTTAAGTAAAAGTCGCGACTCTAACTTACTTTAAAAAAAGTACACTTATTTCTGAAAGTTAATGACAATTATAGCATCAAGAAGAAATTATCCAAAGTTCTCGAACTTTTTTTTTTAGTGCTTGATAGATAAACGAGTCTACGGCCCACCTGATGGTAAGCGGTCACCGTCGCTCATGAACCTCTGCAATGCCAGGGCAATGAGGGGCTGTTATCTATCGCCTACCGATACAGGACTTTTCTTAAAACTCGTTTAAAGAGGGACATGTCATATGTCTTCTAAAGCCAACGAACATGCCATAACCTGTAAATCTATTTTATCCAAATCCCGCCATAAAATATCTAATAACACATCAATATGGGCAAGTATTATCATAAATGTGAAACTTGTAAGACGTCGTAGCTCCGTAGCGTCGTAGCATCGTAGCTTCGTAGCACTCGTAGCAGTTACTATGGATCAGTGGCGAGTGTCGGGTTAACTAGGTCTACCCGTTCGGCCATGCTTGTTATTTAATAGTTTGATGGTGATTAAGTTGTGGACTTATAGCGATTTTGTCGATAAATTTGAGATTTTTACATCCGACATTGCCATGAAATATATTAAAATTTACATCACTAAAAAGCGGTATTGAAATAAGTAAAAAAGGTCAAAAATAAACTTATTTTTTATTTAGACCTTCATGAACCCTATTACTCACTAGTATTGTAGTACTCAGTAGTACTCAAACAAATATCAAAAGGATGGATTTTTCTTCAAAAAACTAGGGAGCAATTATTCCCAATACCGACATCGCACACCAGACAGTAACTCGCTCACAATTAAGTGGCTTCTGGTGAAGAAGCCAGGAACGAGTCTGTGAGGAGGAATTTCAAAGCGAGCGCGGAAGGCACTTTGCGAAGCACCAAGTGAGCGACCGTTAGAAAAGAAGCTCTCAACTGCGAAGGCCCGCTGCTCTCTAGACCAGAGCATGATGGCAACTGACGTGAGGGAGAAACAAACTTGGGAACTTCCCCCTCCAGATGCGCCCCCTTTTGCCCCTCTACCCGCCCAACTCACCGCGCGGGAATTTTTTCAAATAAGTAAGTTTCTCTGGCGCACCCTGTAGAAGGCTGATCAATCACGGTGGAAGAGCAAAACCAAAACCTTCTAGGCACGTTACCCTATACAATTTTGTGCTAGTTTCTGGCCTTAGCCCGGGTTCGGACGCTAAGTGTAAGCAGCAGGAGGGTTTAGTACGATTTACGTTCACATAATAATATGCTAGTTAAAAGACCGACAATTTCGTGCACAAAAAAGGCTTCTTTCAAAAATAATCATCAAAGTAAATTGCTTCAGCTCTCATATTAAGGCAACACTAAAGAATACCCACCAAATTTAGTGAGGGCAAGACGTATTTGAAACCGCTCGTTAGAACTAGGGAGAGTTAAATTGCATACTAACGTTGAACGATCTTCACCCATTGGTATTAAATTGATGAAACTGTATAACAAGCTCATCCAAGTTCGTCTAAGTCACATGAAGTGGAGACGGAGCGACGGGAAAGAGTGCCGAGCGCGTAATGCGTCGCACCGTCCCTCCAAACCCCGTGCTGGATTCTGGCCTCAGCCGGGATTCGGACGCTGAGTGTGAGCGGTTGGAGGTTTTAGTGCGGTTCAACTCCCACATACCCTACCCGCGGATCGAGTGGGGATCCGGTGATTTCCTCCAACTGAAAAAAAAAAGAAAAAAAAGTCACATGAAGTGGTGAATTTGCGAATAATTATTTTGTTTGTGATAGATTGTGCTACTTTTCTAGGC
The DNA here is from genome assembly GCA_030269945.2 of Trilocha varians. Classification (NCBI taxonomy): domain Eukaryota; kingdom Metazoa; phylum Arthropoda; class Insecta; order Lepidoptera; family Bombycidae; genus Trilocha; species Trilocha varians. The sequence goes on from AP028257.1 coordinate 11,013,007, forward strand.
ACCTGTTTTTCAGTTATTACTAACCTTCAACGGGACGATAAGTGAGCCTCGATCGCGAACACGTCCTTTCACCTCGTCCAACCTCGTGTCGGATTCTGTCCTTGGCCGGGGTTTGGACGCTGAGCGTGAGCGACAGGAGGTTTTGGTGCAATTCAACTCCTACATACTCCACTCGCGGGGCGGGGGAAGTTCGGCGATTTCCTCCCGTCACAAAAAAAAAACCTTCAAAAGACAGCTGTTAAAATTTCATGATATTCTAATCATTTGTTTGAATAATTTTACCAGTATAAACTTAGATAATCCGCTCACTTAAATATAGCTGAACTCCCTATTAGATAAAGCATTCCTTTCAGAAATTCCGTAACATATTCTAGCATAGCTTAATACTCAGGCTTACGTTATTAGGATTACACAAAATTTATCGAAAAATCATATTAAAACCATCCTTCATAATAGAAATAGTTCAATCTGAAGGATATTATGAAGTAGTAATTTACTGGATCTGTGTTAAATAATAGATAATCTGCTAAGAACAAAAAATTGCTTTTCTAAAGGTGTAACACAAATGTAGTGGAACAGTAAAATTGATTACTTTATACCACCAACATTGAACTCGTTTCTCTACGACAAAGGAATCAGGCATAGTCCATCTACTCAGTCAGTCCATTGTTGCTTAGTGTGTATTGAAAACTCCACTTATCTTCGAAGGATGTTTAAGCCTTTCCTAATAGACAGGTTTCCTTAACATAATATTTCCTTAACCATCTTAGCCAATGGGATAAACATTGGATATATTATAAACTTATTCAGACACTCGCGGATTTCTCTAATACTTTCATGCATTTTCAACGGGTTCTTACCACGATATTTAATTAATTGAGTTGTCTCGATATTTCAACGTTGTTGCAAACGTCATGATCACGAAAAGACTGGATACTGCGGGTCGATTTAAGAGCAAATAAATCTGTGTACCCTCTTTCTCGTTCGCTTTTGGGTAGTACTACTGGAACTCGAACTCACATCATGACACACCAAACTCACTGTATCACTGAAATATCAAGACAACTCAATTAATTAAATATCGTGGTAAGAACCCGTTGAAAATGCATGAAACTATTGGATATATTGATTTTCTTAACTGTCTGATTAAGCCCCAACCAGAGGAAAAATCACAAGACCAAAAACTACTCTTGATCTTATTTTCCTAACCTTACCTTCAATTTAAATGTAAATAAACCTTTGCCAAAACTTGGTCTGAACTCTCGATTAAACAAAGCATTCCTTCCAGAAATTCCGCTACATGTAGCCAGGGGCAAACGATCTGTACTTAATGGTATTACGCACTTAGTTGGTAGGCGATCGACCTTGATCCAGCCAGCTTTTAATTTTTTCATGTAAAACGGCACACGAATACTAATACGGTGTTTTTCCTGCGAAGATTGTCAGATTAAATCTGGGCTTCGACACAGGAGATAAAATATACAAAAGTAAATTTTGATGATATTGTGGCTTTTTGACGTAACAACGTCTTATAAATTGGTTTGCCGGGTGACACTTCAAGAAACTGCGTTACGCTCCGCTTACGTTATGCGCTCACAATGAGAGCGAGTGAGAGGCACGCCCTTTCACTTTTTATGTCTGTCTCTCTCGCTCTTAGGCGGGCTAACCATGCCCGAGTCGTTGTCACGTAAAACTTTCGCCCGTATACCGACTTTACAGGCAACCAATTTTTTTTATTGGTAGATTAACAAGCGAACGGCCTAACTGATGTGAAGAGAGAGGTACCGTTGTCCATGGATTTCCACAATGCCTAGGCATAGCGTAGTTGCTACCTACTCCCTGTGTAGGAATTTTCTCAAACCTCTTTGGGGAGAGGCAATTTTAGGGCTCGATGGTGCGTAGCAAGAATGTTTTCCTGAAATAGACTGTGGGTGATCACGTATAGGTCAACAAATCAGGCTTTTTTTTTTGTGTAAACGGTCTTTTTGACGTTAGATACTTGTAGAGTATTTATTCTCCTTCTATCATCTTCTGATTAAATTTATTGAGTGGACCAAGACAAGTTGGCTTTCCCTGGGTTGGGAGCTTTACTGCTCAGAGTCATGGTGGTTACCGCTGTGGATCCTGGCTACACAGGAGTTACAGTGGTGGGAGTGATTGTTAGGTAAATACCCGATTGAAAAGCGAGAGTGAGATGTGTGTAGAAATCGCCTTGATTTTTATGGACCTGTATTTTTGTATATTTATTCTATAACTTTGAGATAACTTCGTTGAGTGGATTCTTAGTTCGGCGCTTGTTTTCGCCAAAAGATATTAAGTGAGTTAGGTTTTTTTGCGAATTCGGTTCGTGATTGTTGTTAAGATTGAGTTTGCTTTATTTTTTGAACAGTGTTAGAGCTTGTTTAGAATGCCTTAAGGGAGTATTTACCTAATGGCAGTTCGTGGGGTTTTGGATATTACATCATTGTTTATTTGTATTGGCAATGTGAAAACCAACGATATTAGTCGTTAGTTAGTTATTTACTTCTACTATATGTATAATAAAAGCGGTATCTCAGAACACATCATTGCAACCATGACCGCTCTGCTCAGACGCTAAGACTGAACGACCAAGAACAAGAGGTATAGTAGAGGTTTAGTAGATGGGTAAAAACATGGTCAAAATTCACTCTCAAAGAACTTTGAAGAACAAGTAAAATCCTATTCCATAAAAACTCTACTCATCTCATATCGCATATCATCATCTCCCCTTTAGATAACCCCAACACATAAATCCTACACTAAACAACTCACGTCTATCACCACTCCAAACAAGTGCCATAAAAATCGAAAAACATAAGTTATCAAACACCTCATTAACTAAGCCCCGAACTTTACCGCTTAGAAACTAACCACACATACACACAATTTATGAATCAAAAAGAAAAACCAAGTTAGTTTGGTCCACCCTTTGAGCACTTGGGCGGGGAGCATGTTTGAGCGAGTAAATGTGAAGTGGGTCTTCTTATGCTGGACGGAACCACACCTTTCTGTTATTATTTGAAGTGCTCCAGTCTGCTCAATCTCACATTTGTACATGTTGTATACGGTATACAGGGTGTATATGATTTTTTATGGGCTTAGTAATGATCATCATCAATATAAGAGATGGTGGTGAATGCACTTATGATGATACAAATTCTACGTGAGAGTTTGTATTAGTTTTATATTAAAAAGGTTTTTTTTTATGTAGCACATTAGTATTAACAGAATTAAGTTATTACGTCACTGTTTCAGTGCTGAGTCTTTTTTCAACCTAGAATCAAATCACATTTTTATAGATTATAGTTCAATCAATTTTTTTTAAACACTCGCGGTTATCTACATCACTAACACTATTACTAAATGGCAGGAGATACTGTCAGTGTGGTATGTCGAAATGTGAGTTCGAGTTTCAGTGGTACCGGCAAACGAACGAGAAAGAAGGTAGACAGATTTGTCTTCTCTTAAATGACCTGCCCACATTTCCTCAGTCTTCCCGTGATCATGGCGCTTGAAACAGTGCTGACATATCGGGAGCGCTCAATTAAAAATAATCGTGGTAAGAACCCGTTTAGGAATAGTGTAAGTGATATAGTTCAATCATATTGCGAAAGTAACTCTGACTGTCTGTCTGTTACGTTTTCCCGCTTAAACCTGTCAACCGATTTAGATGAAATTTGGCACAGGCAATCTTTAGACCCTACGACCTTTTAATTGAAAGTGACGCAGACGAAGTTGCGTGGGCCCGCTAATATTTTATGATCATACCAAATACATCACCCTGTATAAAGAAGTGTCCCGAGTTGTGTCGCGGAACGTTTCCGATATTGTCGAGTTATCAGCTCGTCAATCTACTCGATAGTCCTCAACTTAACAACGGGGCGTTCGGAAGGAAAATATAGGAATTTACTTTTACAATGGTGTAAGTAGACAATGGACATAGTTTTATGTTTAGTTCTTTATTTAATATCTCTTGCGATGTATTTTTAACGTTGATTTTTGTATATTTAAAGCTGAAGTGTGTTTGGACTGCTAATCTCAGGAACCTCGTATCTCTGAGGAATGTCCAATTGATCTCATGTTTGACACCAGTGGCGTGTATGTATATTTTAGTCAGGGTATGCAGAAATGTTCAATTTGATCCAGTTTTGTACAAATTTTAACCCACAATTAATATTATTGCACTTTTTCGCTAATTGAATACAAATGACAGGAAAAATAAATGTTTAAACATTAAACATAAAATCTCTAATCGATTTTTGTAGTTAGTTTACTAACAATTCGATAGGTTAGGGTATGCAATGCATGTTTGCTTCTAAGGACTGCACGCCACTGTTTGACACACTCAGCTTATTCGCACAATTTTGAGATTGTCATTAATAAACGCTAAATTATACGAACCTATTTAATTTCCTCTATATATTATGTAACAATATTAAATAATAGTTCAGTTTCCATTAGCACAGTTGTAATTGGAATCATCATTTTTGTAGACACCTGTACACCAACCCATTACTGCCCACTGTTGGGCTGAGGTCTCCTCAGAAGAGGGATTAGGCATAGTCCACCACGCTTGCCCAGTGCGGATTGGGGACTTCACATACCTTTAAAGGATTTTTAGAAGCCTTTTCCGACATGCAGATTTCCTCACGATGTTTTCCTTCACCGTTTTTAGCCAGTGGTGTTGTGAAAAATTGCACATAAATCTTTTTCACATTTAGATTTAGAAGTACAAGCCGGCCGGATTTGAAACCGCGACCTCCCGTTCGGAAGGACGCGCTTCGACCACTCGGCCACCACGACCCACGACTATTTTGTAGACACAGCAATCCGTTATACGTCCATAATCTGATTATCACCTTTGCAACCTCGAAATAAAGAACATGATTCCCACAAAGCTCTTCGAACAACCTAAAATTCCTACAGCATCCATTTATAGTCGTCAAATAAAATATATTATTTACATGAATACATTGACCCCGACCCATAATTCGATCAGGCCTCGAAAGCCCGAAACTTGCGGTTAACATTTCTGGGTGACCGCAGCCCGACCGAATCTTATTAAGATGTTGACTTAGGACTTCCAGTGTTCGGGTATCGAATCAATGGTCGATTGAGTAATGAAAACAAACAGGTGCGCTTGATACTGTATTAAAAATTGATTTTGAAGTGGGTAAGGCAAAAAGCTTCGTACAAACCAACGCAATTCTAAGAAGCTTGGTCGTAGGAGCAATTACTTTTTTCCATAATATCTTCTTTCTTTTGCTTCACCTTATACCATTTAGATGAGGTCGGCGCAATATGTCTTCTCTCTCCACTTCTTTCTATCATTACATACATCATCAGTCACACCACAGACCATCATATCATCCTTCACACAGTCAGACCATCATCCATCCACTTTTAAATTCATCGTTCGTCTTGTTACATGGCTTTCGTCCCTTCTCATCACATGTGTGCAAAAATTACTTCTGTACACTATGTTCATGTAACAACCATCTACAAAGGGTATTCAAGTTTGGACATAGCTAGGAAAAAAGGTGTCGAAGCTACCATTGGTAAAGTGGAGGGAAAAGATCGGGAGAGAAATCCGATGCGTTGGACTTATCAGTTTGATCGATCGTTGTTGAGGCAGTTAGCAACATAGACAGACTTTGGTTCCCTAAAGAGTCACAACCCTAGCTTTGAAGGAATATAACACATTGAGGGGGACCATGTTCATGTGACAATATTCAGGTCATAGGTCTTTAGCAGTACTTGAATTTTTTTTATTGCCTCGTAGTCAGACGAGATAACGGGCCACTTGATCGTAAGCGGTAACCGTCGCTCATGGATCTTTGCATTCCCAGAAGACACTGCGGAGCCGCTACCTTTAGGACTCTCTTCAAGTTTCCTTTGACGAATTGAATTTCAATGATATTCGATCCTAGAGTGTTAGAGTTTATAGAAACGAAGGTATATCGTCTTCATTTCAAAACACGGAAAATATATTTCCCATTTGACTGGCGTTTCTCTCCACACTTTTCCAATCAAGATCTTGTTAAGACGCCATACTTTTTCAAAAACTTTTTTTTAATAACATCTCACAATAGGAATTCAAATTGAAATGTCATCGAGCTGTGTCAGCGGCTACGTGGCATATTGTAGGGTGGTCTAGTTTGAAGCGTTTTTATAAAGGAATTTGAACCTTACGACCTAGATAATAAAGTGGGTGTAAATTGACGTTTTATTCCTATTAGTGCAACGGTCCGTGCATCGCATAATCGGTTTTTAATGAAAAGATTAGTGCTATCCGCTCCTATTGTTGAACGAATCGATAGTGAGGACACTTCGGGAATTTTCCAATTTAGCGCGAACGCTGCGACATCCGAGGGTGATTTAATTTGAGAGTTTTTTGTAATTGGAAGTTTTATTGTGTGACTTACTTTTGCCGTTTGTTGGGCAACGTCGAAAAGTACGTTTGGGAACCGAATAGTCGATTAAAAAGAGTAGATGAAATATATCTCTAAATACTATTAAAAAACTCCTGGATGCTATGTACAATTTGAATACTAGCTAAGACAAGTAAAATGAACCGAAATACGATGGGTCTATCTTGTTTATGGGTCTATCGTTCCTATTGTCAGACGCTATTCATACGGTTGCAAAATTTCATCTCAATCGGAAATCGGAAAATTGATCAAATTCAATTCGTGAAATTCCACTTTGTAGCTGAAATTCATAGGCAGTTTTTATTGCAAGACAGATAAACGTGCTGACGGCCCACCTAATAATAAGCCGTTACTCATGAACTTCTGCAATGCCACCGAGAAACTTTTATCCATCATCTCCTTAAACCTTTTAAACCTCCATTACAAGTTTAAAAAGCTGTAAAATAGTTTAGAATGTTTCAGAAATTACAAAAAAAAATATTAAATAAAAGAAAAATCTGGAAATACCTAACTTATATAATCCCTAGACACAGAAGAGCTAAACAAAGAACAAACCCTAACTGTTGTTGTAATAACAGAGCATTTTAATTAAAAAAAGTAAAAGTACTGCAATGTACTTTTAAAAGATACGAACGATGTTACGATTTTGTCGTTATAAAATCGTGTCGTAGATTAAGGAATCTGTTTCGGCATTTGACTTATGCGGATATTTAATGGAATTTATTGATTCGATGGATAGTTGAGATGAATTTTCATTTTAAGTGCAGACAAAATATTTCAAAATTGGCATAGTTAGTTGCTCTTAGTATATGAAATTATGTAAGTCATTTTTTAAACATATGACTTTGCATTTAATCTAACTAAGACACTATGATACACTATGTCATAAAAAAAAATATGTTTTCATTATTTCATTGGAAAGTAGTTATTTGAAAGATTCCGTGAGTATTTTCTTTTTATTAAAACCGCTCTGTAGCGTTTCTATAAAAAAAAATATTACATACATAGTTCATTAGTTGTTAGGGCATCTATTTAATCTTCTAGAGTTATCATACATCATCTAATCTATTTAATTACAAAAGAAAACATCAAGAAACGCTTCTATTTCATCCGAACGTAAACTTCAACAATTGGAAGGGAAACCGACGAACCCTCATAAATCTACATTTAAATTCGTCAATTCAAAATTGAAATAAAAGAAGTGATTATCGTAAAATGTAAATGTCTTACTCAATTCGTTGTCTCTCATCTTCCCTTAGGGCTCGGTCGTAGTGGTACTACTTTAGAAATTATTGTATAGGGTGTTGAAAATAAAGAAAGGAAAAAATAAGCTTTTTTCTATTGAGTTTTTAAGGTATTTTATTGTGTCCATTTAAGTTCCCTCTAAACCTAAGAATCCCTCAATATCTTTAGTCTGATGGTCCATCATCAAACTCTGATTTTCTTATCATGGGACTACTCTTGAAATAATTCCAAAAAGAAATTGGTCTCTTAAATAAAAAAAAATAAAATTAAAAAGACCAATTTCTTGTTGGAATGAGGAGTCGCTACCTACGACCTAACTTTAAGGACCCTCCTCAAGCCTCGTTTGAAGAAGGACAAGTTTTTCACTCTTATCTTTTTTGTGATGACCACTTTAAGGTTTAGAAAAGTCCTGTATGTACTACTAACTGACCCGTGCAACTTCGTCTGCGTCACAAACAATATATCTTATAACCTTCCTCGATAAATGAACTTTCCAAAATTGAAAGAATTTTCGAAATCGAACCAGCAGTTTCGGAGCCTATCCGAGACAAACAAACAAATCTTTGCTCTTTATAATATTAGTATAGATGTAAGTAGATGATGGGTAAAGCAAGCAATCATGACCTTATAGTGTTCGGATCTCATTTGTACTGTACTGTAACAACCCATTACTGCCCACTGCTGAGCTCAGGTCTCCTCCGAAGAAGGATTAGGCATAGTCCACCACGCTTGCCTAAAGCGGATTGGGGACTTCACATATCTTCAAAGGATTTTAGAACCCTTTTCCGATATGCAGGTTTCCTCACGATGTTTTCCTTCACCGTTTTTAGCCAGTGGTGTTGTGAAAAATTGCACATAAATCTTTTTCATATTAAGGTTTTGAACTCGCGAAGGCAAGCGCTTCAACCACTCAGCCACCACGACTATAAGGATATCATTTACCTGTCATCAATTAAAAAAAAAACAGTACAGCCAGTTTTTATCCCCATTTATTTAAATCTACATCACTGTGAATAATCCCTAATAACAGTCGCAGTGCTAGGACATTTTTAATTAAGAAAATCGGCAGCCATTGTCAGCGGAACAGTCAATGATTTCTTTGAGTCTTTTGTCTCTATTGATGAGGCTACAGTCTTTGTGCCTTAATAGATGCATTACCAAATGAAAACATTCGTATTTTTAGGATTATCTGTCAAAGAATAAACGTAGTCTAGACTAATATTATAAATAGGAAAACTTTGTTTGTTTGTAATGAATAGGCTCAAAAACTACTGAACCGTTTTATTAAATACTTTCATTCGAAAGCTACATTATCCACGGGTAACATAAAAAAAAATAGCCTTTTATTCAGACAAGATACAATGTGCTTAAAACTAAATTAATCTAAAGACAAACAAAATAAGAGAAAAAAAAAGTTATAAATTTGCCTCAAAACCCCTGTCTGTTTGCTCTTCAGCAAAGGCCTCCTCCAAGCCTTTCCACAAGTTCCTGTCTCTAGCTATTCTGGTCGAAAGTGTACCAGCTGCTTTTGCGATCTCATCTGCCTAACGTCTGAATGGTCTCCCTCTTTTTCTGCTCCAGTGCCCACAGGTAACATATTCTAGATTATATTATGGAAAAAATAGAGATCCGTACTAAAACTTCAATAATGTAAGTCAAGGTGTGAATAAAATACCCAAAAACTTTTTTACATTACGTGCGCAGCGAAAACTATTGATTATAGAACAAAATGATGTACTACGGGTTTGTAAGTCTCAGTCATAACAGCGCTGCTTGAACCGATATTAATTAATTGAGAGGCAATCGTGGTAAGAACCCATTGATAATGCATGAAAGTAATGTAAAAAAATGTAACCGCGAATTTTGAATAAGTTGACAACATATTTTCTATATTTATTTATTTTCACTTTTTTTTACATTATATTTTCTTTTTTAATTACAAAGAAATAAAATTTAAAATACAATAGATAAAGCAGAGGACCATTAAAGACGAGGTTTATGACCCAAGCCATCAGTGGTCAGAGCTCAAGAGAGAGGAACCTCATCACAATACATGTCTTGCAAGGATGACCGCCGCGCTGAATCAGGCCCTTTACCCAGCCGGCGAAAGTTCTCTAGATGTCGGTCGAAGCTTTTCGCTATTAGACCGTGCACAGATACAACGATCGGAACAATGATGGTCGATTCAACACGCCACATGTCGGTCACCTCGTGGGCCAGGTCCAAATATTGTATGTCAACTTATACCTGAAAATACAGGTAGTTTTTTAGTTAAATCCTTTTTAATTATAAACACAATTAGGTTACAGTACGGATCATATTTTGCCCACATCTGGTGCACATGTAACACATACATGTTTATGTTATATTTTTAAGCCGAGACCAAAATAAAGTGGCTCAGGTGCAGGAAAACCTCTAAAATTGCAAGACGGGTTTAGTAATATTGTGGGATAAAGAAGGTTTTGTGTTTTAAATTTCATTTTTAGTTGTTTGGAGTTTTGCTGGAGGAAAGGGTTTGGATGTGGTAGTAAACTTTTAAATTGGTGGGTTCAATATTAAGGTTTTTTGTTATGACAATGTATGCAAGATACATATATTATATTGTATAATATGGGGTGGGCCACATAAAGTTTGCATTTTCCAAAAGTTCGACTGTCATGTTGGCTGTGTGGCATGTTGCGCCATCCTGTTGAAACCAAATGTCGTCCATGTCATACTCTTCAACTTTTGGAAACAATAATTCGTTGAGCATGGCAACGTAACGCTCGCCATTGACCGTAACGGCGGCTCCTTGCTCATTTTCAAATGATGCCGCCGGACCAAAACCCACACAAAACTGTAACTCTTTGTGGGTGCATTGGCTTCTCAATGGTGACGTGTGGATTTTCCGACCCCCAGATGCGACAATTTTGCTTATTGACATAGCCTCCGAGGTGAAAATGGACTTCATCTGAAAAGACGATTTTTCGGTAAAAATGCTCATCTTCGGCCAAACGGTATTCTGCCCATTGGGCGAACCGAAAACGTCCCATTTCGTAAAAGGTTATACCTTTAGCTAAATTATGAACACAAATTGAATGACATTTGAGCTGTCATTCTCTAAATAAACAGTAGGTACTTCAAAATGCAAACGTTAGATTGGCCCACCCATTATTATAGTAATATAAAATATATTTTTAAAAATTTTCTAACATAGTATTTAGAATGCCTACTATGATGCTGAGGTTCTTTCTATTTAAAAAAAGACATGTTAGTTGATATTGCCATTTGCCACCTCTCTGCAACTTTGCCTGCGCCATTATGGGTTGCAATTTCTACATCATTTTCATTATGCTTTGGGTTACATTATTAAACTTTTAGTAGATAACCTATTTTTTTTACATTTAAACGAACTCTCCAATACAATTTTTTTTAAATCAGACCTGCGATATTTGACATTAACACGTTCAAACAAACAAACTCTTCAGCTTATATCAGTATAGATATAGAACATGGTACATCTTTCTGTTTACATTTAATCATTTAGAAATGGAAGTAAATAATGTTGCCTATGGAGATGAGTAGCGAGAATTCACAACTTAAAGCTTTAGATGATTTGTAGCAAGTCATAAACGGTAGCGGTTTTTTCATTATTTAAAAACATTGAACTAATGAACTAGATTTACACTAAAGTAGAATAAAAAAACTTGAGAGGTGTCAAGGGACACCCGGATGGAACGAAGTTCCTTCGATTAATTAGTGGGGGAATTGTAATAAAATTTTATTTTTTTAAGTTATTAAACTAACTAATTGTTATAACTTAAATAAAATATTTTAATCACAGCGCCATTTAGCATTAATTATATAAAACAAAATAAGGAATTGTTTTAAAAGATTTTAATTACAGCGCCATCTGGCGACTAAAACTAAGGTAACCACTTAAGATCAGGTGGGCCGTTGGCTCGTCTGCCTACAAGGCAATAAAAAAAAAAAAAAAAAAAAAAAAAAAATAAAACAAAAAAAGTGTCGTGACAACTTTTTCATAAGAATTCCCGTCTAGCCCCCTTTCGATACCGTGCGATAAGGAACTTCGTTCCAATAACATCTGTCTTACAACGTGAGTAGCGAGTGCAAATTAATGCAGAGCAGAAATGTGTACATGTAAACAACATTTCCAATGATAAAATTAAAAGTACTTATAATATTATTATGAAACGAATTAAATTCACATAACGAGACAAAATATTTATAAAACAACATTTATCAAACAGATAACATTTTAGATCTTTAATGCTTACTGTCGCTCTCTTCAAGCCTCGTTTGAAGTAGAACAAGTTATAGCGCTCAGGAAACATCGAGGAGAGGAGTTCATTACATAGGCTGATGCGTGGTAAAAATAATTCCCAAAAAACCTAACAGTGTCAATATTATATTTTCTTAACCTGATAGGTAAGATGGCAACTGGTAATTATCGCGCATGACCACAGTGCACATTTGTAAATCGCTTCAGCTTGTAAGTTAAATGTTGCAGTGAAACTTTTAATCCGTCGCCGTCGTTTCATTGTTTGTCCGAGCGGCTGATTACTGCAGACACCGGTTACCGTTCACTTCATTGTGTCGCGGTCAGACTGCGTACTTGGACTTTTTGAGTTGTGCCTTGTATTATTTTTTTGATAGTCATTAGCGGGAAATTTTACTTTGGTTTTTGGACAGGTTGATTTGTTTTTTTTTATTGGTACGTAGACTTTGTTGGTTGTTGTTGTATGGAGGAGTTAGGTAATTAAAAAAACATTTTTCATGGTAGCTTAATTATTAAGCTAGTTGTAAACTATGATCAAGTTATTTACTACTTTAGTTCAAAACTGACTTAATGCTTTTAATTTTACCATACAGGGTGGATCTGTAACTTTGGACAATCTGACGTGGGTTGAATGACCTGCCTGTCGAAATAAAACTTAGAACCACTTTTATTTTAGGAATTGGATAAAAAAAAATTCATCATAGTATGGAAGTCCGCAGCGATAGTCGTATGTTTTCTATATAATGTCAGAAAAAAAAGTTTAACCGATCCAATAAATAAAAATAGTGTCATGTTGTATTTCGACAGGTCATTCACCTCACGTCAGATTGTCCAAAGTTACAGATCCACCCTGTATATCATATTTTTGACTAATATGGTGAAACTATTTTTTTTTTAGTGCTAGATAGATAAACGAACCTACCACCCATCTCATGGTAAGCGGTCACTGTCGCTCATGAACTCTGCAATGTCATGGCTACTAATAATTAATAGGGCTAATTTTAGGACTGCGTATCCTTCAATGGTTTATTGTAGATAGTATATTACATCCAACAACAGACTTAAAGCTTAACTCAACTCATGGCAAATATCAATCAAACTTAATTTTACTTAACCGTTTGATCTTTCAACGTGTTTCAATAATTCCTAAACTTATTCTCCAAATAAACAAAATATATTACATTTTTAAAACAAACAGTTATCTACCTTACCAGCTAAGGAATAAAGGTGCAATTTCTGTGAAGGTGTGAAGGATATCAGACGTTTAGTAATGAAATGGATTTACTTCCACTGACCGAAAACTGTCAGAAACACGAAAATTTATAAACTTTCCTATTAAAGTTTTATGTTTTACTTTATTTTGAAGGAAAAGAGATTTCGGTAAATCAGTACACAAAATTCTTGTTTGACTTTTTCGATCAAATTGTTATGAAGGTAAATAGCTCAAAAAAACTCACTAGGTTGTAAAGTCACTCACATATACCAATTTTAGTCTTACGATCTAGTTAGGCTTGTTTCATTAAGAATGCATCGGTGGTTTTTCAATGGAAAGTTTCAAAGTATTAATTAAGATAAAAAATAAAACAGTTTATTAAAACAGAAAAAAATATTCATATTTTTAGAAAATAAAATCTAAAAAATAGACAGTGAGTCACGTCTGTCACGTCAGCAAATATGACGTCACACCGTGCTAAATAACACATGACGTAACTAATGTCGTTCACATTTTCATAGATCTAGCTCTTTGATACGTCACAGCATGACCTCATTCAAGACGCCAGGACAGTCTGGCGAATTGTTGTACAGAAAATTGTTTAATTTTTCAATACGCAAAATATGTAATATTTTAAATTGTTGGAACGAAGTTCCTTATCGCGCGTTATCGAAAGGGGGCTAGACGGAAAAAAATCTTACGAAAAGTGGTCACGACAATTTTTTGGTTTTAGATGATTATCGCTAGATGGCGCTGTGATCAAAATCTTTTAAAACACGTTCCTTTTAAATTATAAGATATATTTTAATCGAAAGGAACTTCGTTCTATTCGGGTGTCCCATGACACCCCTCAAGTTTTTTTTTTTATCAATAGTATACTGTACTATACGCTAATTGACTTAGTTGCCACATGATCAAAGCAGCGATTCCTAAAATCGAATATTTTGAACATTCTATAAATATTACAAAGTTATAACGCCCTATATATGCTTGAGGCTAATGAAAAACGCCCTACAAACTACCTCCTGTTATAAAGCGTCATAAAATACCGCACTATTATGCCGTAAAAGTGGATACCCTCAACATTTAATCACGCCCAAACTTGGGCTACGGGGTCGACTTTGCCCAACTTTGATGAAAAACTTCCTCTGACGATAGTGGTAACCTTTGATTTATCTTACGGAAATCTCGGCGAGAATATATGAGAAACTGTGTTTGTTTATTTTAGTTGAGCTGTTTTATATCTGTGTATATTTAGTTATTGATTTTAAGTCAAAAATATTTTGGTATTTTTTGAGTTTTTGTTTATTAGTGATGTATCTAAATGGGAATAAAGCTTTCGTTTTAGGTCAAAATAAAAAAGGCAGAAAATTAGTACAAGTAAATCACACCCCTCGAAGTTTCTTGCTAGTTCTTCTCAGGACGGTGGCTATTTCTGTTCTCTGAACTGGTGGTAGCCTTTCAGACATTAACAAGCATGATAATTTTATCAACGATGAGAATAAATAATTTCATTTCACATCATCCTAACTGTTGCAAATCAGCATGCATGCAGTTCGGCTAATTGTTTAAATTTTAATTGGCGATCTTCCTTTCTGGCAATAAATTGTAGATGAAATAAAAATAACATGACAAATAGTCCTTATAATAAGGAAAGAGCTTAAAACAAATATCGATTAACATTAAATAATTCTTCCCAAGACATCATCTTGACCCAAATCTAAAATTTATGCCAAAGTCGTTCTAAAATTAAACAATATGTCCAAAAATAAACGTACAATCTGTCATATTTAACGAAGGACTATCCCGTCCTACAAAATAATGGAAGGAAACAAAAGTTGTATAGATAGCACTTGACTAAACGTGATTCAGCTGAAAAGGTACTGAAGTAGTATTTTATAATTGACATCTAAAAGGGGGATAAATGCTTATGTTGTTTTAAATTGTGTTTATTGGAACGAAGTTCCTTATCGCGCGTTATCGAAAGGGCTAGACGGAAATTGTTATGAAAAAGTTGGCACGATACTTTTTTTGTTTTAGATGATTATCGCTAGATGGAGCTGTTCTTAAAATATTTTATTTAAGTTATTAAATAAAAAATTAAAATTTTATTATAATTCCCTCACTAATTAATCGAAAGGAACTTCGTTCCATCCGGGTGTCCCTTGACACCTCTCAAGTTTTTTTTTTTTTAGTAATTAAGAGTCGGAAAATATAAATTACAATTTCCCTCCAGATTCCCTCCTATTACCTTCCTCCCTCCTATTTCCCTCCTATAAATTACATTTTGCTCTTTAGTGAGTGTGGTGTGTCGTGATGTGAGTTCGAGTTCCAGTGGTACTACCCAAAAGCGAACGAGAAAGAGGGTAGACAGATTTGTTTGCTCGTAAATCGACCCGCAGTCTTCAGTCTTCTCGTGATCGTGACGTTTGCAACAGCGTTGAAATATCGAGACAACTCAATTAATTAAATATCGTGGTAAGAACCCGTTAAAATGCATGAAAGTAATACAGTGTTCCGTTTAGCCCCACTATTCAGAAGCCAGGTCTGCATCCGAGTTGAGGTATATCAGGAGAATTAAGGACCTATGACTTGTCCTTATTCAAACGAGGCTTCAGGAGGGTCCTTAAAGTTAGGTCGTAGGTAGCGACCACTCAATGTCCCCTGACATTGCAGAGGTTCATGAGCAACGGTAACCACTTACGATGAGGTGGCCCGTTGGCTCGTCTGCCTACATGGCAATAAAAAAAAGGACCAAGTTGTTAATTTGCCTCAAATACTAACCCGAAAATTGGTACTAGCTCTCGGGTCATGAAATCCGAGAACACAATTTTATTTATTCTGCCCAATGTGATGAAGACAAAGTTGCATGGTTTCAAGAGCACTCCTGTAAAGATTTAGCTTTTGAGTGCTTAAATTAGCTTACGGCCCACCTAATGGCGAGGTTACCGTTGCTCATGAACCTCAGCAATGCCAGGGCAATAAGGGTCCTCCTACTCTGTCACCTACTTTTACAGCACTTTTCTGAAACCTCGTTTAAATACAGAATAACGAAATTATATCGATAGAAAAACTATAAGGGTTTCTAAATCGTACGGAACCCTAACAATTCAATAAATTTGCCCAAAAATACAAATACTTATGTCATTTCAAGTGAACCTCTTCAAGCTATAAGTGACTCGCTAATTGACAGCTTTTTACTTGACATCCGCTTTTTAGTATAAGCATTAAATTTTCTATAATTAAGAGAATGGGGATTTGCACAAACGGTTAAATCTGTGGAGGGGGGGGGGGACGTGATTGCTTGCCGACTTATAATTTAATGCAATTTCCCTTTTTGGACAAGCGGGTTAAGTTGTGGGAAGTAGCGTTTTTGGATTTTTTGGCAAGCAGTTCGTCTGATGGAAAAGTTTATCTGTTTGTACTTGAATTGAAATTAATTAAATTTGGTGGACAATACTTAAGCTGTCAGCTAGGTGTAAAGTAGTATAAATCGTAGTATAAATAAAAATGCTACAAACAAAATGTAGTGAAACAAAAGCTAGGTATAAGACAAAAATAATTAAGAAATAAAAATATAATATTTTGAGGGTGATCATTGAGGAGATTGATTTTGAGGATGAGCATTAAAATTTTTTATCTCGTCGTTTTACAAACTAAGTAACAACCATTTAATGCCCTGAAATTATTTATTGTATCCTACTGTTATTTTTTAAATTTTGAAATGATTAATAACATAAAAAAAATATCTTCTTACAACTAAAAATCACATTTACACAATTTCTTATCTTAATAGCATTTTTACCAATTGTCAATCTTCTTTAAGAATTTTAATTTAACACAATAATCAAATCGCTACCGCTTATAACTCGAACCACGAGTCACGCAGGGGTGCACAATCCTCTTATTGCAGTCGGTTGGGCCCGCATGGGTCCCGGGACCCTTCGTTAACGCTAATACCTCGACGGTTGCAGTTTTAGCCATATTCTGCCTATTGAGTTGTTTCCGAATTTTGGAGACAGTCGAAATATATTTGGGTAATTTAAGATTGTTGTACTATTGATATTTTGAAGTCTTTTTTTGTTTGGGAAGTTTCAATTTTGGGAATTTTATTTCCTTAAACACTTTTTGTTTCAATGGATCGTTAATTACAATGAGGTAGTATTTTTATTCTTAGCTTAAATTTCAATAAGCATCTAAACTTTGAGAACGTTGATTTTTTTTCAGACTTCCCAAAAGTAGGAGGATATCACGTGACTTTGTCCTCGCATAACTTTACTTTCAGTGGACCGGTTTGGATGATTTTTATTTCATATTATGGCTTTTACTTTCGAAGCTAAGTTTTAAATTGTTCTTTTATAATGGACATGATTTCAAGATTTGCTATGAGTGTTTCTGATGAACTGATTTCGATGATTCTATTTTTTGTTGGTAAGCAGATACTTTCGACGTAAACTTACATACATTTTTAAACATACAACTTGTAGTTTATGTTTGTCTAATTTTTTTTTCGTCAAAAATGATCGTTTTCATTTTTTGTTAAAAATATAATTATTTTACACAAAATTTCATACCCAGATCACGACCAGAACCCGGTACTTTACGATGCCCGCTAATTAGCATTCACCACTGCGTCACCGAGAAAAATCTCATCCAACTTTGTAACAAGGAAGTGTGCACGTGAATAATGACGTCACGTCCGCAATTTCCCTTGTTTTAAACGATCAAGACAATAATCAACATTGTAAGACGTTTGGCTATAAAATAAGCGATTGAGGAAAAAAAATCCAGGCTTAATAAAAGTCCTATTTAGGTATCGGCACCCAATGCCGTGGTATATCAGAGGCTCATGAACGACGATCACCAAATTCATAGATTCGTTTATCTGTCTTGCATTAATGTCACTGTATAAAAACATCTCATTGCACGATATCATGTTGGAAAAGGGTTCGATAAATCCTTTGAAGATATGTGAAGTCCCCAATCCGCACTGGGCAAGCCTGGTGGACTATGCCTAATCCCTCTTCTGAAGAGACCTGAGCCTAATAGTGGGCAGTAATGGGTTGGTACAGGCACGATATCTGAAACCTAAAAATCTTAAACAGGGAAAAATTTTGAAATGACACTTCTTGGCACTCCAAATAATGATTCATCCGAATTCAGCTAAAAGGAAACATTATTTTATTTTTGGTAGTACCATCTAGCTAGAACTCTTGTCTAACTTCTTTACAGAAATACTATTAGCCTCATTAGTGCGTGATAATTTTAAAACTCTCTGAGCACAGCACTTACAACCTTTTTCGAAAAAAATCACTACTCACTAACCTCGCTATATTGTCGCTTTTATAGTTGATATGCACTAATGAGGCTGATTATACATTTCATAGCTCTCTCAGGGAACATCTTATTAAAACATCATCAGACTATAGATAGCTGAGTTTCTTGCGCCGGTTCTTCTCAGGACGGAGGCGTAATTTTAGCGAACTGGTGGTAGAACTTTTGATTTTATTTTTGACATTGAAAATGTGTGTGTGTCCACATCTAATTTGAAAAAAATGATTTGACTTTGACTTTGAGACGTTCACTGCTGGACATATGCTTCTCCCAAACGACTAGTCCTGCACTGTCCACATTCCATTGACTTCCTGCGATCCTGACCAGTTCACATATCGCCACCATATAACTTTTCGGTCCCATCGGCCATCAGTTCTTTGCACAATACGTCCATTCCCACTTACTAAATGATAAATGTTTTTATTAAATGCTACAAGCATACAAAAATTAACGAAAATTGACATCATTTTTGTTACCCCTGTTTTTGCCCCTCATCTTAGATGTGTATTTAATATTCTGTGCATATTTCCGCTGACAGATCTTGATCCAAATTGATGGTTTTGCCAGCTTATGTCTTTAAGTATCAAGATTGTTTGTGATGCTATAACTTGAGGTATTAACATTGGTTTAATGGCCATTAATTTCAGTTTTGAAAGGGTGTAAGTTGTTGTTAATTTTAAATGATGAGAGATGCCTATTTCTAGTGTGTTTTATGAGTGACGCAATAACTTTTATGAGGCTTGTTTTTTTGTTTTAAGTGAGTGAGTTTTTAAGACAGCGCAGGATCAGTCATTATGGTTTAGGTGAGGTCTATGTTCAGCAGTTGACATCTACAGGCTGATAATGGTGATGAGGTGTATTTAATCTTTCTTTTTTTGTGTTTATTATTAGACATAGACATATTTTATTTGTGGTAAAATTGATACAAGAGACGGAAAATTAAAAATAATTACATATCATTTTACATTTCCACCAGCCGAGACTCAGCGTATTGCTGAATATTGACATAGATTATAGAATCTATGCCAACATCCAGCGCTGGTTTTCAGTCTCAGCTGGCACTGAAGTCACAAATGTTGAGTTGTGTACCTACCATACACAAATAGAAAAAAATAAATACATTTTGTAGATTAAATATTATACATTTTGTAGACTTATATGAGACTACTACAGTAAAAAGAAAACTTAAAAACATTAAAAGTGGCTTTGATTCGAAACTTGTGTCACTTTTATTTCGGTGCATTAACTTTTGAATTTGATTTTTGAAGATGTATAATAATATTTACATTATATTCATAAAGAAATTCTTAACAAAACAACAAACAAACTTAATACCAATTCAAATACACCCAAAAGTTTGAAAACAAAATAGAAATGAACATTCTATCAAAATAATCCTGACTTAAAGGGACTTAAGGCCTTATTGAGGGTTAAGCCACTTGCAGGGCGCCTTGAGTGCAAACATTTGCCTATTCGTGGCCCTTCGAAGGGCTATTGTAGGGCGACAATATTGTAAGGGAATGCTCAATTAGACGCTCAACAATAGCGTTTTGGGAAAAAGTGATATTAAAAGAGGAAATATATACTGTAAGTTACTTTTCTTTCTTTAGCTCTGTCCCATTTGAAAGGAAATATTTTGAGCAATTTATACCTAGATATTCTGCATACGTTTTCTTAAATTCTGCAAATTCTTATCTTCCAAAGATTCTATTTGTCTTTTCTTAGGCCTTCTTCTCCTCTAATGTCTTTAGAGGCAGGCTAGTGCCATATTTTGGGTATTTGAGGCAAGCTGAAAACTTGGTCCATAGTTCTCTTGATATACCCCATCTCGGAGTTGTAAACCTGGCTGCTGAGTAGCGGGGATAAACGGGCCTATCAAATACCTACCAAAGCGCTAGCTCTCATACTATGGTGTTAAACGAGATATGATTTTCAGTTTAAAATAAAGCTAGATGACTGATGATGATAAACATACAAAGTAATTAATCTCAATATTCAATATACTAATTGTGGCCAAACCTAACAGTCGTGGTGGCCGAGTGGTTGAAGCGCTTACCTTCCGTACAGGAGGTCACGGGTTCAAAACCGGCCGGCTTGTACCTCTTGATCTTAATATGAAAAAGATTTATGTGCAATTTTTCACAACACCACTGGCGAAAAACGGTGAAGGAAAACATCGTGAGGAAACCTGCATATCGGAAAAGGGTTCTAAAAATCATTTGAAGATATGTGAAGTCCCCAATCCGCATTAGGCAAGCGTGGTGGACTATGCCTAACCCCTCTTCGGAGGAGACCTGAGCTCAGCAGTGGGCAGTAATGGGTTGTTACAGTACAGTACAGTAATTGTGGCCATAAATGATAGACTCATTAGAGCTTAGGTATCTGTTACATCGGCCATCTTGTGGAAAGTCTTACCACATTGCACTTGGGGGCGGCGCGACGGGAAAGAATGCCGAGAGCGTAACGCGTCGCGCCCTCATAACCCCGTGCTGGGTTCTGGCCTCAGCCGGGATTCGGACGATGAGTGTGAGCGGTTGGAGGTTTTAATGCGGTTCAACTCCCACATACGATCCGGTGATTTCCTCCAACAGAAAAAAAAATACACATTGCACTTACCACTTCAAAATCAACCCCATTCTCTAAATAGTATTAAAAACATATCAAATCTTTTATCTCATAAGATCGCGTGTACATTATAAAAACGACAAAGCATTTCGCATACATCACTGTATCGGCGTTCACGAGCCACTGCGTTCTACTCACACCCTTATATTGTACGCGTTCACGTTGAAAGATAAAGGTTTTGTTAAACGTTATTTTTACATGAAAATATTGTGAGAAAGTGTATACATTGATGTCGTAAAGATGTAGTAAAAGATTCTTGGCATATACTAAAAAAAGTTACGTGTTATACTACAAAATGTTTAGTGCTAAACTCATTTTTTTAAATTCCAACCGTATTTTATTTGCAGCAGAATCTATCCCACTTGTATATAATATCTTTGCAGAGAAATTGAAGTAAGTGCATGTCAGAATAATCTATACTAATATTATAAAGCTGAAGAGTTTGTTTGTTTGTTTGAACGCGCTAATCTCAGGATCTACTGGTCCGATTTCAAAAATTCTTTGACTGTTGGAATGTCCATTTATCGAGGAAGATTATAGGCTATATTTTATTTTGAAAAAAATTAGGGATCCGTATGAAAATATCGAATATGTAACACAAGTGAATAATCGAAAACCTATTTATGCGTACGCTGTAAAAACTATTGACAATAGAACAAAATGATGTACTACGGGTTTTTAGGTCATTTGAAGACAAACAAAAAAGTCCGCTACAGCATATATCTAACTATCATAGTTTAGACACAACAACTGCTTTTATGTTCAAAAAAAAAATAATTCGTCCGAAGAATGAATTTAACATTAAATTAGTATTGTTATATTAATCCTTATCCAAATAAAGTATTATGTTATCAAGAGTATAAATGTAGAAGTAAATTACTTTTTGTTTTATTCCAATCGGACTTTTCGTTTAGAAGTTATTACGTGTATAAAACATGAATACTCCCCGGGCCGCGCAAATAATATCGCAACAGCATTAAGAGTACTGTTTAAACCCCTTTGTGACGCAGACGAAGTTGCGAGGGTCATCTAGTAATAGATTTAAAGAAAACATTTTAATGACTTGTCCTTCTTCAAACGAGGCTCGAGGAGGGTCCTTAAAGTTAGGTCGTAGGTAGCGACCCCTCAATGTCCCCTGACATTGCAGAGGTTCATGAGCGACGGTAACCACTTACGATCAGGTGGCCCGTTGGCTCGTCTACCTACATGGCAATAAAAAAAAAATACAAGCTTTTAAGATCCTAGCTATCATGGAATAGTTAAGTGCTAAGATAAATAAGTCGAGCCCAAACACGACGAGTTTATCTTGTTGAGTATAGGAGTTCCTATGGCTTTCGACCTTTTGACTCCATCATCAGATCAGTTCCATTGTACCATGTTATTGCACTTTATACCAAATACTCACCTCTTACTACCACTTTATACCTTTTTTTTTGCGTGCAAAATTTCAGCTCAAACCGGGTAATTTGTCAAATTTAACTCGCAAGATTCCACCCGAACTTACATACTTACATCCAGTGTAAGTTCATATACCTAAAGCTAATAAAAAGGTTAACCGATTAAAAACAAGAGTGGTTCCAATTGTATTTCGACAGAAAATTCACCCAACTTTGGCTTGTAGAAGATCACATATCCATCACTTACACTATTACTAAACGGGTTCTTACCACGATTATTTTCAATTGACCGATCCCGATATTTCAGCACTGTTTCAAGCGCCATGATCACGGGAAGACTGAGGAACTGCGGGTGGATCATTTAAGAGCAGACAAATCTGTCTACCCTCTTTCTCGTTTGTTTGCCGGTACCACTGGAACTCGAACTCACCTTTCGACATACCACACTGACAGTATCGGGATCGTTCAATTGAAAATAATCGTGGTAAGAACCCGTTTAGTAATAGTGTAAGTGATGTAGATAACCGCGAGTGTTTAAAGAAATTTATCACATATCCACCCTGTATATCATTACACTCCCACAAATGTTATCTAAACACATCTATCTATAATAACGTAATCAATCCTAATACGCTTACAAATGACACGGATTTGATTACTAAAACACTATAAACTTCAAAGAGAGGACGGTAATCGTCGGTCAAAGTGACCGTCGCGTGACCGTTCACCATTAACAGTCAAATCGGTGGTTACTGCAGCAATCACCTTGATTAGATTTAGCTATTATGTTTAATGTTGTTTAATAACTATTTCGGGAACACGCCGGATTTGATTTTGATTAAGAATTTATTGTATTTATAGGTATTGTTGTTCTTACTTATATACAGGGTGTCCCAGAACTATGCGACATGGTAAAACAGTACTATAGTAAAGATTTTTCGTAAATTGATTGATTTATCAGAAAATCGAACTAACAAAATCGGAAAAAATAACACCCTGTATTTTATCATATCAATCGAAAGAACACTTCATTACGAATAATCTTTACTAAGAAAATATAGTCTTAATGGAAAGGAGCAATGCGCATTGTTGTATTAAGCATTGTAAGTACCTTATTTTCCATCATTATAGTGGTCGTTTAACTAAAACTTATAATACTACTAGATGCCCTGCGCAACTTCGTCTGCGTCGTATAGGAATTGTTTCCGGAAATTTTCTAAAAGTACTCATCAGAACGCTTCATTAGAGCCCAAACACGATGAGGTTATCTTACTTATTGACGGAGTTCCTGTGGCCACCTTCCAGCTCCATCATCAGACCTTGATCTAAGATATCCTATCTCTCAAGTTGGATCGAACTGCACATGGTGTGCAAATTTTATTATAGTCGGTTAAGTGGTTTAGGAGTCCATTGAGGACAAACATTGTGACACGAGATTTATATATATTAAGATTATTCTGGGGATACCTAGCACCTAGTTGTAGGACACCCTGTATAGGTTGTGTTATGTTTCTAATGAATGTAGATAAAGCCCAAAGGTCTTTCTTTTTTAGTACAGAAGTTCCTATGGCCATGTTTAGAATTCATCATCAGAACAACTCCATGATATCATTTTATTGCATTGTCATGACACATGCTTACTTACATATGCATGCAAAGTTTTATCTTAATCAGTATCGTACATTAGTAAATAGTTACATCCAGTGCAAGTTAATATAAAGCTTGTAAAAAAAATGGCCGCTAATTTTTAGAACTAGTTGGTGCTTTCAAAATGTCCACATCTAATTGGGAATACATCGAATTTGTCTCATATCCTCCCAACAGCACAGATTTCAAATCTTTTCTAAACTCTTTCATCTAAAAATCTGTTTTCGTTCATGTGAAGCGAAAAAAACAAAACTTATTTCGTACCTACGTCACAGTTGACAGGGGCTGATTACGTCAGGTGCGTGCGGCAAGTGTGACGTCACTATGCCGCAGATAAATGGACCCGGGGGCACAGAGAATACAGTAGCAGAAGTTAATTTAGATGCAAATTGTGCTGGGCAAATGTATGAGGTCTCACTCAAATTTAGATCCTTTATTTGTAAATTAATACAAAGCTTACGTTTTACTCTTTCGACTCGACAATAACTGACAATATAATGTCAACGGATTTTATGCTAGCTAATGGAGGGGAGTCAGTTGGATGTCTGGCTATTTTGTGTACCTCAAAAAAACCGAAAGAAAGCTACACAATACAATCTTGATAATGTATCGAGAAATTAAATGTCAAAAGATACAGAAAAGATACTGCAAACGGTAAATGTCAAAAATGTGACTCAATAACCTTTCAAATTTCAATCTCTCAACTCTTCAACTCTAGAGGTGCCATTTACAAGTGACATTTGACAACGAGTAATTACACAGACGATTTGTTAACACCAATTTTTGCATACTTGCCGTTGGTGTTAAGTCGACACTCAGTCTATTAGACTCCAAATTCTTTAATTATATTCTACGCACCACAGGAGGCATCATTTAGGCCTTGTTTAGCAGCGATCGTGTTAATCTTTATTTAAGCTTAGTAATTCTGTACTATAATAATTGTTTTAGGTAGTTTATTTTTACCTTCTGTATGGAAAGTATTCTGCAGCCCGAGGTTAGGATTTCTTATAATGGAAAGGGTTGGCCAACGTCGATCTCAAATTGTGTGAATTGAGCCGGGGAGTTAATCAGTTGGGAATCCATGGTTTTGTGCGTACAATAAAGAATCTTAGATTTTGTGGGTTAAGCTTTTAATTTCATAAAGTATGTTAAAATAATTTATTGCGTCCCTTTAAGTATGTAATGAAACTAAAAGATGAAAAAGCTTCGCATTGTTCGCTGTCAGAGCAGAGGTCCATGAGCAACGATAACCGCTTACGATCAGGTGGCCCATTAGCTCGTCTGTCCACAAGGCAATAAAAAAATAACATCTTTTCGTTTTATGCACATGTTATAGAGCTCCGGGAACACCACTTACGATCAGGTTGCCTGTTAGTTTGCCTGCCAACAAAGCAAAATAGACTTTACACCAAAATAGTTTGTTATTCTTTAAACTTAATCGTATTATTTAGAGATCTCTCGAACTCCGTTTTTCAATTCTACGAGTTCCAGACGAACTTTTTAGCAATTTAAAGTTTAAATAAGCCTTTAACAAAGATGCTACTGAATCGCAATGCGAATTGTACAAGTTAAGAGAGTTTCTTTGATCTCAAGTAGTTTTATGAAACTGGGTCCTTTTGAAATGAAACAAATGAATTTATTATTCGTCATTGGAAAGATGAAGCGCTGAAACTAATTTACAAGAGCAGCTTAGTACAATAAAAAAATGGGCGGAAAATATCATTAAAATACTTTTATTGTACTTTTGTCGTATAGCTGTAACCTATCTGTTTCTATCACCAATTTTCGACCGACTCTTTTTTATATGTATGTTGTGTATATTTTCGATGCTATAATATAAATAGGTTTAAAAATACTTTCATGCATTTTCAACGGATTGATCACGAGAAAACTGGATACTGCGGGTCGATTTAAGAGCAAACAAATCTGTCTACCCTCTTTCTCGTTCGCTTTTGGGTAGTACGTGATCATGACGTTTGTAAAAACGTTGAAATATCGAGACAACTCAATTAATTAAATATCGTGGTAAGAACCCGTTGAAAATGCATGAAAGTATTTAAGTTTAAAAATAACCGGAAAATATAGATAAATCTGCCTTACTTTCTGGAATACAATTGTGCGGATCAACTTATAAAACACACAATCAGTATCAAACCGCTGTCGCTCATACATAACACCATATCTCAAGCGGGTTTGAAGAACGAGCGTCAATATTGACAGTGCTCTTGGCGACAAAGAGAATTGCCTGAATTCGCACTCGGGCGACGGCGCGGAAATATTTTCACTACAAACACACCTTCGCTGTAGGGAAATTGCCAAAGTGTCTAAGCACACAGTTTTTGTGTAAAACAAGGATGCGATGATCTTTTTTGTTATTCTATGAAGTTTGTAAAGAGTTCTGGGAAAGATGGTCTGTAGAGTGCGAAGTCGTTTTGACCGAGTGGTCGAAGCGCTTCCTTTCGAACGGGAGGTCGCGGGTTCAAATCCGGCCGGCTTCTACCTCTAAATCTAAATATGAAAAAGATTGATGTGCAATTTTTCACAAAACCACTGGCTGAAGAAAACACCGTGAGGAAACCTGCATGTCGGAAAAGGATTCTAAAAATCCTTTGAAGATATGTGAAGTCCCCAATCCGCACTGGGCAAGCGTGGTGGACTATGCCTAATCCCTCTTCTGAGGAGACCTGAGCCCAGCAGTGGGCAGTAATGGGTTGGTACAGTACAGTACAGGACAGTAATGGTACAGAGTGGATCACCAACTTCTAATGCCTGCAAATGACAACTGGTAAGCCAACTGTCAAATGGTGTTTCACATAAATTCAAAATCATCCAATGCAAACAAACCCCGTTTACATGTTGGTCTTCACCGTCATTTGTTTTTTACATGTGTTGGACGTTGGTAAACATACCATAAGATTCTAAAACGTACCCACCATCTCAAGGGTCCAGCTGAAAATCAGCGCTACGGCTTCAAAGCTGTAGCTGTATGCTGAGCTGGTCGCTCAATCAGTGCACATCTTAAGCACAGTTTCTTATATTTTATTTGTGGTTTTTGTTTTTACATTTTATGTAGTGTTTAAGTGTGTGCTGAATAAAAGTATTTTCTTTCTTTCTTCTTTCAAACACAACACAATTATCAGTTGTCAATGGCAAGCTAATTTATTACAGTCTAAGGAGCTACGTTAGAGTATTTATTCAGTCGTCCAGCCATCGATCTTAATCCCGGCTCTCCCTCGGGAACCCGACACTATTCACTTATACTCACATCACTGCCAATTGCAGGGGATTTCGGCATGCGTTTAATGGTAAATTAATGGTAAGATAAGTAAATTTTCTTTGGAAAAATGTGACAGATTTTCTCATGAATAGAATAAAAAAAAACTTCAGTAGATATCATGAAATTTTCTTTTTCATCAAATTCTTTTTCATCATTCAAGTTCATCAAAATTGGTTCATATATAACGATGATATAGAAGAGTGAAATGTGAAGTAGAGGTACCTACGTCTAAATGATATCTTGATCCTGAATTTTGTAAATAGAACTTAAAAAGTTAAAAACAATTCATAGATTATTTGCAGAGCTTTCTAAGTTTTTTTTTTTTCTTGGTAAATCAACTGATCCCCGCCCGCCCCGCGGGCGGCGTATGTGGGAGTTGAACCGCACTAAAACCTCCAACCGCACACACTCAGCGTCCGAACCCCGGCTGAGGCCAGAACCCAGCACGGGGTTATGAGGGACGGCGCGACGCGTTACGCCCAAGGCACTCTTTCCCGTCGCGCCGCCCCGAGCTTTCTAAGTTGTATTTATATTAATTTCGCCTGAATTTGTAAAACAAAAAACCCTGTATTTGCTGTAAATTTCCAACTTATGTGTAACTAATTTTCTTACCAAAATTACCATCAAATGATCGTATTTCAGCCGATCAGCAGTCACTGACCAATACCCCACATTATTGATAGACACGAGGAAATACAAATACATCAAGAAAACCAATAATGTCCACCCTAAGATATATGAGAATCGCATTAGTCAGGAGGCAGGAATAGTTATTGATATTGTCATATTAATAATTGATTTGCAGTATATGGAAGAAAAATCCGTACATTTTTTAAGAAAGTTTTTAATGGTAGGCCGTAGGTAGCGGCCCCGCAGTATTTCCTGACAGTGCAAAGGTCCATGATCAACGGTAACCGCTTACGATCAGGTGGCCTATCAGCTCGTTTTGGAACAAACAGACATAAAAACGCGACAATTTTTTTTTGATACATTCAAAGTGTCGTGTACCAGCAATGTCTTAAAAATGTTTCAAAATATTTTCAGTACGTACCTACCCAATTTTTGAACTTAAATTTCGAAATTAATTCAAACAGATTTCATTAGGGTCAAATTGACCCACAGATAAAAATTTTATAAAACATATCCCTCAGCAGACGTGTTAATAAATTAGTTAATAAACAGAAACCGAGTAATATTTGATTAAATCAACAAGAATTACATTAAGCAATTTAGTTACATGAAAACGTAACATTTCAAACGAATGTAGACATTAATTTTAATTACTTTTCACCGCTGAACTTGGAAACAACATTAACGTGAGAAATTTTGGATGCGGCAGATAAAATTTATATTACTACTAGCTGCCCCACGCAACTTCGTCTGCGTCTAAAAAATAAAAAAAAAATTAGGGGTGGACTACCCCAAACATTTAGGGGGATGAAAAATAGATGTTGGCCGATTCTCATAGATACCGGATAAGCACAAAAAATTTCAACAAAATCGGTCAAGCCGTTTCGGAGGAGTTCAAGTTCGAACACCGTGACACGACAATTTTATATATTAGATTTATATTAAACTGGCTGTCTCACGTAATTTTTTGTCACTTAATATTTTTTTTTAAAGATAACTTTAAATACAAGCTTTAGAGATCCTGATTATTATTTTTTTATTGCCATGTAGGCAGACGAGCCAACGGGCCACCTGATCGTAAGTGGTTACCGTCGCTCATGAACCTCTGCAATATCAGGGGACATTGAGGGGCATGTATCAGTAAAGTGCTAGCCAAGACAAGTAAAATGGGCCAAAACACGACAATCTATTTTATTTCGTACAGTAGTCTCTATAACCACCTTCCGAATCCATCATCAGATCAGCGCTATTTTGTCATATTATTGCATTGTCAGGCGATATGCACTGCGTGCAAAATGTCAGCTCAATTGGAAATCGAGAAGTTTGTCAAATTTAGCTTGCAATATTCCACACGAACTTACATAGTTACATCCAGTGTAAGTTAATATAAAACTTATTTAAAAAAGGGCTGATTTAGACAGCATTTGCAATGTAGGTGCAGAAATATGTGCTTAGTTACGTTATCATATTAAAATCATCTGAAATTCTAGTGTTTCTCTGCATGTATTTAACACATAAACCTTCTTGAAACATTCTATCTACTAAAGTCAAAGTCAAAGTCAAAGTCAAAGTCAAAGTCAAAGTCAAAGTCAAAGTCAAAGTCAAAGTCAAAGTCAAAGTCAAAGTCAAAGTCAAAGTCAAAGTCAAAGTCAAAGTCAAAGTCAAAGTCAAAGTCAAAGTCAAAGTCAAAGTCAAAGTCAAAGTCAAAGTCAAAGTCAAAGTCAAAGTCAAAGTCAAAGTCAAAGTCAAAGTCAAAGTCAAAGTCAAAGTCAAAGTCAAAGTCAAAGTCAAAGTCAAAGTCAAAGTCAAAGTCAAAGTCAAAGTCAAAGTCAAAGTCAAAGTCAAAGTCAAAGTCAAAGTCGAAGTCGAAGTCAAAGTCAAATCATTTATTGCAAAGTTGATGTGGACACATACATTTTGAAAGTCAAAAAAAAAGTTCTACCACCAGTTCACTAAAATTACGCCTCCGTCCTGAGAAGAACCGGCGCAAGAAACATGTCTTTTTTAATTTAAATTGTTTTTTTTTTAAAGTCGTTTCAAAATCAATACATAGTTTTAAAGATTTAGGCGTACATAGGGATTAAGCGTGAAGCGACTTTTGTACTATGTTATGTAGCTAATTACTCTGAAGAATTTCTACTAATATTATAAATGCGAAAGTAACTCTGTCTGTCTATGTTACACTTTCCCGCTTAAACCTCTTCATCATTATCAGCCCGTAGACGTCCACTGCTAGAAATAGGCCCCAAGGATCTCCAATGCGACCGGTTGGTAGCGGCCTGTATCCAGCGTGTTCCTGCGATCTTAACAACATCATCCGTCCACCTTGCAGCTGGTCATCCCACACTGCGCTTGCCTTGACGCGGGCGCCACTCCAGAACCTTCCTGCTCCAACGGCCATCGGTTCTACGTGCTATGTGGCCCGCCCACTTCAACTTGCTTATTCTTTGGGCTATGTCAGTTTCTTGGGTTCTTCTGCGAATATCCTCGTTTCTAACCCGATCACGCAGAGTGATACCGAGCATAGCCCTTTCCATTGCTCGTTGCGCGGCAGTGAGTTAAACCTCTTGTCCGACTTTATTTAAAATTGGCACAGTCAATCTTTAGACCCTGAGAAAGAACTACCTTGAAAGTGACGCAGACGAAGTTGCGCGGGCCCGCTAGTATCCACATAAAACGCATCTTATTTTCCTCGCTCCATGTAACAAATGAAGACAAATGTTTTTACTAAGCTTGTAAACTTCGCCCGTTTGATACCGTTTTAAATTTTCACTGTTTGCGCAACCCGTACGAGTTCTAACGTGTTGAGGAGATTTCGACAGGATGATGAGTTTGTCGTGTTTTGGTTAAACTGTTACACGCTTTTTTAGGTGTCGGTTAATTTGCGTGTTTTTATGGTGAATTGGAACGAAGTTTCTTATCGCGCGTTGTGAAAGAGGGCTAGACGGAAAGAAATCTTACGAAAAGTTGTCACGACACTTTTTTTGTTTTAGATGATTATCGCTAGATTGAGCTGTGATCAAAATCTTTTAAAACACCTTCTTTATCGCGCGTTACGTTAGAAAAAAAAATATAAGATATGTTTCAATCGAAAGGAACTTCGTTCTATTCGGATGTCACATGACACCTCTCGAGTTTTTTTTTGTGGGATCTATGTGACGTTTAAAACATTAGAACTTACCGCAAGTGTGTGAATAATAGATTTCAGCAGCAAAGTGTTAGCTAAGACAAGTAAAACGAGCCCAAACACCGTATACAGGGTGGAACTGTAACTTTGAACAATCTGACGTGGGGTGAATGACCTGTTGAAATAAAACTTAGAACCACTTTTATTTGAGGAA
Source organism: Trilocha varians (assembly GCA_030269945.2). Lineage (NCBI taxonomy): Eukaryota > Metazoa > Arthropoda > Insecta > Lepidoptera > Bombycidae > Trilocha > Trilocha varians. The sequence continues at coordinate 11,044,447 of AP028257.1, forward strand.
TTGGATAAAAAAAATTATTCATCATAGTATGGACGTCCGCAACGATAGTCGTACGTTTTCCATACAATGTCAGAAAAAGAGTTTAACCGATTTAAGAAATAAAAATGGTACTAAGTTGTATTTTGACAGGTCATTCATCCCACCTCAGATTGCCCAAAGTTACAGATCCACCCTGTATGTCTGGCTTGGTACAGCCTTTCTTATGGCCACATTCCGAATCCATAATTATCAGATCAGCTCTATGGTACTATCATTCAGTAAGATCTGACTGGTAGTTTTTGTGCTATTCTCGAAAATGGAAGTCAGTTTACTTTTTGATTATTTCCTCGTAGGCTAGGCCTGATCGTAAGCGGTTACCGTCACTCATGGACCTCTGCATTGCCAGGCCTACCCTTAAGAACTCTCTTCAAGCCTCGTTTAAAGAAGGACAAGTACAGAGTTAATTCATATTACTTGTTTTCTAATAATGATAACGTGCAAATTGTGCGTCGATTACACTCAAACTCGCAGTTGTGAACAATATAAACAGCATGTGTCTTGAATATTCATGAGCTGACTGCCCGTTTGTCAACAAGCTGATCCGTGCATTTAGCTTGTGTTAGTAACAGCTTAATGGGCACGTGTTTAGCATATTATGAATGGATAATTTAATTGTCCTACAACCTAGAAAAGTCATAGATTGTAGGACAGTGTCCCCTGACAGTGAAGAGATCTACAAGCGATGGTAACTGCTTGGTGCAGATGAAATTGCTTAAGATCTAGTGGTCTGTCAACTTGTCTGTCTACAGAGCAATTAAACACGAGACTTAAAGTAAGTTTAAGAGTAGGTCGAAAACGGTAGGCCGCTAGTATCTTGTTCACGAGCAACGGTTACTATTATAAACCTAGGACACAAGATAACTGCCAAACGTTAGTAAAAAGGTAACAAAAGTCATTTAAATAAACCTTAAAAGCACTATAAACTTATTACCGCATAAATCGGCGATCGCAGAACATGTGCTCGACTCGGGTTCCAATCACGGGATACAATTACATAATCCTCTGAACGTCGTTACGTACCAAGGATGGTTAAAGAAGCTATCGAGATTTCAAGACATAGCACTTTTAACAGGGGTGACGGCTTCAGATTATCGAGTATGTGGAATCCAGTGCTAAACACAACAGTCACTAAGGGTTCATGCTCAGAGAGTCTTGTAGATACAGTGAGTGTCGTGATGTGAGTTCGAGTTCCAGTGGTACTACCCAAAAGCGAACGAGAAAGAGGGTAGACAGATTTGTTTGCTCTTAAATCGACCCGCAGTATCCAGTCTTCTCGTGATCATGACGTTTGCAACAACGTTGAAATATCGAGACAACTCAATTAATTAAATATCGTGGTAAGAACCCGTTGAAAATTCATGAAAGTCTTAAAGGCACTAATCAAACCTTGATACAATTCAAGTTAACCCATGACACCATATTCCCTTTTAAATATCAAATCAATATTGAAGGATCCTCCTGAGACTACAAATCCCAAGGAGTTATCTGCAGATAAGAAAACCTCCGGCAAAAATACAATTTTAAATAGAACAAGAAAAACCGTAATATATTAAGTATTCAAAGGCGAGCTCCAATTTATTTCAGCAATAAAACACGAGAAAAAGAAATGTAGAGTCTGTCGTATTTCATTTGCAGAAATCGTTTTAGCCGAGTAAATATTAAATTTATTTAATTATCCGTTACAGCAAAGGGTCGGTACGATGCTTAAAAAAATCAAGGAGAATTAAAGGTTCATTGGTCAAGTTGGAGGATGAAGCGGGTTGAGGATTTGAAAACAAAAGAAGGAAGTAAAATAAGATACTTCATGTTCAATTTCAGAGCGCTATGACTTGTCCTTCTTCAAACGAGGCTTGAGGAGGGTCCTTAAAGTTAGGTCGTAGGTAGCGACCCCTCAATGTCCCCTGAAATTGCAGAGGTTCATGAGCGTCGGTAACCACTTACGATCAGGTGGTCCGTTGGCTCGTCTGCCTACATGGCAATAAAAAAAAAAATAAGTGAATGAAGATGTTCCATCTTGTTATCTGAAAAAAAATAGTTAAGACACTATGTTTTTAGCAAAGATTATTCGCAATTAACTGTTCTTTCGATTGGCATCATAAAAATACAGGGTGTGGGCTATCAGTGGTATTAGACCAAAGGGAGATCTCCGACCGGGCGAGGTAGTATGCCCGGTCAGGCCGAAGCCCACTGTAGTAGATTTCAGATGTGGTATATATGCGAAGATTTCTGCAAATGTCGTAACCGCGATTCAGGATCTCGCGCGTTATTATTGGTCGCCACACAGGGTGTTAATTTTTGCCGATTTTGTTACTCCGATTTTTAGTCAAACCAAATAATTTACAAAAAATCTCTGAATGCAGTATTTTAAACATGAAAAATAAAATAATGTTTCTTTTCAGCAAAACATATCATCTAAGGTACTTCCTGTTCATATTGCATAGTTTTGGGACACCCTTTATACTCCTTGTCAATACTTCAGATAGCAAAGTAAGCATCAAGTAAAACTCATATTACACATAGAGATTTGTGATGATGATCTCGTGATCATGACATTTGCAACAGCGTTAAAATATCGAGACCAATCAATTAAATATCGTGGTAAGAACCCGTTAATAACACATGAAAGTAAAACTCTTATAGTTTATCCCAAACACCAAAGCAGCCCTTGAAAAAAAAATTCTAAAGAGCCAAACTTACCTCGTCTTGCAACTGACCGGCTGTTTCAACTGAAAATCCTGTTAATTTAAAGAGTTTGCTAGCGAGAACTGCTGATATTTCCTTCAGCACTTTTTACCTTGGGAGGCTTTTTTCTGATTTTCGGCTAAAGTGAATGTTTGATCTCGTTTTTGCTGAGCTAGTTTTGTTTGACGATCATTAGCGTTTGGGGAAAGTGCTTGTCTGTTCGGACGAGAATAGCGGGTCTAATTGAACCATAGATTAATTATCCGATCATTACTAGTATTTGTGTATACTAACTTATCTTTATATTTATACCTACATATGAATTAAACTTATCTTCTTATATATAAAAATGAATTGCTGTTCGTTAGTCTCGCTAAAACTCTAAAACGACTGAACCAATTTGGCTTATTTTAATCTTGAAATATTCGTAGAAGTCCAGGGAAGGTTTAAAAGGTGAGAAAATTTCCATGTGACGCAGACGAAGTTGTGTGGGCCGGCTAGTTAAATATATAATATTATACAGAGTTGTTCAAACTCAACATATTTTTGCATTATTTCCTAAAAGTCGATGTGCATTTATTCTTGCTCTAAACTAATAATAACTGCCTACTGGCCTGGTTCTCCTGAGTGTAAAATATTACAACAGTTTCAACCAGTTCTTCTAAGATAAAAAGTGGAAACGGCTGTAAATTCTCTTTATTTTTAAATACATAGTATGTATTAACATTGAAAGAAATCATTTTGACTTTTAATTTGGAAAGAATTCAGGTATGTTTCATTATGTTTATACAAGCTTTATATTAACTTGCACTGGATGTAACTATGTGTGTAAGTTCGGGAGGAATCTTGTAAGCTTAGTTTGAGAAACTTCCAAGTTTCCGATTGAGCTGACATTTTGCGCGCAGATGTATATAGAAAGAAAGAAAATAATTTTGTTAAACACACATAACATACTTAAAACACAAGATAAATAGCAAAATAAAATTAACATAGTTTGTGTGTCCAAAAGAAATCTGCCTCAGCATATTGCTGCGATTAATATAGCGCTGGTTTTCAGGCAGAGCCTCAGAACGAAGGTACACACATAATTACTAAACAATAAAACAAAGAAACAACAATGAAATAAAATAATAAGAAAAAAAATAAGAATAAAAAAAAACAAAAGAATTAAGCACATGACAATTATAATTATCAATTAAATAACAAACAGGCTGTATAGATTAAAAAACGTGTTACATAACACATATATATCGCGTGACAATGCAATAGTATGACAAAATGGCGCTGATCTTATGACGGATTTTTTTGCATTAATACAATGAATATATTCCTAAGTTTGTTTACACCATCTGTTGTATTCATCAGCAGGGGGCGTAGCTTAATGTACTGATTGAGTTTAACTGAACAATCGGATTATTTTCATCTAGTTTGTAATGCTTTTAGGGTACCGTTATTTGTACGAAAAATGTATTGGATTATGGTTAATAACGTTGACAGATTATGGTAGCATTAGCAAATGGTGGCCACCATTAAATTATTAAACACAATAAATGCAAAGACTAGCCTAAAACCGGCGAAGAAAGTTATCTTGACTAAATCATAAACAAAATTAAATCTATAGTGTTGCAATTTTCCAAATTGTACTACTCTGTAACAACCAAGCTCAGCGCCAGAACAAGGATCAGGCATAGTCTTGCTTGTCTAAATATATTAATTATATTATATTCTTTCAAAAGAATCAAATGAAATATACCTACCTATTCATCAATAATTTTTATTTAGTATATTATGAGCGAATTGTGTAGGAATATCCTAAATTATTATATTTCTTTGTGTGTTTGCACAATACTGTATTTTTGTGCATAAAGAATAAATAAATAAATATATTCTCAAGACAATCTTAGTACACAACAGTAATAGCCCAGTAAATCCTAGTCAAGCTATATATCATGCTTATCTAGAACGGGTATTTGCATCTGCCGTATCAGCTTACCTCATAACTAATGCTGATTGAAACTAGCCTCCTCTATCATCGGACTATTAAGGGATTACAACGTGAGTAATGTTTGATCGGTTCGGACGTTAGATTGTAGTCTAGGAGGCTTCGATGAGTTCGTTACACCTATCTTATTAAATAAATTTTCACAAACTGCTTCAAATCAGGTGAAGTGTTTAACTGCCATTAAAACAAACATGATAGTCTGTCGAGGCTTTTAAATATGCGAATCTTAATATTTGAAACAAACCTTCTCTGTCATTAGATTTACATGAAATTACATCACGAATAACAGTTGTTAAGTATATTATAGTCTCCCACCCGGTGGTCCCGCCTTGTCGTGGCGGTGGGCTGGAGCGTGCACCCTCGCACACCGCAAGGTGTTTAACTGGCAAGAGGGTGCCGCGACTAAGAGGACCACACGGAGCTCCTCTCCCCACACCGCTTGTTAAGCAAGCGGTGCCCTCGGGGACGAGGAGGGTGGCTGGTGGGCCACCGGAGGAGGACGCCGAACCGCAGGCGGCGGGTAACCTGCACCCAGGCGATCGCGAGCCTTGGGGGACTAAATCTCCCCCAGAAAGTGCGACCGCACCACCTTGGGTAAGTGGTGTGAGTAATCACCCAAAGGATCCCATATCGTACAAAATGAAAAAGTCTGCCAATGAGAATGCCTTGCCGGACGATCCGGCCCCAGGCACCCGGCGCTCGCGGGTATCCGGGCCCACGAGTGTGAAGTCTCACACCGATGCCCGCGTAGGGGTAGGCAACCAGGCCCCTACGACGGATGGAGCCACTGGAAGGCGCTTGCAGGTAGCCGGGCCTGCGAGTGACACGGCAACCGATGCCCGGGCCCAGATCGTCCCGTTCTCTTGGGCGGACGAGATGGGCTCGGAGGCGGAAGAGGGGATGGATGCGGGACCAGAGCCGACATCGCTGGCGAGCACCGCCGCGAGCGATGTCGGCACTGGAGAGCAAGGTGCAAGGGTCCTCCGCAAGCGGAAGTCTCATCAGGCGGGAGCTGATGGGAGAGTTCGGCAGGGAGATTGCCGAACTCAGGGCGGAACTTGCCGCCCTGCGTGGTGCTGCGTCAGCGGCGCCACCTCCCGTCACCCCGTCGCGTCCCACCACTCGTCAATCGGCCCGGCAGGCGCCTGCGGGGCCGACCCGGAGAGGACGCGGTGCTGGAGCAGTGGTCGCGCCAGCACCGAAGCCCCGTCCGCTGCCGCCAGCGCCGTCCAATATGGACGACGGCTGGACGGAGGTAGTGCGGCGGGGCAACAAGAGAGCCAAGGTCGTAGCCCCCTCGATGGCGGCGGAGGCCTCACCATCCGAGGGGGCAGCGGCCCCCTCTCAACCAGCGAAGACGCGGGCGGTGGCACAGGCTCCCCAAAAGGGTAGAGCGCCTGCCACCCCCACCAACCGGACTACGACGCGGGCGGTGGCAGAAGCTCCCCAGCAGGGTCGAGCATCTGCCACCCCCACCAACCGGACCACGACAACGGCGGCCGTGGTTGCTCCCCAGCAGGGTCGAGCACCGGCCGCCAAAAAGGGGAAGAAAAAGAAGAGGCCGCGCGCGCCGAAGTCGGCGGCAGTAGTGGTGACGCTGCTGCCAGCCGGCGAAGCCAAGGGCATGACGTATCCCAACGTCATGACCCAGGCGCGCGCGGCCATCGATCTCGAGGAGATCGGAGCGGGGGAGGGCCTCCGCTTCCGCACGACTGCCAACGGGGCTCGCCTATTGGAGTGTCCCGGTGCCGAAAGCTCCGGCATCGCGGACCGTCTGATGGCGGGCCTCCGGGCGGTCTGGCCGGAAGAGGTGGTGCGTGTCCACAGGCCGGTGAAAATGGCGGAGATCAGGATCACCGGCCTGGACGACTGCGCCACCAAGGAGGAGGTGGCGGCGGCTATCGCGGCCCAGGGCGGATGCGCCCCGGAGAACTTTGTCGTGGGCGAACTTCGCCCCGGCTTCTCCGGGGCCAGCTCGGTGTGGGCGCGATGCCCTGTAGAGACGGCCACCTCCCTGGCCACTCCCCCGCCGGGCAGACCGGAAAATCACCCTGGCAGGTTGCGCGTGGGCTGGATTGCGGCCCACGTGCGCCTGCTGGAGTCGCGCGCCTGGCGGTGCCTCCGGTGCTTCGGCACTGGGCACAGCATCGCCAGGTGCACGAGTACGGTTGACCGCAGGGAACTTTGCTTCCGCTGCGGTCAACCTGGACACAAGGCGGCCATGTGCTCGGCCGCACCGCACTGCGCTTTGTGCGCGGCGGCCGGGCGCAAGGCTGATCACCGGGCGGGGGGCAAAGCTTGCTCCCCGTCCGGCTCCAACACGGAGCGGAATAGGCGCCGCAAACAAAAGCGGCGCCTAAAGAAGAAGTCGGCCGGAGGAGCACCGGCCGGCGTTTCGGCCCCCGCTGTGGCGTCTCAGGCGTCCGATGGCGGGGGCGATGGAGGAAGGGAGGAGGCGATGGAGGTGGTTCGACCTTAATGGACCACACCCTTCGCCTCCTCCAAGGTAACTTGAACCACTCCGCCGGGGCTCAGGACATGCTGCTCCAGAGCATGGCGGAGTGGTCAATTGATGTTGCCGTGGTCGCCGAGCCGTATTTCGTTCCCCCAGCCGACGATTGTTGGTTTGGGGACGACTGCGGCTTGGCGGCCATACATGTCAGAAGAGCCGCGGCGATCCCGCCCTTGGTAATGGTGGCCAAGGGTTCTGGGTTCGTCGCGGTATCGATGTTAGACACCGTCGTGATCGGGGCGTATTTCTCTCCGAGCCGGCCTATTGTCGAGTTTGAGCAGTTCCTGGACGGGCTCGAGGCGATTACTCACCGCTTCGCCCCCCGTCCAGTGATACTCGCGGGGGACCTCAATGCGAAATCTGTCGCTTGGGGCTCCCCCCGCTCTACACCTCGCGGTAGGCTGCTGGAGGAGTGGGCGGTCGCGACTGGCCTCTGTGTACTCAACAGAGGTTCGGTCGCGACTTGCGTGCGATGGCAGGGCGAGTCCATCGTGGACGTTACGTTCGCGAGCTCTGCCATCGCGGATCGCATCCGTGGCTGGAGAGTGTTGGTGGGGGCGGAATCTTTGTCGGATCACCGATACATTCGGTTTGATCTTTCCACCCCCACGCCGGCTGCGGACGCCCGCGGGAGTACGTCCCGGTCATTCCCCAGGTGGGCATTGAAGCTCCTGAATAAGGAGCTCTTGATGGAAGCCTCTACGGTGGCGGCGTGGACGCCCATGCGTCCACACCCAGTAGACGTGGAGGCCGAGGCGCTTTGGTTCCGGGACACGATGCGTCGCATTAGCGACGTTTCGATGCCCCGGGTCGGCCCTTGGTCTCCCACGAAGTCGACGTACTGGTGGTCGCCCGAGATAGCGCAGCTCAGAACTGTATGCGTCCGGGCGAGGCGCCAGTGCGCTCGACACCGCCGTCGCCGCCTTCCGCGTCGCAACGATCCCGTTGCCTTCGCGGAGGAGGAGGCCCGGCTGCATGGCTTGTACAAAGAGGCGAGGGGAGCCATGCGGCTGGCCATCAAGATGGCCAAGGAACAGCACGCGGAGCGCCTTTTGGAGACGCTCGAGGAAGATCCTTGGGGGCGCCCATACAAGATGGTGCGCGGCAAGTTGCGCCCATGGGCGCCCCCCATAACCGAGCGTCTACCGCTTCAGCAGCTGCGGGACATTGTTTCTACTCTGTTCCCGCAGGAGCAGGAGGGATTTATCCCGTCTGCTATGGGTGAGCCGCCGGATGTCACCGGCGGCGAGGCCCCTGCTGAAGTGCCCCATATCACCGGGGAGGAGCTCCGCGTGGCCGTAGTCAGGATGAGTGCCAAAGACACGGCACCCGGATCGGACGGCATCCATGGTCGGGTCCTGGCCTTGGCCATCAATGCCCTAGGGGACCGACTCTTGAGGCTTTACGACTCTTGCCTCGAGTCGGGACGGTTTCCCTCGCTGTGGCGGGAGGGTAGACTCGTCCTTCTTCGGAAGGAGGGGCGCCCGGCGGATACAGCCGCCGGTTACCGTACCGGTGCTGGACGAGGTGGGCAAATTGCTGGAACGCATTCTGGCTGCCCGCATCGTCCAGCACCTGGTCGGGGTGGGACCCGACCTGTCGGCGGAGCAGTACGGCTTCAGAGAGGACCGTTCAACCGTGGACGCGATCCTTCGCGTGCGGACCCTCTCAAATGAAGCCGTATCACAGGGCGGGGTGGCTTTGGCGGTGTCGCTCGACATCGCCAATGCATTCAACACCTTGCCCTGGTCCGTGATAGGGGGGGCACTCGAGAGGCATGGAGTTCCCCCCTACCTCCGCCGGCTGGTCGGCTCCTACTTGGAGGCCAGATCGGTAGTATGCACCGGGCACGATGGGACCGTTTACCGGTTTCCGGTCGTATGCGGGGTTCCTCAGGGGTCGGTCCTCGGACCTCTCCTTTGGAATGTCGGGTACGACTGGGTGCTGAGAGGCGCCCTGCTCCCGGGCCTGAGCGTAATTTGTTACGCTGATGACACGTTGGTCATGGCCCGGGGGCAAGACTTCAGGGAGGCTACCCGTCTCGCCACAGCGGGGGTGGCCCTCGTCGTCGGCCGTATTAGAAGATTGGGCCTCGCGGTGGCGCTCAATAAATCCCAGGCCCTGTGGTTCCACAGGGCTGGGGTGACGCCACCTGCAGGGGCCCAGATCGTAGTTGGAGGCGTCCCAATAGAGGTCGGGGTGCGACTGAAGTACCTCGGCCTCATACTGGACAGCCGTTGGACCTTCCGGACCCACTTCATGGAACTCGTCCCCCGATTGATGAGGACAGCCGGCGCATTGAGCCGGTTGCTCCCGAATATCGGGGGACCAAACCGTGTTGTGCGCCGCCTCTATGCGGGGGTGGTGCGTTCGATGGCCCTGTACGGCGCGCCCGTTTGGGCCGGACCAGGAAACCGGACAACAACCGTTGTCCGGCGCCTGCGCCGGCCACAGCGCGTCGTAGCTATCAGGGCCATCCGCGGATACCGCACCGTCTCCTTTGAGGCGGCGTGTGCACTGGCGGGGACGCCGCCCTGGGAGCTGGAGGCGGAGGCGCTCGCCGACGATTACTGTTGGCGTTGCGACCTCCGCGCTCGGGGCGTTGTGCGTCCCCTCAGAGCTGCGGTTCGGGACCGGAAGGCCCAATCTCGGCGGTCCGTGTTGGAGGCCTTGTCAAGGCGCTTGGCCAACCCCGACTGGGGCCTAAGGACCGTCGAGGCGATTCGCCCTGTCCTCAAAGACTGGGTGAATCGCGGCGAGGGACGCCTCACCTTTCGTCTGGTGCAGGTGCTGACCGGGCATGGCTGCTTCGGGAAGTACCTGCATCGGATACAGGTTGAGCCGACGACGAGGTGTCATCATTGTACGAGCGACCTGGACACGGCAGAGCATACGCTCGCTGTCTGCCCCGCATGGGAGGAGCAGCGCCGTGTCCTGGTCGCTCAAGTAGGACGGGACTTGTCGCTGCCGGGCGTCGTGGCATCGATGCTCGACAGCGACGAGTCCTGGAAGGCGATGCTCGACTTCTGCGAGTCCACCATCTCGCAGAAGGAGGCGGCGGGGCGGGTGAGGGAGAGCTCTTCCCTCCCCGACCGACCCCGTCGCCGCCGAGGTCGAGCGGGGGGCCGGCCCCGGGATGTGTCCCGGGATCTGGCCCCCTAAGTGTACCGGGTCCACTAACACCGGACCCGAGGGGTGCCGCGCTAGGCTTCAGCGCGCACCTTCTGCAACATCCACCGGGGGATGGTCAGCCGCGCTCCCCGACTCGGGCTGGTTCTGAGCTGGCCTGAGTTGGGGAGATCCACCATCACGCGACCCCATATCGGCGGGCGTTAATTGGCCCGCCTACCGAGTGAGCCGGTGGTCGCCGTTCGCGACGGCTGCCGGTTCGGCGTCCGGGGGTGACGGGGCGATACGTAAGCGTCGATCGCGAACGCGTCCTGTCACCCCTAGTCCATCGGATGCCGAGCGCGATTGGCGGGAGGTTTTGGTGCGGTTCAACCCCCACATACCCCACTCGCGGGGCGAGTGGAAGTCCGGCGATTTCCTCCCGTCAAACAAAAAAAAAAAAAAAAAAGTATATTATAGTCTAGGAGACTTCGATAAGTTACCTACACCCATCTGATTTCACTATTTATCTAATTGGCTTATTCTACTTCAAAAGAGGCTTTTTTATTGCAAGATAGATAAGCTTGCATACGACCAACCTGATGGTAAGCGGTTACCGTCGCTCATGAACCTCTGCAATGCCAGGACAATGAGGAGCCGTTATCTATCACCTACTTATACAGCGCTTGGGCTTGGGGAATTTGGAAATTTGTCTGTAACTGTTTTACAATTAGATACCTTCTATGATACTATTATAAATAGGCGTTGGACTAAGTCAGGAGTATTCCCTAAAATACTTATAAACAATACGTCAAGTTACTTCACACATCAGCTCACCTCAAAAATAACCGAACAAAAACACAACGAACTTAATCCTCTTTCCCAGAAAAATACCTCGAAAGAAAATACTTATCTATAACATTTTATAAGAACAGAAATAAGGAAAAATCAAAGCATATTTTTACATCCACGTTAATGTTGAGTGAAATACAGCCTTCGAGGAACCGTGAAATGATTTTAGTACGATCTCATCAACAGATCAACATTTGTCACGAGAATTTTGTGTATTTACAGGGGCGTACTTGGGTGGATTGGGGGGTCATAAAAGTATTATATGTATACTCCTTCCTCTATGTAAATTTTCAAAGAGAGACTTTGTTATGAAGTTGTATAAGTTTATAAACTTATTCTTCTCGTGATCATGACGTTTGCAACAACGTTGAAATATCGACACAACTCAATTAATTAAATATCGTGGTAAGAACGCGTTGAAAATGCATGAAAGTATTGTATAAGTTTCTTCTATTTCCACATCATCACATCATCATCATACACATCAAGTATAAAATAAGTTGCTTTGCTTACCTTTTTAAGAAAAATATAACACAGTATGAAAATTTAAATCTTTTCATAGTTATAGCAGGCATCTGAAAATTAAGTCAATCTATAGATACAGCGACCAGTCGAAAAGTGAAAAAAAATGTAAAAATATTGTTTACTATTGGAAATGAAGACCCCTTTTACCTTAAAATATAATTAATATTTATTACAATCAATTACATAATACACTAAATTAGCTTTTTAAATTTAAATTACTTTCAGCTGTGAGAAATGTTGCAATTATTTAATTTACTGGATTAACTAAAAAAGACATCACAAGCAAAAGTGACCCCCTATACAACTTCCAAATACGGCCCTGCACCGGAACAAAATAGAATTATAATGACATTACCAACGAATAACATTCTTCATTGTTAAAAGAAAGATAAATCACGAGTGGGGGGTAATCGAGTGGTCTAATTTCGGTTTTTAGGTGCTAAAAGATTTATTACATCGCCCTTGTAATCTGCGCGGAATTAGAATTCTTTGGGATATTGGAATTGATGTTAGGAAAGTTATTTTCTGTAGTCGAATAATAAGATAGGTTAACATATGTTTTTTTTTTTATTGCCATGTAGGCAGACGAGCCAACGGGCCACCTGATCGTAAGTGGTTATCGTCGCTCATGAACCTCTGCAATGTCAGGGGACATTGAGGGATCGCTACCTCAATGTCCCCTGACATTGCAGCCTAACCTAACCTAACCTAACTTTAAGGACCCTCCTCAAGCCTCGTTTGAAGAAGGACAAGTCATAGCGCTCAGGAAATACCGAAGAGGGGAGCTCATTCCATGTTGAAGTAAAATATTATTATCTATTTCCACATTCATTTATTTGCTCATTTTTTTACATTATATTTAAAAAAAAACAATCACAAGAAAATAAATTTAAAAATACAATATAAAAAACAAAGGGCCACTGGAGACGGGGGCTACGACCCAAGCTATCAGTGGTCAGGGCTCAAGAGAGAGGAACCTCCTCACAATACGCGCCGTGTCAAGAACGACCGCCTTCTGAATCAAGCCCTTTACTCAGCCGGGGAGCGAAAGCTTCTCTAGCTGACGGTCGAAGCTTTTCGCTATTAAACCGTGCACAGATACAACGATTGGAACACTGATGGTCGATTCAACACGCCACATGTCGGTCACCTCGTGGGCTAGGTCTAAAAAATATATGATTATTTATTTAGATTTTTAAATATTTAAATCATTAAGTTTATTTACTGTAATTGTTATTCAAGTTTGCTGTTAGAGAACAAATTGGGTTAAGCTCATCTTTTGTGAATATTTTTTAACAATTACTCGTCGTATTTCTGTAGTCTACAAATGTGCAAAGAGGTAAAGACAGAAGCAAATTCTTTGACTTCTTGAATATTCTCGTTTCGTAGTTTTATGATTCGTACATTAATATTTTTATCATCACCTTTCATCGTCAGATGTTAGTGGGATTTGTGTCAATAAGAATCTTATTCATGCATTTTCAACGGGTTCTTATCTCGATATTTAATTAATTGAGTTGTCTCGATATTTCAACGTTGTTGCAAACGTCATGATCACGAGAAGACTGGATACTGCGGGTCGATTTAAGAGCAAACAAATCTGTCTACCCTCGCACTCGTTCGCTTTTGGGTGGTACCACTGGAACTCAATGTATTAAATATCGTGGTAAGAACCCGTTAAAAATGCATGAAAGTATCAATAAGAACCATCGAAATTGGTCCAGCTAAACCTAAGTTATGACTGAACAAACATTAAAAACTAGATGAATCGAGTATCTCGTCTTTTTTGGAAGTATATCAATAAATAAAAAGAAGAAAATACCCGTATACCAAGTACTACAGTCTTATTAGAAAAGTCATTCAAAAATCTATCACATTTCAGTTACAATACAGCAAAAAACTTTATAATAGTCTCAACTCCGAGCTCTTGAAGACAAATACAAAGAATTCCTGCAAATTCCGAGAACTTTGACAAAGACACTAAAAGGGAATCGAACATCTGTCTGTAAGTGTTCATTAGAGAGACATCCAAAGGGGTTTTTGTAAGAAATAACGAGACGGAAAAGGAAGCGCCGCCATCTTGCAAAGTCGGATTGACGTTCGAGTATTAGACGAATGAACGAGAAAAGAAAATGTATTTATAGTTTCTTTTACATGTCTTTTTGTTTTGTTTATTTACAAAGTTACTTATTAATTTTATAATAGACTAGCTTTTGCCCGCCACTTCGTTCGCGTGGACTTTAGGTTTGTCCCGTATTATCAAAAATTGTAGTCTATGTGTTATTCTGATGTATAAGCTATATTGTGGTAAAGTTTCATTCAAATCCATTCAGTAGTTTTTACGTGAAAGAGTAACAAACATCTATACTTACAAACTTTCGCCTTTATAATATTATTATGATTATGATTATGATTTTGTCTATAATGTAACAATGAATCGCAAATTGTGTGAGCAGATGTGTGTCTGAAGAAATTTTCTTTTCAATTTTCGTTGAAGTTCAAGGATGGTTTGTACGACAAGAAATAATCGAATAATTGACATTTAGTTAAAAGTAAGTATCAACCGGTTTCGATGATTATTTTTCTTGTTAGAAAGCGGATATTTTGAGCATCAACTCATATAAATTTGATAAAGATCTGACAGGTAGTTTTTGTGCTATAGGTACTTGAGAAATGGAAGTCGGTCGTTTGTATTTTTGTAATAAACGATATTATATATTTAACACGATCACTGCTACACGAGGCCTAAATGACCCGTGCAACTTTCCTGCGGCAAGGAAAAACGGCAACTCCCGGTTCGAAGAACATAACTATGATATAAGAGGTGGGGTCTAATAGACCGCGTATCACCCTAACGCCTAGTCATGGTGCGGGCCGATAACACCTCGTATCGCAGCGAACGTGTAAAAAAAGAGAGGATTTTGTAAAGGTTTTAAAAATAAGCCTGCACCTGATACAATAAGACTGCCTGAGCCAATCCTCTTTTCATGAGACTGTCTGAGCCTGATGGTACATTTAATTGCATCGAAATGTCTTGACGAGAACAATTCATTTATTTTACTTACTACACAAGTACAATTTGTTGATGAACCACCTTTCAGTCTGTTTGTATTAATGAAATGTGTGTTCTGTTCTCACGGGCCCGGGAGAGGGTTTTTATGTAATCTTGAAGGATACATCAAATATTCATCGATACAACGGAACGCTCTCCCCAAACTTGATGGACGAGAGTTATAGTACGGATTTTGATGTGCACTATTGTTAAATTGGCGTAGAATAGACTCGATAGTCGTGGTGGCCGAGTGGTTGAAGCGCTTGCCTTCCGTATGCGGTCACGGGTTCAAACCAGCCGGCTTGTACCTCTAAATCTTAATATGAAAAATATTTATGTGCAATTTTTCACAACACCACTGGCTAAAGACGGTAAAGGAAAACATCGTGAGGAAACCTGCATATCGAAATGGGTTCTAAAAATCCTTTGAAGATATGAAGTCCCCAATCCGCATTAGGCAAGCGTGGTGGACTATGCCTAACCCCTCTTCGGAGGAGGCCTGAGCTCAGCAGTGGGCAGTAATGGGTTGTTACAGTAGGTTTAAAATGTTGGTAATATTTTCGAATAAGTTTAATGCCAGTTGATACTGAAAACTACTGTGGATACTGGATGTTGGCATTGATTCTATTGGTCCAAGAGCAAGTGGCAAATTTTGAGCAGGTATTTGAGGCAATCTGAAAACTTGGTACATAGTTCTATTGCTATACCCCAACTCGGAAATGCAGACCTGGCTGCTGAGTAGCGGGGCTAAATGAATCCCTGCGTTTTTAAAATGATTGAATTTTTTTTTATTCAAGTAATGTGTTTTAGGCAACTTCTTTGAAGTAGCAATGAGCAGGCAGTGGCGTGCATGCATATTTAAGTCAGGGTACGCAGAAACGTAAATGTGAGTAATTTTCCAAATATTCACGCCCTATAATCAATAGATTTAATTTTTAAACAATGTATACTTCTTTTTAAACACTTTATCTCCTCCCTTCTTCTCTCCACATACAAACAGACAAATGAACTATGAAACTAAATCAAAGTATGAACTAACGATACGGCTATACAAATTGGAACACCTGACAGATTCACGTGGAGACGAACACATTTGAATATATTATCATATACTATGTTTATTAATCAGACGTCTGCCATTGATGGTTTTGAGGGAACCATGGTAGCTTTACAACTGGAATCAAAATATTATGTAACTAAGGGGTGGGCCATATAAAGTTTGCAATTTTCCTTTTTCGACTGTCATGTTGGCTGTGTGGTATGTTGCGCCATCCTGTTGAAACGGTGTGTCGTGATGTGAGTTCGAGTTCCAGTGTTACTACCCAAAAGCGAACGAGTGTGAGGGTAGACAGATTTGTTTGCTCTTAAATCGACCCGCAGTATCCTAGTGCAGTCTTCTCGTGATCATGACGTTTGCAACAACGTTGAAATATCGAGACAACTCAATTAATTAAATATCGTGGTAAGAACCCGTTGAAAATGCATGAAAGTAAGATAGATTTTTATAACGGCCACTCAATGACATAGCATTGCAAAAGTTCAAAAGTGGCGGTAACCGCTTATAATCCGATGGGCCGTAAGCTCGATTGTCTGTTGTGCAAAAAAATACTGTAAATTAAATTTGTAAAAAGATCTCTCAGGACAAAGTTGTAACTTTACCGAACTTTGTGGTAATTTTTGATGGTCTTGACTTTCAAAATATATTTGTGTCCACGTCTTATTTCAAATAAATAATTTGACTTTTAGTTTGGTCGTGGATTGCAGAGGTCCATGAACGACGGTAATTATATATGACGGGGTGTAAAAGGGAAACCAACCTATTCACCGTGCGGGTAGTTGGAAGTGGAGACTTGCTACAAGCGTTGGCCGCTGTTATTATTCATTCGTGTTTGAATTGTCGAGGCGAACGGACCTCTTGATGTAAAAGTAATAAATATTAAAACTCGTTATTTTGAAGTTCTTATTCAAAAGTATTGATCATCAAGTGTTCAAGTGGACATTGTGACGTCATTCCTGACAAAACCAAACGAAAATCAACTATTTACGCCATCATTACACCTCTTTTTTTTTTTACACCTCGACACACTATTTACGCCGTTATAAAGACATATACATAATTTATTTGCAAAAAAAGAAACATACAATTCAAAAAAGGAAAATAACAAGCAATTACCTCAAACTAATTTCTTTTTTCACAAACCAGCCGTGACTCAGCATAATGCTGAATACAGACACAGACCAATAGGATAGGTGCCAACATCCAGCGCTGGTTTACCATACCATCAAGGAAGTACTAGCTCGTTTATCTATTAAGTAACTTGTAACGGCAAAAGAGGCTAAGGATCTATTACCGATCCAGATTATTTTAAAACTGAAATTCCAAAAGGAGTCCCATAGTTGAAGCATATTAAAATTCGATTAAATAGTATTTTTTATATTGAAACGGGAAAACTCCGGGTTTCGATTTAATAGCTTTTGGATTAAGAGTATTTAATCCGGGGTTCGCTTTATTTCGATTCCTTTTTTACATTAGGGTTGTCAACAACGAAATTGTAGGAAGGCTTTTTAGGTTTATTTATTTGGGACTTTTACAAAGGATTTTAAGTCTAAATTAATTAATGTTTAAATAGTTTATGAATTTCTAGTAGGTACTCAATTGTGGAAAAATTGTTAGTAAATATTTCTCAGGTGACATTTTTTTTCACAGAAGACCTGTTTCCATTTTACTTAGTAGCTTACCTAACCTAAAGTAGTTTTTTTAGAAACGGAAACCTTTAAAAGTTGGTTCTCCTTTTAATCAGTTATTTTAAAGACAACTTTTTTAATATTTTTTTAAGATCCTGAATATTATGTAGCTGTAGAGTGCTTGTTAATAAAATTAAAACGAGCCCAAACACGTTGGGTTATCTTATTTAGCACAAGAGTTTCTATGACCAGCTTCCGAATCCATCATCAGATTACGCGAGTCACGCGATATACATCTACAAAATGTCAACCGGAAAACGAGAATTTTGTCATATTTAACTTGCAAGTTTCCACCCGAACTTACATAGTTACAACTAGCACAAGTTAATGTAAAGCTTGAGCCACGCGCAAAAAAAATCCTAGTTTCGTAAAAAAAAGTTTAGGAGTGGACTACCTCTAACATTTAGGGTGATGAAAACAGATGTTGGCCGATTCTCATAGATACCGGATAAGCACAAAAAATTCATCAAAATCGGTCAAGCCGCTTCGGAGGAGTGCAACGAAAACTGTTACACGAGAATTTTATATTAGATGATCCACAATATCTAGATTTCACAGCACACACTGAAACAACATTTTATATTCTAAAAATAAAGTTAAAATAAATGAGAATGTTCTATTATTGTAAATGTTGTAACCCTTTCGGAAAGGGTCCCTACAAATCCTCTTTGTCTTAAATGTGGCGAATCGATTTCGGCTTTCAATTGCTTTCTTACGAAATGAATCGGATATCTTTTTTGTGAATTTATTAACTTTTTTGATAATTTCAATGAATTCAGCTAGATCTGCAGTTCCGAGGGGTTTATCAGGAGAACTATGAACCAAGTTTTCAGCGTGCCTCAAATCATCATCATCAGCCCACACTCGTCCACTGCTAGACATAGGCCTCTCCCAAAATACGCCACTGAGCTTGATCTTCTGCTCGTCTCATCCAGTTGTTACCGGCCAGCGTGCCTCAAATACTTGACCAAAAATTGGCGCCAGCTCTCATACTACGTCGGCATATTTTTGAACTTCATTTTAATGTATTTCATCCCTTTTAATTTGCTATAAATCCTCCAAGACAGACAAACTAGCCTAATTTCATCTGATGGTAGTCACCGTCGCTCATGAGTTATGAGTCTCAGCAATGCCAGGGCAAGGAGGCGTTATCTATCACCGACTTATACAGGAATTTTTTTAAACCTCATTTAAAGAGGATCACATTGTCATAGCGCTCCGGGAACACCGTGGATTATGTTGTTCGTATTTGCGTATATTTCTTTTCTGTATTAACCGATTTTGATGATTTTTGTTAGAAAGCAAACATTTTGATGTTAACAGTGTTGTCATTAATTTCAGAAAAATGATTTTCAAAGTAACATTTTCAAGTACAAAGCATTTCAAGCCCGCAATCTTCTTTCTTATATATAAAAATGAATTCCTGTTCGTTAGTCTCGCTAAAACTCGAGAACGACTGAACCGATTTGGCTTATTTAATCTTGAAAAAATTGTAGAAACTAGGGAAGGTTTAAACGGTGAGAAAATTTATTTATGTGACGCAGACGAAGTTGTGTGGGCCAGCTAGTCTTTCTTATATATAAAAATGAATTGCTGTTCGTTAGTCTCGCTAAAACTCGAGAAAGACTGAACCGATTTGGCTTATTTTAATCTTGAAATATTCGTAGAAGTCCAGGGATGGTTTAGACGGTGAGAAAATTTCCTTATGTGACGCAGACGAAGTTGTGTGGGCCAGCTAGTAGTCAATATAGAAACTAAGTCTCATAACAACAACAATAAAAGACCTAACTTCGATTATGAATATTCGTCAAAACAAACTGAAGGGCCGACAAAGGGCCATCGTAAAAGTACGTTTCTTAACTAAGAATCCCTTTACGAAGTTGCGGAGCGCGTTTAATTGGAAATTACTCAAATACCGCGGTCGGGCCGGCTCTGTTGTTACAAGTTCAACATACGTATAGATACTAGTATGTTATGAGCTTTATAACTTGAGCGATGTAATAAAATGTAGTATAAATAAGTAATAAGAGTTTAGTGGTGCTAGAAAGCTAATTAAAAAGCTCTTTTTAAAAATTATTGTAAAAATAACAAATGCGAAAAAAGACACAATAAAAAATATTGTTATCACAAAAATTAAAGCGACCGCCTTCTATTTCTCAAAAAAAAAAATGTCTGCTTTCTAATTAAAAATCATCGAAATCGGTTCATATAAAAAAGGAATACACCCAAAAACGTATAGTAAATCGTGAAATTTTGTCCGTTAAAAATACACATTTTTAAACACAAATCCTAAAGTTCTTGTTCTATAGAATCTATATATATAATATCTATAGAAAAAACAATGGGACCTAAGTTCAGCCATTACCTTTCATCTGACACCAGAATCATTTAAATCAGTTCACTCAGACTCGAGTTATCGAAGAACAAACATAAAAAAAATTAAAAAAAATGCAGACGATTTGAGTACCTACTCCTTCTTTTTTTTATTGCTTAATAGATACACGAGCCTACAGCCCACCTGATGGTAAGCGGTTACCATCCCTCATGGACCTCTGCAATGCCATGTCAATGAGGGGCCGTTATCTATCACCTACACAGGACTTTTTTTAAACCTCGTTTAAAGAGAGACATGTCTTGGAATGGAGTCGGTCAAAAAAGCATGGTTCATGAACCTCTGCAATGTCAGGAGACACAACGTGGACACTATCTATAACTTACTAGCCTCAGTCGAAGAAGGACAAGTATTGATTCAGCCATTAAATATTATTTGTAATTTTAATTAATAATTTTGATTTTAATTCTGTCTATGCTGCTATTATTCTGGTAATTGATATTTTAAAATATTATTATTCTTATTTTTTATGAATTGTTTATGATTGTTGATTTTGTCTAATTAAATTTTATTCCCGTAATTTTTGTCTGTCGCTAACTTCATAGTATGTTTTGTTATAAGTGGAAACTGTTTTTGGATAACGCTTTAACTATCTGTGTTATTTTACAATTTGTATATGACGGCGAAAATAGTGTATTGAGGTGTAATGACGTTGTAATTAGTCGATCTTCATTTGGTTTTGTCAGGAATGACGTCACAATGACCACTTGAACACTTGATGATCAATACTTTTGAATAAAAACTTCAAAATAACGAGTTTTAACAGTTTATTACTTTAACATCAAGAGGTCCGTTCGCCTCGACAATTCAAACACGAGTGAATAATAACAGCGGCCAGCGCCTGTATTTATAGCAAGTCTCCACTTCCAACTACCCGCACGGTGAATAGGTTGGATTCCCTTGTTATCACCCCGTCATATATTTTTGTTGGTTTCCCAAATAAATAAATAAATATATTACATTCACCGCTTCATTGTCAATTAAAATGTAACCGTCAATTCTAACCGATAAGTACATAACAGAACAATTTAAAACAATCTTCTGAGTAGTAATTGAATGAGCGAACATCGAACTCCAGACCGCAGTCACAGTATAACTAAACAGAAATAAAACTTCAAACAATCTTGATTAATACCTGATTTTCATAGGCTCGTTGAAATGAAAAAATAATCATGGTAATTGATTAATAAACGACTGAGTTATCTGTAAATAAACATAAAGAAGCATAGTATAGGACAGAATTAAGAAACCTCTTTTTAAAAAGTCGGTTAAAAATTGGATTTAAACGAGTGTGGGAGAATTAAATTTTTTTTTGCATCTATGAATTTTTAAAGGAATACCTGTGGAAACTAGATCTAAAAAGGTATTTGTCTCTCCAAATTTGTCACAACATTCGCATAACATCCGCATTATTTTCTACAAATATGAATGTTAGATCTTTAGTATATCATCATCATCATTTTCATGCATTTTCAACGGGTTTTACTACGATGTTTAATTAATTGAGTTGTCTCGATATTTCAACCTTGTTGCAAATGCATGATCACGAGAAGAAAACCGCGAGTGTCTGAATAAGTTAATCATCATCATTGTCAATCAGAAGACACAGGCTTCCCCCAATGATTTTCAATCCCAACTAATATTATAAATGCGAAAGTAACTCTGTCTGTCTATGACTCTTTCCCGCTTAAACCTCGCAACCGACTTTGATTAAATTTGGCAGAGACAATCTTTAGACTCTGATAAATAACATAATTCAAAGTGACGCAGACGAAGTTCCCCTTTGATTCATATAATAAATAAATAATAAAAAGCCTGTTTATTTCTTGCTTAAACTTAAGAACTAAATTACAAAGGTTAAAAAAAATTCAAAAAGTTACAAAAAAAGATAAAACATGAATAATATACCTAAAGCTAGTGCGAGAACCCCCTATTGGGTAAAGGCCTCCTCCAAAGTCGTCCATTTTGGTCTGTCTTGTGCCACCTGTATCCAGTTCGGGCCTGCATTGTTGACTATTTCGTCCTCCCATCGTGTCAGTGGCCTACCTCGATTTATTTTTCCCAGTGGACCTCTCCATATAGTTTAAGGTCCACCTATGATCTGGCATCTTTTGATTCATATATCATTTTCTTATTTCTGTATAGCAATTATTCTGTGCTCCTAACCGCAGTCCCTGATAAACTTCGCTAACTCGATCCAGCTTCGGATAAAAGTTTAATTCGTTACACTGAGCTTTCACCGGCGCACAGCTTTCATGTGTCCTTTGACGAAATTTCGGAAGCTTTTAGTTAAAAAGCTGTCGTATGCATTGAGCTTTGCCGTTGAATAGAAATGATTTTAGGTAAAATTCTAAAAACTAAAATTGCTCCCGGAGCACTATGACATGGCTTTAAACGAGGTTTAAGAAAAGTCATGTTTGGGTAGGTGATAGATAACGGCCCCTCATTGCCGATCCTAAAGTTCTTGTTCGATCTGTAGAAAAAACAAAGGGACCTAAGTTCAGCCATTACCTTTCACCTGACATCAGAATCATTCAAATCGGTCCACTCAAACTAAAATTGTCGAGGGACAAACATAAAAAAAATACAGACAAATTGAGTATCTCCTCCTTTTTGGAAGTCGGTCAAAAACAATGCACAGTTGTTTCAAGCAAGTCCGTATTAATTTGTCAGAGCTTTATTTAGTTGCAGAGAGCTTTCTTTAAAGCTGTACTCGACTTGATTAAAGTTTAATGTAAGCTCAGTTTGTATTGCGGAAGCTCGGAGCTTTTGTAGAAGTTTTGCTTAATGGGCTGGCAAATGTTGCTTGTAAGAGTTTTTTACTAGGCATAGAGTGTACTGTGTTTTGACCGAACTAAACGAAGTTCCTTGTCGCGCGTTATCGAAAGGGGGCTAGACGGAAAAAAATCTGACGAAAAATTGTCACGACACTTTTTTTGTTTTAGATGATTATCGCTAGATGGTGCTGTGATCAAAATCTTTTAAAACACGTTCCTTATCGTAAGGAAAAAAAAAATAAGATATCTTTTAATCGAAAGAAACTTCGTTCTATTCGGGTGTCCCATGACACCTCTCAAGTTTTTTTTTCATCATTCATTTGATAATACGTTTTGAGCTATGCTATATACATATCTTATACATTTAGTTTTAATTTTTTCCTTGAATGCGTTGACTGATTCTTTTTTAATATTAAATTTTTAGTAATACATAAACCTATTACTAAATAAACTTGCACTCACTTGAGTAATGATGAATTTAAAGCATTATTATTACAGATTTTCAGTTTCTAATAAGTGCAAGGACGTATTTAAAATTAAATATAATTGAAATAATTAACTTCTTTTTTTTCTAATACGATGATTTAAATAATTATAAGAGAGTTGAAATTCTTAAATTTTCCTCAACTATTTAAGATATTTTATCTCAAAGGATAATACTAAAAACTTTAAATACCATAAATTATAAATAATCATGTTAAACAATTATGATTTTTATCACCACACCATAAGGGCTATTTTCCCTTACATTATTTATTAACCTCAAACCTTCCGCAGACTATGCGGCAAGTGTGCTAGCGACAATGTAACCACAATGTTTGTTAACCTAACTGGATTATTTTCCAAAATAGTTCTTAAATTAATAGCTTATAAGGTTTAAATTGCATTGTATGTGATTAAAACATGTCCAGTGGAAAATCATGGGTATATAAACTACTTCTAAAGAATAATGTAAATTATTTCAAAACATAACTGACCAAAAACAATGAAGAAAAACATCATGAAGTATCCAGAAGGTACATAAAGGAGATAAAATTATTTCTAAGAAAGTACTAGAGATAAGTTGTGGGTAGCTTGACAGTGTCCTTTGACTAGCAAACAACTCCGTTCCTATCGGCTTCCCCTTCGATATTTAATAGCCATAGACTAACAACAAATGGCAGCATTCTTGGGAGAATCTTTTGTATCGACTTCTCTCTCTAAGAAATTGACATCGCTACTGCCCTTGACATTACAAAGTTCTATAAGTGACGGTAACCACTTACGAACAGGTGGCTCGTTTCGCTTGCTTACATGTTAAAAAACTGTACTTAGCAATCGTGGTGGACTATTCCTGGTTCCTCGACTGAGGAGACGTGAGCTGGTCAGTGGGCCGCAATGGGCAGTTACAGTATAAATACATCCTTCAAATGAGGATTAAGAAAAGTCCTGTATGGGTAGGTGATAGATAACGACATCATTGCCCTGGTATTGCAGCGGTTCATGTGCCCCGGTGACCGCTTACCATCAGGTGGGCTATAGGCTTGTTTTTTTTTTTTTTATTGCCATGTAGGCAGACGAGCTAACGGCCCACCTGATAGTAAGTGGTTACCGTCGCTCATGAACCTCTGCAATGTCAGGGGACACTGAGGGGTCGCTACCTACGACCTAACTTTAATTGTTTATCTATCATGCAATATAAAAGGATTCAAATCTGTCAAGTAAATCAAATAACAAAACATCCTCCATATTTCAGCTCCCAGTGACAGTTAAAACCAATTTTATTGCTCATGAAAACATTAAATTCATTCAAACTCGTCCCAGGCGACGAAACAATTATAATAAACAATTAAAAACCGGATAAAAACCGGTTGGGTACCGCTTATTTATGATGTGTGTGGCTCTGAATTATTTTGTTGCTTTTAAATGAAAATTCGTGATTTAATAGTGTTATGATTTTTTGGAAAAACTCAAACACATGGCTTCAATACATAGTATAAAACAAAGTCGTTTTCTCTGTCCTCTGTGTCTGTGTTAAAACTTATTTTGATGCAGTTTATGAGTGTAATACATGCATGATATAGTAGAGAAATATTTATTTATTTATCCAAAAGAAAAAATACTAATTTTACAGGGTCATGTACCCCGTTTAAAAAGACTAAGTTTGACCGTATGAAATAATCCACAAAGCGGCTCGTGTGAATTCATTCATTCATTATTAACAATTTTAGCGGTTTTTAATGTGATGTAACTTACTGAATTGTGCGTAGACGTAGACGTAGACGAAGTTGCGCGGGTCAGTTAGTGTTTAGATATAGCTTCACAGCTTTTTTTTAATTGCCATGTAGGCAGACGAGCCAACGGGCCACCTGATCGTAAGTGGTTACCGTCGCTCATGAACCTCTGCAATGTCAGAATGCTCTCTATTCTTTTGTTTATTGATTTCGTTTTTTGAAATTTGTAATGTCACTACCAGTTGAAATCCAAAATCAGTACTTGATTTCATCATTGATTTTTTGATCGGTATTGGAATCTACAATATGCTCAATAACCGTGTTTGCCGTGAAAAATAGTAGTGTATAAAAAGTTTTTAACTCTTTTGTACCTTTCTTTGACACCTTTCTTTGGCATTATACAAGCAAGTAATTGACACACCCTTCAAAAAATATTGGAACGAAGTTCCTTGTTGCGAATTGTGAAAGACGGAAAAAATTCTTACGAAAAGTTGTCACGACACTTTTTTGTTTTAGATGATTATCGCATGATGGCGCTGTGTTCAAAATCTTTTAAAACACGTTATTTATCGCGCGTTGGGGGCCCTCCGTTGCTGACGTCCGTGGGCTCGACCACCTTCTCTGAAGGCTGACCCCGCACGTGGTCCCCGGGTGGTGCCAAAGCAGCAACGGGAGAGCGGCCGTGAGGTTGGGTGCCTGGGAGTAATCGCACTGGTGCGATTACTCCCCCCAACCTTGTGGTGTGATGGACGTTGAGTCCATCACCGAAGCCCGCACAGGGGTAGGCGACCAGGCCCCTGTGTCGGAGAATGCCACTGGCGGAGGGTCAGGGTGGGCATCGTGCGCGAGTGTCGTCGCGAGCGATGCCTGCTCTGAAAACCAAAGTGGGAAAGTCCGGCGCAAGCGGAAGACCGCAGCGCGCCGGACCTCGGAAAGTAGTGGGCCTTCGTCCGCCTCCTCGGAAGAGGAGATGACACGAGGACCCACGAAACGAGGTTCCCACAGCACCGGAGGGACAAAGGGAGGGCCGCGGGAGAACCCCGCCTTACCCCTTGTCTCGACCCAAACGACCGACGGGGAGCTCTCAGAGAGCCCCGTCGCCGTTCTCGAGGCCATAAAGCGACGGGCCACTAACGCCACGTATAGGTACAATACCTTGCGCCCGACCTACGCGTTGGCGTGGCGACGAGTGGCCAAAGAGACCGGCAGGATCATGCCTGCCGTCGCGGCGGCCATCAGTCGCGACGCAGCTCTTCATACCGAGCTGGAGAGGTCGAGGGCCGAGGTGGCTCTCCTCAGGGAGAGGCTGACGACCCTCGAGACTCAGAGGCCCGAACCTAGCGTAGCGGCGAGCAGCTCGCAGAGGGCGCGGCCCCCGCCGCCGCCTGCACAACCGGACGGCGCCAGGGCGCCGCGGGCCAAAAAGTCGCAGACCAGCGACGAGAGGCTGCCACCGCGGCGACTTGCGTCGCCACGGGCCAGAGCACAGCAGACAGAAACCCGGGAGGAACTGGTTGCATGCATCAGGCGGGAGTTGGCGGAGGAGTTCGGGAAACAAATC
Source organism: Trilocha varians (assembly GCA_030269945.2). Classification (NCBI taxonomy): domain Eukaryota; kingdom Metazoa; phylum Arthropoda; class Insecta; order Lepidoptera; family Bombycidae; genus Trilocha; species Trilocha varians. Next base: position 11,070,907 of record AP028257.1, read on the forward strand.
GCCGAACTCAAGGGGATCGTCGCGGCACTGAGTGGTGCTGCCCCGTCCGCGCCGCCTCCTCCTCCCCCCGTTGCTCCTGCCCCCCCGGCTAAACCTCCGGGTCGGGATACGGCTCCGACCCGGAAAAACAAGAAGAAGAGTGGCGGCGGGACACCGGCTCCGGTGCCAGCGCCTCAGCCCCGCCCGCTTCCTCCGCCCCCATCCAATATGGATGAGGGATGGACTGAGGTGGTTAAGCGGGGCGCAAAGAGGGCCAGGGTTGTGGCCACTCCGACCCATACAACAACACCGAACGAGACGAGGGCAGCGGCCAAGACGACTCCTCAGCTGGGGAGAACGCCGACCGCTGCCCAAAACACGAACGCGACTCCGGCGGCCGCGGTTGCTCCTCAACCGGGTCGAGCGCCCGCCGCCGGCAACAAGAAGAAAAAGAGAGGAGGAAAGAAGAAGGCCACGAAGAAGCCGCGCGCGCCGCGGCAGGCCGCAGTGGTGGTTACCCTGTTGCCGGCCGGCCAGGCGAAGGGGCTGACATACCCCGACGTCATGGCAAAGGCGCGCGCGGCCGTGGACCTCACAGAGATCGGGGCGGAGGACGGCCTCCGCATCCGGCATACGGCCAATGGGGCCCGATTGCTGGAGTGTCCCGGCGGCGTCAACAGTGGCGACGTCGCGGACCGTCTGGTGTCGGGTCTGCGGGTGGTATGGCCGGAAGAGGAGGTCAAGGTGCACAGGCCGGTCAAGATGGCTGAGCTGCGTGTGACCGGCCTGGATGACTGCATCACCAGGGAGGAGGTGGTGGCGGCCATCGCATCCCAGGGCAAGTGCGCCCCGGAAAATGTAACCGTAGGCGAGTTTCGCCAAGGTTACACCGGGGCCAGCTCAGTGTGGGTGCGGTGCCCGGTCGGGGCCGCCAACTCCCTGGCCACTCCTCCGCCCGGAAGGCCGGCTGGGGACCCTGGCAGGCTGCGCGTGGGCTGGGTTGCAGCCCACGTGCGGCTGCTGGAGTCACGCGCCTGGCGATGCCTCAAGTGCTTCGGCACGGGGCACAGCGTCGCCAGGTGCACCAGCACAGTAGACCGCAGCGGATTGTGCTTCCGCTGCGGTCAAACCGGACACAAAGCGGCCGTGTGCTCGGCCGCGCCACACTGCGCGTTGTGCGCCGCGGCCGGACGCAGGGATGATCACCGGGCGGGGGGCAAGGCTTGCTCCCCATCCGGTGATAACAACGAACGAAACAGGCGCCGCAAGATGAAGCGGCGCCAACAGAAGAAGTCGGCCGGGGGAGTACCGGCCGACGTTTCAGACCCCGCCGTGGCGCCCAGTGCGCCCGATGGCGGGGGCGATAGAGGAGGGGAGGGAGCGATGGATGTGGTTCAACAGTAATGGACTACACCCGTCGCTTCCTCCAAGGCAATTTGAACCGCTCCGTCAGGGCTCAGGACATGTTAGTCCAGAGCATGGCGGAGTGGTCCATCGACGTGGCTGTGGTCGCCGAGCCGTATTTTGTCCCCCCAGCGGACGACTGCTGGTTCGGGGATGAGTGCGGCTTGGCGGCCATTCACATCAGGAGGACCGCGGCGATCCCCCCCTGGAAATGGTGGCCAGGGGACCCGGGTTCGTCGCGGTGAAGATAGAAGATACCGTCGTGATCGGGGTGTACTTCTCTCCAAATCGGCCTACTCGCGAGTTTGAGCAGTTCCTGGACGGGATCGGAGCGATCACTCAGCGCTCCGCCCCCCGTCCAGTGATACTTGCGGGGGACCTCAACGCGAAATCTGTCGCTTGGGGTTCCCCCCGCTCGGACGCTCGGGGTAGGCTGTTGGAAGAGTGGGCGGTCGCGGCCGGACTCTGTATAATGAACAGAGGGTCGGTCGCGACTTGCGTGCGGTGGCAGGGCGAGTCCATCGTGGACGTAACGTTCGCGAGCTCTGCCATCGCACAGCGCATCCGCGGTTGGGAAGTGCTGGTGGAGGCGGAATCTCTATCAGATCACCGGTACATCCGGTTTGATCTGTCCGCCTCCACGCCAACCGCGGTCGCCCAGGGAACTGCACCTCGGTCATTCCCCAGGTGGGCATTGAAGCTCCTGGACAAGGAGCGCTTGATGGAAGCCTCCACTGTGGCGGCGTGGACGCCCATGCGTCCACACCCTGTGGATGTGGAGGTCGAGGCGCTATGGCTCCGGGACACGATGCATCGCATTAGCGATGCTTCGATGCCTCGGGTCGGCCCTCGGCCTCCGAGCAAGTCGGCGTACTGGTGGTCGCCCGAGATAGCGCAGCTTCGTGCTGTATGCGTCCGGGCGAGGCGCCGGTGCGCCCGACATCGCCGCCGCATCCTCGCGCGTCGCGACGATCCCGTCGCGTTCGCGGAGGAGGAGGACCGGCTGTATGGCGAGTACGCGGAAGCGAGGAGCGCCATGCGGCTGGCATCAAGCAGGCCAAGGAGAGGAACATGGAGGCTCTCGTGGGGACGCTCGATGGAGACCCGTGGGGGCGCCCGTACAAGTTGGTGCGTGGAAAGTTGCGTCCGTGGGCGCCTCCCCTGACCGAGCGTCTCCCGCCTCAGCAGCTGCGGGAGCAGGCCGGATTTACGCCGCCTGCTATGGGTGAGCCGCCGGATAACACCGGCGGTGAAGCCACTGCTGAGGTGCCTCATATCACCAGAGATGAGCTCCATGTGGCCGTGACACGGATGAGTGTGAAGGACACGGCCCCCGGCCCGGACGGCATCCACGGCCGGGTCCTGGCCTTGGCCATCAATGCCCTAGGGGACCGACTCCTAAGGCTTTTCAATTCTTGCCTGGAGTCGGGACGGTTTCCCTCGCTTTGGAGGACGGGCAGACTGGTCCTCTTGCGGAAAGAGGGGCGCCCGGCGGACTCAGCCGCCGGTTACCGTCCCATCGTGCTGCTGGACGAGGTGGGCAAATTGCTGGAACGCGTTCTGGCCGCCCGCATCGTCCAGCACCTGGTCGGGGTTGGACCCGATCTGTCGGCGGAGCAGTACGGCTTCCGGGAGGGTCGTTCGACCGTAGACGCAATTCTACGTGTCCGGGCCCTCTCGGAGGAGGCCGTCTCCCAGGGTGGGGTGGCCTTGGCGGTGTCGCTCGACATCGCCAATGCCTTTAACACCCTACCCTGGTCCGTGATTGGGGGGGCACTGGAGAGGCATGGAGTGCCCCTCTATCTCCGCCGGCTGATCGGCTCCTACCTGGAGGCCAGGTCGGTCATGTGTACCGGGTACGGTGGGACCTTGCACCGGTTCCAGGTCGTGCGCGGTGTTCCACAGGGGTCCGTTCTTGGACCTCTGCTGTGGAATATCGGGTACGACTGGGTGCTGAGGGGCGCCCTCCCCCCGGGCCTTAGCGTTATCTGCTACGCGGACGACACTTTGGTCGTGGCCCGGGGGGATGACTTCCGGGAGTCTGCCCGTCTTGCCACAGCGGGGGTGGCCCTCGTCGTCGGCAAAATAAGGAGGTTGGGCCTCGACGTGGCGCTGCACAAATCCCAGGCCCTGTGGTTCCACGGGGCTAGGGCTGTGCCGCCGGTCGACCGGCCCAAATAATGGTTGGAGGCGTCCAGATTGAGGTCGGGGTGCAGCTGAAGTACCTCGGCCTCGTGTTGGATAGCCGTTGGACCTTCCAGACCCATTTCGCGAACCTGGTCCCCCGACTGATGAGGACGGCCGGCCAACTCGGTCGGTTGCTCCCGAATGTCGGGGGGCCCAGCCACGCAGTGCGCCGCCTCTATGCGGGGGTGGTGCGATCGATGGCCCTATACGGTGCGCCCGTCTGGGCCGACGCACGGGTGCGAAAATATATCGCCCGATTCCTGCGTCGGCCACAGCGCATCGTAGCTATTAGGGCCATCCGCGGGTACCGCACCGTCGCTTTTGAGGCGGCGTGCGTGCTGGCGGGGACGCCGCCCTGGGAGCTGGAGGCGGAGGCGCTCGCTGGCGATTATCGCTGGCGATGTGACCTCCGCGCCCGGGGCGTGGTGCGTCCCCTGCGGGAAGCTGTTCGCGATAGGAAGGTCCAATCTCGGCGGTCCGTGACGGAAGCGTGGAAGAGACGTCTCGCTAACCCCACATGGGGTCTACGGACCGTCGAGGCGATCCGCCCGATCCTGGATGATTGGGTGGGTCGTGGCGCAGGACGCCTCACCTTCTGGATGGTGCAGATGCTGACCGGGCACGGGTGCTTCGGTCGGTATCTGCACCGGATCAAGGCCGAGCCGACGGCGAGGTGCCACCATTGCGTGGGATGCGACCAGGACACGCCGGAGCATACGCTCGCGCGCTGCCCCGCATGGGAGAGGCAGCGCTGTGTCCTGGTCCAACAAATAGGTCCGGACTTGTCGCTCCCGGGCGTCGCGGCGTCGATGCTCGAGAGCGACGAGTCCTGGAAGGCGATGCTCGACTTCTGCGAGTCCACCATCTCGCAGAAGCAGGTGGCGGGGGCTGAGAGAGAGAGGCTATATGCCACTCTCAACTTACCAACCCGCCGCCGTCGAGCAGGGGGCCGGAACCGGGATCTCGCCCGGATTCTGGCCCCCTAAGAGTTTCGGGTCCCCAACGCATGTGAGTGCGAGCGGGGACCCAAGAAGGTGCCGTGTCTCGCTCAACACGCCCTTAGCGTTAGAGCATCCGGGGGATGGTAGACCGCGCTCCCCGACCCACGCTGGTTCTGACCCAGCGGGGTATTCCGTGGGAGGGCGACACGCGGTCCCATCTTGGCGGGCTTCGGAGAGCCCGCCGACCGAGAGAGCCGGTGGCCGTATTCGCCGGCGGCTACCGGTTCGGCGTCCGGGGACGGAGCGACGGGAAAGCATGCCGATGGCGTAACGCGTCGCGCCGTCCCTCCAAACCCCGTGCTGGGTTCTGGCCTCAGCCGGGGTTCGGACGCTGAGTGTGAGCGGTTGGAGGTTTTAGTGAGGTTCAACTCCCACATACCCCGCCCGCGGGGCGGGCGGGGATCCGGTGATTTCCTCCAACTGAAAAAAAAAAAAAAAAAAAAATTTATCGCGCGTTACGCTAGGAAAAAAAATATAAGATATGTTTTAATCGAAAGGAAGTTCGTTCTATTCGGGTGTCCCATGATACCTCTCAAGTTTTTATTTAATTTTTCAAAATAATGACTTACTCTCCTTCGTTTTCGCAGTATCCCATCAAACCACAACACTACATACATACAGTCTTCCATACGAGCGTATTTATTTGACAGATAAAAGACAAGCGCCGGCCATAGTGGTGTGCTTGTGTGAAATTTTACGCATTAAATCATAGCCAGGGCGCGTTGGTCGTTGAATTATGTTTGCTGTGCAAAGAAAAAACATAACTGAAATTTTGGTGTTTTTGAGTTGTGTATATTGAAGTAGGCAATTTTATGAACTCAAGTCGTGATTGAATAATAATGATATTTTTAAATTTATTCGTTTTGGCCTCTTTACCCTGGCATTGCAGAGGTTCATGAGCGACGGTGACCGCTTACCATCAAGTGGGCCGTATGCTCGTTTATCTATCTTGCAAAAAAAAAACTTTCATGCAATTTTTAAGTATTTGAATAAAGGATAATTCCCAAGAGAATCTGAATAAAACGAATCTCAAAAATTTTAACATTTTGTAAATTGTGATTTATAGATTGTAGTAAGAAAACATGTTTTTAAAGGAAGAACAAACTCAAACAAACTTGCACTTTCAGTCGACGTTTGTAAATCGTGTATCAAAATATAAAAAAAAAACTTGAGAGGTGTCATGGGACACCTGAATAAAACGAAGTTCCTTTCGGTTAAAACATATCTTATATTTTTTTTCCTAACGTAACGCGCGATAAGGAACGTGTTTTAAAAGATTTTGATCACAGCGTCATCTAGCGATAATCATCTAAAACAAAAAAAGTGTCGTGACAACTTTTCGTAAGAATTTTTTCCCTCTAGCCCCCTTTCGATAACGCGCGATAAGGGACTTCGTTACAAAAGGGTCCTGTCATAAGTTATTGGCAACATCTTTAAAATAGTTACTAAGTATATGATTTGTATGTTCGACAGGGCTGATTACAGCTGAACTATAATAACATTGAACACCTTAATGTGAATACCTGTTACAAATAAATAAATAGTTTATTGATAAAGACAAAACCTTAATAAATTTAACAACTTATTCAGACACTCGCGGTTTTCTATAATACTTTCATGCATTTTCAACGGGTTCTTACCACGATATTTAATTAATTGAGTTGTCTCGATATTTCAATGTTATTGAAAACGTCATGATCACGAGAAGACTGGATACTGTGGTAATATCGTGGTAAGAACCCGTTGAAAATGCATGAAAATATAATAACGTTCATGACATCAAATGTAGATTGAAAAAAAAATGCAAAACATTAAAGCTGTTATTACATAGTGGCCAACAATTACGGAAATCGTTGGCAACGAACACACATTGGCCGCAATTGGCCGCGTCTCGGACACCCTGTGATTGCTCTATTGTGTCTGAGAGCGCTCTATTCATGACCAAGTGTCCGATGTTGTGTGTCGACAGTGTTTGTGTGATCTACCTATACCACAGATTAATATAGTGTGCATACATACCATAGATTAACATATTAAACATACTGTATAAATTAAAGTATCTATTATAAACTTAATCAGACACTCGCGGTTTTCTATAATACTTTCATGCATTTTCAACAGGTTCTTACCACGTGGCAAGTCGTATATAGGCCAAACAAAACGTGCGATTTCTACAAGACTCAAAGAGCACATCAGAGCGATTAAAATTATTGTTACCTTAATATAAACTAAATTAATGTTTTATTTTTATTTAAAGTAGCTTTTTTGTAATAATGCTTAAATATATTAATTTAACAGACAACAATAATATTAATATTGTAACTCCAACACATGTCATACTAATAATTGTATTAAAATTGTACAAATGGGGTTCTCTTACAAACGCACTAATATGGACCGCAGACCGCAAAGAACATATAATTCAATAAACGATGACGTAATTACTGCCTTTGTGACGTCATAGTGCGATTAGTTTGACCGAGAGCTAGTGATGTTTTAGGAAACCCTATCTAAAAATAATAATTTTAAAAAGGTATGTGGCGTAATTCGGGTCTAGTTATACTTGTAGTGGTTCTTGGATTTCTTTCATTCCTAAACTAAAACTTAACTTGGTGGAATCTTGCAAGCTAAATTTGACAAACTTCCCGGTTTCCGATTAAGCTGACATTTTGCACGCAGATGTATATCGCGTGACAATACATTAGTATGACAAAATGGCGCTGATTTGATGTTTGAAATGATTTGGAAGGCGGTCATAGGAACTCTGGTGCTAAATAAGGTAGCCCCGTCGTGTTTGGGCTCGTTTAATTTGTATTAGCATTCTACTGCTACATGATATCCAGGATCTTAAAGCTTGTATTTAAGATTTTCTCTGCCAGCGCGGTCAATGCTGACCGACAAATCTTTGAAAAGACAATAGGTTTTTTTCTCGGCAGTTAACGCGTTAAAAAGTTTTCTTTAAATTAATTATTCGTCATTTTTTTAATCCACTTTTGAATCTCTAATTGAATTTTATTCGACAATATTTCCAATATCATTCCTAGCTCCTAAACTATTGCGTTTGATTTTGTCAGTTGACAATAGCTCGGGGTAGATGTAACGCAATTACCTACACTGAGGGGTGCAGATTTGATTTTATTTCGCTCGGGGGTGAGTTTTTAGGGATGCTTTTCGACTGTAATCTGTTTATGAAAATATTTTTTTTGTTTAATAGTGATGGATGTTCGAATGATTTAATTATAAACCCCAGTTTGGTTTATAGCGTGTTTTGAATGATACGGTATGGGCTTGGAGATAACGATGTAGGTTTTTTTTCGTACTTTTTACAAGCTTATATTAATAAGTTGGATAAAGAAAAGGAAAACCAGGGTATTACTTATAGAGAACCACAGTGTAGTGTGAGAATAAAGTTATTGAAAAATGTACCTTTATTTCTAAGTTTCAAGAGTTTTTGGAGAATATATTGTAACATTTTGTTAGGGATTGCTGTTGAACTAAGGTCTCTTCAGTTGTAGGGTTTTCACAGGTCAGCACGCTTGCCTAGTGCGGATTGGGGACTTCACATATCTTCGAATCATTTTGAAATAATTTTGACTGATAAATGTATTAGTAAGATCTCCACGAGACAGACTTGACCTAGTATGGAGATCTAATGGTTATATTTCTCTGCAAATTTTGGCTGGCTGAATAAATATTTTTAATCTAAAAAAAAAATTTTTTTTGGGTTTTTCACAAAATTTTCCTTTTTGGTCAGTGTCGTAGTGATAACTTGTACATAAATCTTTTTGCATTAATAGAGGTACCAGTTCGAACTTGCGCCTTTATGGAAGGCAAGCGCTTCAACCACGTCAACACCACATTGGAACTGTATATCTTGTTATATTTTATCGAAAACAAAGTTTTAAGTTTTAACATTCAAATTCAGATCTGACTATAATCCAAAAACACGTCTAGCAAAAACCTCTTCATCTATAAACCTCATGAGAACGATTTGTCCCGCGCACCCTTTTTTGTTTCAGCCTGTTCCGACGAATCTAGTTTTTTCTCGTAATCTGCCTGGATCGGCTGGTTGGGGAAGTTGCTCATTTCCAACCGTTTTTGGCAACAAAAAATCTTCTGGGAAATCGAGTTCGAGTTTTGCTTTGTTTGAAGTAATTTAGAGACAAATTTTTAGAGTTTTTCTGCCACGTAGAAAAAGTAGCAAGTTTTGAAAATTAAACTGATAGTTTTCTTTACTTTGGATTTAATATAGAGCGTAAACGATGACAACTTTTAGTAATTATATAAGTGCAAAACATGGATTAACTGTTATTTTCTTTTTTTTTTTTTAATTTTTTTTTTCACTAGCATTTGTGACGTCACTGCCAGTTGGAACTGAAAACCAGCGTTATATGGCAGTTGGGGGTGCCATATAACATTAAGCTGAGTTCAGACTGGTTTGTGATGAAAACTTATTTAATCCATGTTTTTTTTTTATTATTATTATTTCATTTCTGTAATTGTAAATCTGTTTTCATTACAAATAAACGATGTCTATGTCTAAGTTTAATTGTCGCTTAAGATTTATATTGTTTTCAACTGAAGACTCTACGAAGTTTTGTAAAACTGTAAAGTGTAGGTAATTTGTTTGGAGACACTTTTTATACTTTGTTGGTTACAGTGTATCTCTTAATATTAAATCGATGTGTACCATTAAAAAAAACAACCTAATCCAGTAAACATTCGACCCCCAATAAAAAACACGTAACAACAAAAATCTTTTTTCCTGCAGGGCCCACTTAATCCCAAAAAACTCGCTTACCGATTTATTTACTGAAGCTCAGAGCTTAATAAAATTTTATCGTACAAGCAATAGGCAACGAGACACTCTGGACCACTTAATTAACATTAATTTTCAACTCCGAACTCTCATTTTAAATTGTCCGAAATTTCGAGAACAACTTCTGCGTGGGACATAATTAATCATATTAAAGTGCTTGGAGGGAGATAATTTTTATTTTATAGCATTTTAGTAGAGTTTTTGGCTTCGAGTTAAGTGATAAAATCTTTTGTTTTTGATCTGAAGTTGTGTTGTATTTTTTTGGCAAAACAATGGTATAAAAGCAAGTTCTGTTATATCTTAAGAATGGTTTAAAAATTTGGACGTCTCACAAAAGTGGATGGAGTCTGGGCATTAAGCATTAATAATAATTATTCTGCATACTCGCAAAATATAAAATAGCCTTATACAGAATCATCTAGAATCTTTTTACGCTATACAAACATAATAATATAAAATTAACCTAGTATTTTTTTTTTACCGTAGATCCGTTCGCCAATTATTGGCAAAGGGCTCTTCCAATCTATGCGAAAATATAATCACTTAAATCGGTTCACATAGAAATAAAAAAGCAACACATGAAATCGCTTATGTACTGTTCACAATATTTGCCGCTCAAATTCTACTCTAAACGTCTTTAATTTGTATAATACATTCACTAAAATAATTCGAAATCCAATCTAAATTATCGTATGCCTAATCCTATAAACATGCTATAAAATATAGAATTAAGTACTTTCACATTGTGAGGACGTTCCATTGTCTTTCGAAAGTACCGATAACGTTCATCAATATTCTGTTTTATATCTACTTTAGTAAAGATCAAATTAATTCGTCAGATTTAGGTGTCCATAAATCAAGTAAACACATACGAAATAAACCTCTATTCCTTGACCTTAAAGCCCATAATCGCTTGTACAATCCAAGCCATTACCCACAGCTACACTAACTTGATGAGCTCACTTATACTATCGTTGAAGATGATGTCAATTAAAATTCGACTGTAATTCAAAGACAAAAAGATCGATAATCGTCTGCAATGGATATAATGATACGACGTTACGACACTATTCTAGAACGAGTATTGTCATTTAAACCCGTCAAATGTGCGGAGCCACTTGATTTGACAGGATTATACAGGACGTTCTGTTTTCGAAATGTATTATCCTAAATTTGGAGCTACTTTATTTATTTAATGTAAGTTCCGAATTTAAATATTGTTTTCAATTTAAAATTGATTTCGGTAGTCAGACGAAAAATCAAAATAAAATTTTGCTGATGTGAAGTGAAATGATAATGAAGCTGAAAAAAAATGAAAGACTATATTTAAAAATGATTAACAGTATTGTTTTGTTTTAACTACGCAATGATTGCACAAATTTTTATTGTTAGGCAGACAAACGAGTTTACGGCTTATCTGACGGTAAGCAATTACCCTAACTCTTGAATCTCTGCAATGCCAGGTGTCTACTACTACTTTGAAATTAATGAATTGACTTTGACTTATCAAGATATAATTTTTGTTGCATTAAACTGATAAAATTTGAATGCTACTAGATTGGTCTAGATTAGTCCTTTGCAAAAAAGACTCAAACCCAACATTGAACTTTAAATATTGATACAGTATAGTATAGACAAAAAACAAAGTACATAAATTTACAACTAAAAGGTTTAAAAAGTTGGTACAAAGCATTTCACAAACTTCTACCACAATTAGGACAAGCGCTGTCGAATCCAACGCGAAACTAGTAGCTTATTATGCAACCCGCTACTTTGTAATTTGCTAAATAACCATCATAGTTTCGGCTGGTAACAAACTCAAAATAACTGGGCTTTTAGCACGAATGCTTGCACAGGAATTCAGGTTATTTCTGCTCACTTACTTACAAATAAGTGTAAGTGTTACTCACAAGTAAGTGTAAGTATTGCTTACAAGTAAGTAGGTGTTCTTATTTGAAAATGTACTTTGTAAAACCTTGTTCTTTTTTGTAAATCGGGACAGAAATGACTATCAAAAATGCGTTCTGTCGCAGTAAAATATGACCAATAGCACTACTAGACCAACGCCAACTTTGGTTAGTTCGCAGTTGAGTGCCTTAACCACTCACCCATTTTTTTCAATATGGCGGCGTCTTTAGAAGAAATACGAGTATTCGAAAATTAATAGTCAGAAAAGTCAAACCTAGAACAAATCTATCTATTTAATGATTAGGTATAATTGTAAAAATCTAATGCTGCCAGTGAGAGAGAAGTTAAGAAAGAATCATAAAATAAAACTAAGAAAATGAAAGTTGTGAAAAAATGTACAAAACGTCTGTATTCGGCAATGGAATGTTCTAAATTCAAATAAGCGCGCCAACATCTATTCTCTATTACAATTCAAAAAGTATTTACACAAAAGAGGTTTAAATAACAAATATTTAAACTATTTATAGATGGCGCCTTTGTCGACAGTACCTAAAGTCTTAGGTAGATTAAATAAAATATTAATTATTGATTCTGTCCTACAATAATCTCGTATGGATTTCTAAATTTCTAAATAGTGCTATTCTTAAAAAAAAGGCAGTTTCATTTTTCTAAAAGATACAACTTTGTAAAACTATAGTTGTGTATTTACCCATTTTCCATACAAACAATGAGTTATTAACACGTCTTCTACATGGATGAACAGCTGTTTACCAATTCTCGGCGTCGTTCGTGCGAACAACCCTACTTCGGTTACTTACTACGAAATAATTTCCTTTTAACATTACAATAATGAAACATTGCTATATGTTTGGAATCTAAAACTAAAGGAGATTCATTAATAGCTCGTATTTATTTCCATTTATTCAAGTAAGTTTTTGTTCAAAGCAGTTTTGAACTACAATTTAATGTAAAATCAAAAAATATTGTGATTAAAATGTTACATAATTACAAATGAAATAATAATACTAAATGAAATTCAAACATACACCAAATTACAATTAGACAAAAAATAGAAATAAAATTTTAAAAAGTTCTCAAAATGTCACTTTTTATGATCATTTGTCTACTTGTACTTCTTCAAACGAGGCTTCAAGAAAGTCCTTGAAAGTAGATCGTAGAAATTTACCTAAATTAATAGTTAAATCTAATAAAAATCTATTTGGACTTTACTTAAATAAAGCAAGTCAGTTGTTTAAAAAAATATATACCTCTTTACATGTTCATTAATAAATAGTCCAGTTTAATAAGATCATTATTCCCTACTCTCTTTTTTTAATGTAAATTTATAAAATGTAGAACATAAAACCTACATAGTATATTTTACTAAAATGTTATTCTAAAACATCAAGCAACTTAGAGTCTGCATTTTTAATGAATATCCGACAATGTAGAGTTTATATTTAACTGTTGATGCAAAATGCAGAGCATAATAGATACTGCATTTTTGATGAAACAGAAAATAGATAACAAAATGGTGCTTTACTAACAAACACAAACAAATTTTAGAAATATTTTTTTTAGAAATACGATGCCGAATTCTGCTGTTGTTTGACTAAAATGCAGTAAATGGAAAAATATGTTTTTGGGTATTTAATCAAAAACTAAAAACTAAAACTAAAAATATTAACGATAACGATATTAATTAAAAAAATAATAATAAAGATTTTGATGTATTTTACTGTACCGTATCAATGAGGGTCAAAAATTTTAAAGCACATTCTTAAAATTTAACAAAAAGGGAAAATCGGCAGAACTAGTCTGAGCATAAGCATTAAATTTAGGGTACATAATAATATAGGTATTTGACATACCTAATATAAAATTAAAAGATTTTTTGATTGAAAATTTAAAGTCAATATCTATCACAAAGTCTATACATATCTTTACTGATAAATTAGTTGACTTTGCAGCCCCTAAATGTTAAGGGTGGTAATGACAGCAATACTGGCGCGGTGGGGATGAATGTGAACGGTAAATTTACGTGGACTCGCTATTATTGGATAATAGTGATGGCTAATTGTATTTATCGATTCTACTATTATTTTAGGAAATATTTTTTTTTCACATTGATTCCTTAGCATTGCAAGGGTTATGAGCGATTATAATCACTTATAAACTGGTGGGCAGCTTTGTTCCAAAATTGAATATACAATAATATCTTAGACGGTTTAATTTTTTTTTAAATTCTGAACGTCAATTTTTCAGCAAAAACTTATACTTTACTTCATCAAACTACTAGTATTACGAGATGTATAACTGTTACATTTGCAGTAATAATTACCTTTATACAGGGTATTGGTGCCCGGTGAAACAATACTTTGAGGGCTTAATCTATATCACATTTCAAATCATATACACATACTTTTGAAACGGAGATGATCACTTTATTTTCCCACACAAAGTTGAAAAATTATTATTTTGTATTATTTTTGACAACCCTATCCTGACCTACATTCAGCGTGCTATATCTATTTTCACGAACACATCCGCATGTATCCTGTTTAGAATGTGATTTTTGTCCAGTGGTTTATTACAATGTTCTATGATACAGGAGGTGACTAGCCGGCTTAAGTCTTTAGCTGTTGGTGTACGTCAGTACGGTAGGGTTGATCACGCACTAATTAACACGTAGTTTTGATTAGTTATAACTTATGATATATTATGCCTAGAAAACTCAGACTTGGTGGATGGCTTCTACATCAAGTTTACTATTTGCAAAGTATTGTTTCATCGGATTTTAACACCCTGTAGATTCACTCATTTAAATACAGTGGATTTAGAGTACCTCCTTCTTTTAGAAGTTGGTCAAAAATTGTTAGACGAGCCAAATTACATTACATTTTAATATAATGGTTATGATTATATTGTTCATAGAGCGTAGTCATGTTTTTCTTGGAAATGAGGTTTGAAATGAACTCTTATAGCACAGAAATAAAATTTAAAGATTTCCTTACATTTAAGAAATGTGTCGTATTTAATGTTATTTTATCCTTTGTTTTTAAGAAAGATGACTATAGGTGCAAACATGTCGTGGTGGCCAAGTTGAAGTGCTTGCTTTCCGTACGAGAAGACGCGGGTTCAAAACCGGCTGGCTTGTACCTCAAAATGAAAACGTTAAAAAATAATTATGTAATTTTGCACAATACCACTGGCTAAAACGGTGAAGGTAAACATCGTGAGGAAACCTGAATATCGGAAAAAGGATTCTAAAAATCCTTCGAAGACAATTATCTGAAGTCCCCAATCCGCATTGGGCAAGCGTGGTGGACTATACCAAACCCCTCTTTGGAGGAAACACACGAGCTCAGCAATGGGCAATAATGGGTTGTTTCAGTACTTGGTGGGTAGCAATTTACAAAAAAAGTGGGGTAAAATACATTAACGAAATATTGGCATACAAAACTTGTAACAAAATCGATTTTTCTACTGTAACTAATAAACTAAATTCGATTGTCTCGATTCTATCGATATTCGGTGACGTCACTATCTCCTCCCGTATAAAATGCTAATGAATCGCTCGTTCAGACACAGCTACGTTTTAACGGTAATGTAAAAATGAATATTCCTTTACGGACGTTTGCCTGATTCTGAATACACCTTGACACAGTTCAGTTTTGATACAGTCGGTTTACTTTTTCTTTGCCAAGTAGGCAGATGAGCTACGGACTACCAATCGTAAGTGGTTGCCATCGTTTATGGGCCTTTACAATGATAGTCGCTACGTAAGAACTACTTTTAAGGACTCTCATTAAGCCTTGTTATAATTTATTGAAAATTATTTTTTTATAATTTTCTGAAGTGAACCTCAAGAAGGAACTGCCTGGTGAAGGTTGCGAAAAGTCACCGAATAAAAAAAATAGTGAAATTTTGGGGAGGAGGGACATATCCAGCAGTGGACGTCTACGGGCTGATGATGATATGAGAACCTCTGCTTGGTAGACACGTGTTTCAGTCCCATTATACAATTCGCTGTCTTCGATTGTAAGCTAGACATCTATTGTAACATATTTCGAAATATAACTTCAGGCTATACAAGTATTTTTGAGATATAGGCAGAGGAACAGAATCAGGGGGTGGCGGGGCGAGACGTAAGATTGCAAAGCTTTTCTCGGGCTGGGTTCAGTCAAACTTTAGTGCTGTTCGACTCCCACATAACTCACCTGCAGGATAGCTGGAAGTTTGGCGATTTCCTTCTGTCACAAAAAAAAAAACAAAAAAGAGGTATAGTGTCCCATGTCATTGCAGAGGTACATGAGTGACATTAACGTCTCACGACTAAGTTACCCGTCATCTCATGACTACATTGCAATAAAAAGTTAGAACTGCATTACTGATCATATCTGAACTGTGGTCGCATTGTTGAAATATAACTTCTTGAATAACATTATAACTTAGCCGCGTCTTCGGTCGGGTTGTTGGTGCAAATCCAACGAAATTTCATGTTAAATGATATTTTGTTGGTGAATTGAAATCTTTCTTCCGAAGTTTGTAAGAAAAATGTATGTATTTTGGTGTATTTTTCATAAAATTGGCAAAACAACTTTTTTATAATAGACCTCTATGGGCTCATAGACCTCTAGACTGATAGGAGACTTATCTCTTCAAGCCTCGTTTGAAGAAGTACAGGTACGTCTTTCAGAAAATCACAAGGTAAGGTTAATTTGTTTATAATGACACTCAAACTAGTAGTTTTTAGGTTTTCTATCAAGAAAACTTTATTTTCATACCCCAACACAAAGAAGAACTATGAACGTGTTTGGATTTTCAGAAAATCATTACCTGACATAAATCAACACGAGAATTGGTCAAATACATTTTTTTTACGTGTTTTTCACCAATTTAAAAAGGTTTTCAACTAAATATTTATACATTATAAGTTTATTTTGTGCTATTCTTGGAAAACTGCATTTGTGTTTAAAGTAATTTATCAAACCCTATCAAGCTGTTTCTCTTCAGTTTCATTATTAAATTATGACCTCAAATAATGATGAGCAAGCCTCCTTTGAAAGTCTAGACAGGTAATGACGAAATTACGACGCCATATTGGATCTTAACAATATTGGATGAGGTTCATAATTTGAAACGGTGAAGGGTGAAACAAGGGATATAAGACAATGAAGATAGATTTAAATAACTAAACGGCTATTGTTTCAGGATCGCTTTAATTTTAAATGGTGTAAAAAACCTAATGCTGCCAGCGAAAGAGGAGTAAAGAACGAATCATAAAATAAAAGTTGTGAAAAAATGTACAAAACGTCTGTATTCGGCAATGGATTGTTCTAAATTCAAATAAGCGCGCGAACCTCTATTCTCTGTTACAATTCAAAAAGTATTTACACAAAAGAGGTTTAAATAACAAAATATATTTAAACTATTTATAGAGGGCGCCTTTGTCGACAGTACCTAAAGTCTTAGGTAGATTAAATAAAATATTAATTGTTGATTCTGTCGCCTACAGATGGGTAGATGAAAATTTGCCAATATTTTGGAAACTGAACTTGACTTTGTTTTCAATATTAGCTCAAGAATTACTGTTAAAATCATAATCAATTTTGTACATAACTATAACAAAAATAGGTAGGATGAAATAAAAAAAGAATCATCGTTATTGGTTCACCTAAAAACAATACGCAAACACGCACACGAAATAAAAAAAAAACAAAAATTATAAAATATACTTAGATGTCATGTTCGACGGGAAAGAGTGCCGTGGGCGTAACGCGTCGCGCCGTTCCTCATAACGCCGTGCTGTGTGTGTGAGCTGTTGGAGGTTTTAGTGCGGTTCAACTCCCACATACCGGTGATTTCCCCCAACTAAAAAAAAAAAATAGATGTCATGTTCACAATACAGGGTGGATCTGTAACTTTGGACTAAACTTTGCTAAGTTGTATTTCAACAGGTCATTCACCCCACGTCAGATTGTCCAAAGTTACAGATTCACCCTGTATAACATTTTACACAATCGTAAGATAAACTATGCCTACCACTTAGTTCACATGCACTCACAACACACACACATACACACACCTGAGTGTGTGAATGAACTCACACAAAATGATCCACAAAAACATCACAAGGTAAAATGAAACGAGAATAAAATTAAAAACGAATAACTTATTTCCAATTAATCAGGAGTCTTCGTTTAAAACTTAATTACAAAATTCCATTTCACAAAACAAAGTGGAACGTCTAAATAAAACACTATAAAGCTCGGATTCGCTTGTTTATAAATACCAATTCCGATTTAAAAACAGCTCGTGATTCAAAAAGATCCGGCCAAGACTACTGCAAAGATTTGTATGTTGTACAATGCTGGGTACACTCTTCTTCACTTTCCACTTTATGTTAGGTCTCCTAATCTTATAGCGTCAGGATTCTCTATCCTGGGTTGTCGGGTCGGGCAATTTCTCGTCCAAGAGTTTTTTCATGCTAGTCCACCACGTAGCAGGCTGGCGTTCTCACCCCTCTTGTACTCAGGAAGACGCAATGCTTTTTTGACGATGTGTCCGTTGGGAATTGCTAAAAAGTATTATAAGTAAAAAGAAATATGCCATTTTTTATTGCCTCGTTCGTGCACGAGCCAACGGGCTGATCGTAAGCGGTTACCGTTGCTCATAGACTTCTACATTGTCAGAGGACACTTCGAGACCGCTACCAACGGCCTACCTTTAATGAATTTTCAAGCCTCATTTGAAAAAGGTTAACTAAGTACGAAGTGTCTATTGCCATTTTAAAATCAATCCTATAAATTGCATTACATTGTAAAGTAAAAAACGAGGTATCTTTAAAGTTAGAGCTTTCACCGTTCCTATGAAAGAATTCTCCAAAATAAAGCCTTCGATGTATGTCGTACAATTCAGAACGATTGCCAGTCGAGATCTCATTCCTCTGTAAACGCCAATGGTTGCTGAATGCACTTTTGTAAGGAGAACCTTTGAGAACGCTTTTAGATAATTAAAGTGTTTTGGCGATTGAAAAACGGAGCCTTTCCTTTTAAAAAGCTATAAATATAAACTTTTTTTTCAGTTTACCTTTGCTGTTTTGTATCTTTGTAGCTATATCTTAAAATGGTAAAATTATTTAAAAAAGCTTTTTTGGTAGGCAGAATATGATTATTGATTAGGATTTTATATATAATTTTGGGGAATTTCCTTTTTTTTTTTATCTTAATATGGTGAAATTATTTACATTAGAAAAAAACGATTTTTGGGTAGGCCGAATATGATTATCGTGGTCTGTTCGTAGATAGATTTTATATAATTTTGGAGAATTCCCTTTTTTTTTTTAGTTGGAGGAAATCACCCTATGTGGGAGTTGAACCGCACTAAAACCTACGCACTCAGCGTCCGAACCCCGGCTGAGGCCAGAACCCAGCACGGGGTTATGAGGGACGGCGCGACGCGTTACGCCCACGGCACTCGTTCCCGTCACGCCGCCCCCTGGAGGAATTACCTGAAGAATTGCAATGTTGTGTAATCTTCAAATTGTATCAATATTAAATGTCTTTCTTTGAAAATTTCCTAAAACCGGCTAAAGAAAACATCGTGAGGAAAAAGCTGCACACTGAAAAAGAATTCAAAAAAAAACCTTTGAAATTATGTGAAATCCCCAATTCGCATTAAGCAAGCGTGGTGGACTATACCTAATCCTCTTTTTGAGGAGACCTGAGCCCAACAGTGGGCAGAAATGGGTTGTCACAGATCATTTCTAAAACCATTGATAGAAGACACGTTACTCAAACAATTTATTAGTAACCTAGAGCGCTATGACTTGTCCTTTTTCAAACGAGGCTTGAGGAGGGTCCTTAAAGTTAGGTCGTAGATAGCGACCCCTCAGTATCCCCTGACATTGCAGAGGTTCATGAGCGACGGTAACCACTTACTATCAGGTGGGCCGTTGGCTCGTCTGCCTACATGGCAATAAAAAAAAAGATATTATTTTCTATACTTATACAATGTTGTGATATTTCTTTTGGTATGTTTAGGTTAAATGATTCCCGCACGCACATTTAGACATGAGAAACATCAATTAATGTAGTTAGTAATGTGCTTTTTGTTCTTTCAGATTTTTTGTGTTTTTCTGTAAATAGTGGATATAGGTTTTCTATACTAGTATTAGTAAGACGTGTTATTTCGTAAAATTAAAAAATATAGATTAGATTTTAATACGTTATTTTGTATTTATTAGTTGTACTTTTTGTTATTTGTAAATGTAGATTTTTAAGAGACACGATTTCATGATTTTCCATAGGTGTTTGCGTGCATTTTTTTTCTCGATAAACCAATTCCGATGACTCTCCTCTTGCTAGAGAGCAGCAACTTTGAACATTATTTTCGGTTTAAAGAAATTTGTTTCTCAAAAGAATACAATTCACTTACATGAGAAAATTAAAATATTCACGAACACAATTTTGTTCGTTCAAGCAACTATGCTAAAACAATAACAATAAATTGTCACATGTATCCAATTTAAAAACTAACAAGAACATAATCACAATAATTTAGTTTAAACTCAAGACTTTAAACTATAAGAATACAAAGAAAGCAATTCTTGCTGCAAAACTTAACTTACTTAAGTAAAAAAAAATGACAAAGAAAGTGGGTAGTTACAAACAGTTTCAAATTTTAAAATATTAGTAGTTTGAGCTACAATACACACTAAGTCGGGTGTTTTAATTTTTGTGAAAAATGTTACTTATTAGCTTATCAATGGTTGCCCTAAAACTTTTTAAAAACTCCTAATTGCCGTAAAACCTGATCTTTGGTTATCAGTTCCGAAGCCCCAACTTCCCTTGTTTCTCAGTAAGTATAAAAATCTTATCTCGCAGTGCCAACCAAGCTTACCGCTTGTCAGGGATTAGGCCCGCATTGCTGCCCTTGTGTTTGTTGCTCCCTGTATTTGTTGTTAGGCAATTGTTATTTTAATTGTGGCTACTTTTTTTTGGAGTGTGTTGTAAAATAAATTTCTTTAAATATTCCCGATTATCTACATCACTTACATAGCTATTAAACGGGTTGTTCCCACGATTTTTATTAAATGAGCGATCCGGATATTTCAACAGTGCAAGCGCCATGATCACGGGAAGACTGAACACAGTGGGTAGGTTACTGTGTTGGTAAGAACCGCTTTAATAGTTGTGTAAGCAAAACAGATTTTTTGTTCAATGTTTGTTTGGTTTTTGTATCTTTTAGCTAATAAAGTAGATTGCTAGTTAAGATAGGTCAATCTAGCTCAATCAGAAATCGTTTGAAAAAAAAAAATATATATGCTCATAAAAGAAAAAAGACATGCCCGCGGAGTTTCTTGCCAGTTCTTCTCAGGACGGTGGCTATAATCATTATTTTTTTGTGTCCGAACTGGCGGTAGCTTGTAACTTTTGACGTCAACAAGAATGAGTAACATCATCAATGTTGAAAATAAAGTATTTCATTTCATTTCATTTACAAGATTCCACTTCAATTTACATAGTTGACTAGTTTAGATACTATAGTTACATCTTACAAGTTAAGTAAAAGCTAACACCAAAATTAAAATAAGAATTTTGACATACGTAAAAAGCCTCACGCAAAATTTCTTTTGCATTCCAACTGTCCGCAATTTCCTTCTTCCCACTTCAGACCTCATTCCGTCACAAACACAGGATGTTCCTCGCTTAGATAATTTTCTTTTGGATGTTTGGCCCTTTGTCGAGCCCTTTGTGAGCTTCGATGTGTTCCAAATTTAATTCTGAATAGATTAAAGATCGATTGGATCTGACGTGGTTTTTTGGTCTGATTAATTTTTGATTATTTTTTGACGGTCTTGACGGATCACTATTGTTTGGCCAAATAGCTTGGTTTTTAGTGGTGTTTGGTTGGATTTAAGGAAAAAAAAAGAAGGATTTTTAGTGGTCGAAACTTGGACTAAGGTTGGAGTATCTGCTTTATTCTTGGAGATTTTAAAGTTTAAATTCTGTCACTAAATAATTGGACTGAAACACCAACGTTTTAACAAACAACTTAGGATTACACGTACTACATTTCTTCTTAAGAATTATTATTCTTTGATATATCATAAATTAATCTATAGATCTCAACGTCATCTGTCACCATAAAGTCAACGATGACGTCAACAGATTAGCTACCAAACCGGGATAAGGTACGTGATCCACATGACGCAATCCCGATGACATGCAAAGGGCAGTGCCGCAAGACATTTGTCAGAGCGTTGACAGAACGACTCCGCCTGTGTGTGGAACCCTTACTTTATATGTTTAGATTAAGATGTGTTTTTGTTTGCTAATTTAGACTTTTATAAATGGTGATTGTAAGGGTACGCCAACACAACAGTCTTGTATGGGTAGGCAATAGATAACGCTCCCTCTTTGACCTGGCATTGCAGAGGTTCATGAGCGACGGTGACCGCTTACCATCAGGTAGGCCGTATGCTCGTTTATCTACCTTGCAATAAAAAAACACGCTTGCAGAAGGTTTGCAAGCTCTCGAATACTCGATTGTCAAGCACGACCAGAACGGTAAACTTATATCAGCGATTACTTTGTGACGAAAATGTAGAACTAATTATGTGCCAATAGTGGGTACCTTTCTCAATAAATCTAGTTTAAGTGATCTTATTTTCTCTTCTCAGAAAAAAAAATATACATCGTTTACTTAAAGACCTAACTTAATAATTTATACATACACGGTTAAATGGTCTGGCCTATACTAAAAAAAATTCTAATCGGACCATTGGGTCCTGAGATTGGCGCGTCCAAACAAACTTTTCAGATCTTCTATCCTGCACAATCTAGTGTAGTTCGAGTTTCGTCGTAATTTAGCGCTCTGTGAACTGACCGGACCCTCAGTGTTAGATCGCCCTCCAATTTATTGAACTCGTTCGTCTTTCCCGAGAAAAGGGCCCTTACTTTTCTTCTGATCTTACCGGCAATGCAAGACGATCGCTGTATGTGTATAGAGCTGTTGTTTGCTTTTTTTACGTCTACTTTAATCATATTTAAAAAAAGCTATGACTTGTCCATATTTGAACTAAGTTTGAGAACAGTTTTATACGCTAAAAGTAGCAGTCTTTTAGTGTCCCTAAAAATTGCAGTTACTTCTGATGATGACGTCGGAAGGTAACATAAAACTCTGGTACTAAACTAGATAGACCTTTTGTTTGGGATAGCCCGTAGACGTCTACTGCTGGACATCTACGGGCTGGACGCTGTCTATATCCAGTTACTTCTATACCCGCTCTGCCTATAGGTTCGTGGCCACCACTTCAGAACTATTCGGCCCCATCGGTCACTTATTCTTTGCGTAATATATCCTGCCAATTGCCTTTAACATGATAACCAGGATCTTAAAAGATTTTATTCTAAAGCGTTGTATCATCTCCATACATTTCTTGGCACCGGTGAGCCCCCAAGTCGCGCATCTCAGTAGGATTACATCCCTCTGAGGCTGCACTTATCTGAGCTTGTTTATAGCTGTATAAAGCTATTACCAAACCGAATCAAGATCGGAGGATTGTCTGTTGCAGTCTTCTAATTTTAGGATATTTTGGTTTTGGAATTTAAGAATAAACTGTGATTTTCCTTGTTCACTGTCCTTGTTTACATTGTTTTTTATCGAAGTGTAAAAGTTCTTCAAAATCATCATCATCAATCATTGGACTTCCACTGCTGGACATAGGCATCCCTTAAACCTCGCCACAACGAACGGTTCTGCGCGGTTTGTATCCAATGATCTGCATAAAAGTTGATCAGAATTTGTCAATTTTCTTCACAAATGGTATCCACAAATAATCTGGTTAAAATGCAGTCTTAAAGTTGATACATAATTTTATCATGATCTTAAGAATAGTTAAATTGTAGCAGCAACTCATTACTGTTCACTGCTGGGCTCAGATCTCCTCCGAAGAGGGTTTAGGCATAGTCCACCACGCTTGTCCAATGCGGATTGGGGGCTTCACATATCTTCAAAGGATTTTTTAGAATCCTTTTCCCATATGCAGGTTTCTTCACGCTATGTTTTTTTTAGTTGGACGAAATCACTGCATCCCCGCCCGCCCCGCGGGTGGGGTATATAGGAGTTGAACCGCACTAAAACTTCCAACCGCTCACTCAGCGTCCGAACCCCAGCTGAAGCGAGAACCCAGCACGGGGTTATGAGGGACGGCGCGACGCGTTACGCCATCGGCACTCTTTCCCGTCGCTGTGTGCAGAGTTCTCAGTATCATAAACAAGAGAATCTTCGAGATACCTTTACAAACCAACAATACAACCCTCCTATACTAAATTTTGTGGATTCTCGTGCAACAATGACATGTTTTATTTTGTACGTTGCTGTTTAACCACAAGAAATATAAAACAGATGTGTTTATTTTTTTAAGAATTTAAGAGGTTCTTCTGCTGGATATTTAAGAGGTTCTTCTTCTTCTTCTTCCTGTGCCATCTTCTATCGAAGGTCGGCGATCATTAAGGCGATCTGTACTTTTGACACAGCAGCGCGAAACAAAGCACTAGTGCTTTATGATTTAAGAGGTAAACCTCACTAAAACCTCCACACTCAGCGTCCGAACCGCGGCTGAACACAGGACCCAGAAATGGGTTATGCGGGACGGCGCGACGCGTTACGCACTACGGCACGTTTTCCGGCGCGCACTTGATGTTCCAAAATAATCATCCAAATCGATCCAGCAAAATACGCAGGAACAAATATTAAGAAAATTTATTTTGTAGAAACTGATTTGATCTAAGTGAATTTTTTGAATTCCTGTTACATCTTCTACTGTTGTTTCCCAAAAAAATAAAAATATGTAAATCAAATAGAACACCTCTTTTTACGAAGTCGATCTAAAATATAGTTATAGCAAAAAATCAGCGCTCACTCTTAGAATAAAATGACCTACTCATGTAAGCTTTGCTACAGCAATAATGATTTTTTTCTTTCTTTCTTTCTTTAAAAAAACTATTCAAAAACTTTTAACCCTTCTGTCGCAGTTTAGTAGGGTGCACTATCCAGTTCTTCGGCCGTTTCGTGGATAGTTCCAAGGGATTTATACGGGTCGAAAACGACCAGAATTGTACATTTACACTTTTTTATTTCTTTTATTGTTTTCAAACGTCTTGCCGGATGAGTTAGGACGAGTTTTTGCACGAAAATTGAAGACGGAGTTTTTAGATGGTTTTTTTTATGAGCAATTGTGGAAAGTTTGAGCGATTGTTTGTTAAATTTGAGTCATTTGGTGTGGTAAAGATACATCTAGTGTAATAGTGTTGCTTATGTAAGATTGGTTTATACGATACGAGATTTCGAAATATTGGAACGAAGTTCCTTATCGCGTGTTGTGAAAGTGGCTAGACGGAAAAAATTCTTACGAAAAGTTGTCACGACATTTTTTTTGTTTTAGATGATTATGGCTAGATGGCGCTGTGATCAAAATCTTTTAAAACACGTTCCTTATTTTTATTTTAGATGATTATCGCTAGATGGCGCTGTGATCAAAATCTTTTAAAATACGTTCCTTACCGCTCGTTACGTTAAGAAAAAAAAATATAAGATATCTTTTAATCGAAAGGAACTTCGTTCTATTCGGGTGTCCCATGACACCTCTCAAGTTTTTTTTTTTGTTAAATTTACTTCGAAAATAAAGCATTTTGAATTTGATTTAGCTCATGCTGAGTTTTGGCCTCAGTCGAAATTCGGACGTCGGGTGGCAGGAGGTATTAGTGCGGTTTACTTTTCACATTTTTCACCGGCGTGGTAGAAAAAACTTTTTAAGTTTTTGCTCTGGCAATTTCAAAAATTCTAAAATACCATTTGACTTAGAACAATAACTTAATCCAACTTGATTTAAAGCCAAGAAAATAATATTAATAGAGAAACCCTCTGTTTACCCGAACATTCAATTAATCTATACACTTCATGTCCCTAGCACCAATCTAGGAGATTTTCAACGAAATAAGTGAGCAATGGCGTCTTTTGTGCGCTATCTATAGTCTTCACTATTTTTTATAATATATCCGAGAGACGGCGTAAGAAGACAAGGTCGACCAACTAGACGATGGGAAGACGAATTACGCCTGAGTTTGGGACCGTACTGGACTAGGGTGGCTGCAGACAGAACGCAATGGAAGCAGTTTGAGGAGGCCTATGTCCTGTAGAGTTAATGGGCTATTATTATTATGTTTTTTTTTATTGCCTTAGAGGAGCCGATATTGCTAGGTTAGCTGAGTCTCGTGACTTTGCTTCCACCACAAAGAGATGGCGCGACGGGAAAGAGTGCCGAATGCGTAACGCATAGCCCCGTGCTGGGTTCTGGCCTCAGCCGGGGTTCGGACGCTGAGTGTGAGTGGTTGAAGGTTTTAGCGTTCAAAAAAAACACCACATAGAGATGCAGTTTTTTTCTGATTTTAATTTTATAATTATTAAATAGCCTATGACATTCACAGATACCGTGATTTCTTATTCGTAAAAGAAGACGGTTTAGTAGATCCATAGATTACCTTCTACAATGTCTTGATATTTCAATTTTTTATTGCCTTGTAGATAGACGAGCTAACGGGTCATCTAATCGTGAGCGGTTACCGTTGCTCATGGACCTCTACATTGTCAGAGGATACTGTGGGGTCACTACCTACGGGCTACACAGTATTAAACAAAGTCGACTACTGTTTCTATTTTAGAAAGCACTGATTAGATTTTCATGGGACTTTTTAGAAGCTTCATAGAAGTGGTGGAAGACCTATTTTATTTTCTCCCACATAGACGAAATTGCAAGAATCAGCTAGTTGTTAATAAAATATTGTCTATAGATTCGGCAAGAAGGGTCTTAGGCTTAAATCGGATTATCTCGGTGCAGCAGCGGAGTGTTTGAAAGATGGATTAAAATATACTAAGGGTGCAGATTCCAATACTCTACTTATATACTTAAGATATAAATTGCTGGAATGTGACATTGACTTTATAGAGTTTTATTTTTATTTTTTGTGCCAACTTTTAGAAGCTAAAATATATCTGGATGCGATAGTTTAGTAAAAAAACTTTTTGTGGCGATCAATAGCGCGCGTGATCATAAATAGCGGTATTGACATTTGCATCGTTTGGCGCATATATACATCTGAAATCTACTACAATGGTGTACAATAAAGAATCTATCTATTTATCTACTGCAGTGGTCTTCGGCCTGACCGGACATACACTATCTCGCACGGTCGGAGAACTCCCATTTGGCCATAGTCCACTGTCCTCCAAACTTTTTTATTAACTTATTTTTTTCGGTATCAGCTGCAAAGAGTTAAACCGTACTAAAACCTCCAATCGCTCACACTGAGCATCCGAACCCCGGTTGACGCCAGAGCGGACAGACCCCAGCTCGACATTATGGCACGACGGGATCTCACGACGCGTTACGCAGAACGGCATTCTTTACCGTCCCGATGCCCCATCTATTCAGGGTAGACTTCGGCTAGGTAAGGTCACATACCCTATAAAACAATGAGTTCTTAATCTTAACCATGAAGCTCTAAAATCTCCAATAGTTAACATAAAATCATCGAAACTGGAACCTCTTCATCACTCGATTAAAAGTTTCCACTACATCCATCATACTACAATTTGAAGAAAATCACGAGAATCCTCAATTTTCCCAACTTTTCCCTTACGGGTAACCGCAGGTCGTTGAACCCGTAATTTATCTAGTGACGTCACCATAAATCCGCCCGATCTTCGGGTAATATCTCGACCTGGTAATTACCTTTAACTCACTTTAGGAATGTTCTTAGTGTTTTTTTCTTGGCAGTTTTTGTTGGATTTTCTTTTGGAAGCATTTTGTACTAGTTTAAACTTAAATTAGTTATAGGTATAGTGCTAACCAACGACACCAAACACGACGGGTCTATCTTGTTTAGCACAAGAGTTCCTATGACCACCTTCCTGATCCGTTATCAGATCAGCGCCATTTTGTATATTGCTTTGCCACGTAACACACATCTGCGTGCAAAATATCAGTTCAATCGGAAAATGGGAAGTTTGTTAAATTTAGCTTAAAAGATTTCACCCGACCTTACATAGTTACATCTCGTGCAAGTAGTATAAATATACAGGGTGATTTGTTAGAGAGGGTACATATTGCAGGAGGGTGATGAGTACTCTGTTCTAATATGGAATATTACAAAAAATAGGTAAAATTACATATTTTTTTTTATATCTAAATTCGACAAAACTACCTCAAACATAAACAATTTCGGCTTAGTGTTGACTAATGACCTCTAGTGATCTCGCGCACCACACACCTCCGCCACACCCATCAGCTGTCGAAAAACCATCATTTTGCAAGAATTTTAGATATTTTTAAGTTGCGATTACTAAGGCGTAAAGCCATATTCTTTGGTAATAATATTTTTACTGGTCGTATATAACCATCAGCTACCATGACCTTCAATATGTACCCTCACTAGGAAATCACCCAGTATATATAAATATAATAGTATAAAGCTTGTAAATAGTCGTTTAAACAAATCAAGCCCCACGCTACTCATGTGTGACCTGCACCTATTCATACATGCAGTGACAACACAATGGTAGTATGAATGTGCGGGCAGTCTTTGTTGTCCATTCAACAGTCACTGCGCGTGCCGAATGGGACATCATGTAGTTATGTAGCAGTACTGCGGGATTTTTTAAACAATCGAAAAATCGTTCTATGTTAGGTAATGTTATTATATATATTATAATATAAAAAAAACATTATAAAGGCGAAAGTTTGTAAGTATGGATGGATGTATGGATGTTTGTTACTCTTTCACGTTAAAACTACTAAATGAATTTGAATGAAACTTTACCACAATATAGCTTATACATCAGAATAACACATAGGCTACAATTTTAGATAATACGGGACGAACCTGAAGTCCACGCGAACGAAGTCGCGGGCAAAAGCTAGTTATTATTATAAAGCTGAAGAGTTTGTTTGTTTAAACGCGCTAATCTCAGGAACGATCCGATTTTGTTTTTATTGCCACGCAGGCAGACCAAGAAGAAGAAGGCAGACAGGCTTTCAGTATTACAGTCCATTTATCGAGGAAGGCCATATTATACTCCTCTGTGACGCAGATGAAGTTGCTCGGGTCAACTAGGCACTAAATACACTGTTCTAAATAAAAAAGTACAATATAGTGTCTTGAAACAAATCAACTCAATATCAATTAGTGTTCTTCAGATCATCTTAGCATCTTCAGTTTCAAAACAGTACTTATCTTAATCGACAAAAAAACCATGTTCTGCATTTTATATTTGTTATTTATAAAATGTTTCATCGTTAATGTATACGACACATGCGGTCACCGAGACAATGACTTTGAAAAAAGTATGTGATTAATCTCTACTTAATATTATAAATGTCTGTCTGTCTGTTACGCTTTCCCGCTTATACCTCTCAACCAATTTTGATGAAATTTGGTACAGACAATCTTTAAACCCTGAGTGAGGACATAGGCTACCTTTTATTGCAAAAGGGGAAGAATAAAAAAACGGGTTATAGAGAAGCAGCTAGTCAAAATAAACAAGAATTATCCAAATCGGTCCAGCTAAACTAACGTTATAAGATAAGAAAACTTCAAAATTTACAGTTGAATTAATTATCTCCTCCTTTTGTTAAGTCAAATCTGTTGGAGCATGTTTCAATAGCAATTTACTGTTCCTGATAATTTATGTACAGCCTAGTCAATTTTAATACTTTTATAATTGGGCATAACGTGAGTGTAACCTGTTGCATGAAAATGAAAAGAAAAGAAGAACGAAGATTGCCGCGAAAATTTGAATGACTTAAAAGAAAATGTAAAAAACTGTAAAAATAAAATTTATATTATTTGCAATCTGATTTTAATTAAAAATCAATCTGTATTGTTAGAATCCGCAACAAAATCTTAATTGACGGTCAAGAATTACGCACAATATACTAATAAACATATAGGCTATGTTAAAATTGAGAGTTGAATAAGTATTAAAAAGCTCAAATCCAAATGTTTAATTCAAGGCACGATTTCTTTTTCTAATTTACACTACTGTCCTCCCTATCTCTGAATAGAAAATCTGGTTTATCTGTAAAGATGTCAACACCACACAACAAACGCGACCTCAAATCGTCCTCAAAGTCCTCAAAAATATACATTTTTTTGACGTTTCAATGGTGTCATCACTGTGCTAACTAATGACAGGGGTTGGGGATTAAAGACGGAGTCACAGAATAATTATGCAGAATGAAAACTTGATACAAATTGAATGTGACAGAATCACACATGATTGTGACAGAATGTACAATCAGCCTCATTAGTTCAAATCAAAAAAGTGATACAACACCACGGAAGCCTTTTTATATTTTAAGACAGAACTTCTTCGTCCAACTTCATTACGTCCGCATTAATAATTAGTTAACCTTCTTGAATAAAGTCGTGGTGGCCGAGTGGTCAAAGCGCTGCCTTCCGAACGGGAGGTTGCGGGTTCAAATCCGGCCGGCTTGTACCTCTAAATCTAAATGTGAAAAAGATTTATGTGCAATTTTTCATAACACCACTGGCTAAAAACGGTGAAGGAAAACATCGTGAGGAAACCTGCATGTCGGATAAGGATTCTAAAAAACCTTTGAAGATATGTGAAGTCCCCAATCCGCACTGGGCAAGCGTGGTGGACTATGCCTAATTCCTCTTCTGATGAGACCTGAGCCCAACAGTGGGCAGTAATGGGTTGGTACAGAACCTTCTTATAGTCCACTCTTCTGACTTAATATCATCGCATTAACACAAGCGCTATTTGGTACCGAAAAAAAGAACGAGAAAAAAAACAGAAAAAAAATAGACCGATTTGTCTGCTCTTAAATAATCAACGTACCCGTAGTAAAAAGTGCCATAGTGCGTAACGCGTAGTGCGTAACCCTGTTTTGGGTTCAGCCGGGGTTCGGACGCTGAGTGTGAGCGGTTGAAGGTTTTACTCAGTCGTCTTGTGATCATGGTAATTGTAATAACGACGAAATATCATGATCACTCATTTTCCTGAAAAAAATCATGTATCAGTATTTCAGCTTTGCGTCCCTTTATTCATGATAAACATTCACCATGACGTTTTACAAAAAAAAAAAAAACTTGAGAGGTTTCAAGGGACACCCGGATGGAACGAAGTTCCTCATATAAGAGAGAGAGAGAGAGACAGACGTTTTAAACTAACTAATTATTATAACTTTTATCACAGCGCCATCTAGCATTAATCATATAAAACAAAATAAGGAATGTTTTATAAAATATTTTGATCACAGCGCGATCTAGCATTAATCATATAAAATAAAATAAGGAATTGTTTTATAAAATATTTTGAACACAGCGCCATCTAGCATTAATCATATAAAACAAAAAAAGTGTCGTGACAACTTTTTCATAAGAATTTCCGTCTAGCCCCCTTTCGATAACGCGCGAAAAGGAACTTCCTTCCAACAGTAACAAATTAGGTACATACATAATAATTATTTCTGTATGTAGTGAGTTTGTTGTGGCAGGGGTTGGGTTCTAAAAAAGGCGTTTTCTTGACAGGTGGCTCAGACAAAGCAGTTTTTTACGTTTGAGTGTCATTATAAAGAGTGTTTAATTATTTATTTTCGTTTATAATTTGAGTATTTTTGTAATTTCTACTACGTCATATAGGATAGTGAAATTGATGAAGAATTCATAATTTGCAGTGTGTTTGCACATTTTCGGATAGACCGATTTAGATTTATTTGTGATGGAACTTCACTCATATTATATATAAAATGTTTTATTAAAACAATATCAATTTTAAAATGTAGAAAGCAGCTTCGTTATTTCCTCTGACATTAACGTCCATGAGCAACGATAACCGCTTACGATCAGCTAACCTGTCAGTTCATCAGCCTACAACACAATAAACAAAATGTGTATAACGACGTAAGTAGTGTGTTGAGGTGTAATGACGTTGTAAATAATCGATCTTCGTTTGGTTTTGTCAGGAATGACGTCACAATGTCCACTTGATAATCAATACTTTTGAATAAAAACTTCAAAATAACGAGTTTTAACAGTTTATTACTTTTACATCAAGAGGTCCGTTCGCCTCGACAATTAAGACACGAATGAATAATAACAGCGGCCAACGCCTGTATTTATAGCAAGTCTCTACTTCCAACTTGCCGCACGGTGAATAGGTTGATTTCCCTTGTTATCATCCCATCATGTGTAATCACAACAATATTTCAAGCAACCTACTCATTTGATTTTCAACACAATTGTGTATCAAACTCTAACAAAAATCTTTTAACATAACACAACGAACACGTATGCAGTAAACTGCTATAAATATAAACTCGCTTTGTGATTTACCTCATCAAAAAGAAAATACAAGAAACACAAGATGTATGTCACGTTCTGGTTTGAAGTCACGTACTTATATTTTAGATTTTTATGAAGACTTATGGTCGCTACGTTTCTGTACTCACAAATTAATATGATAAAGCAATGAACAGTACTTTCTCAAACCTCGTTTAGAGATGAACATGTCAGACTTGGGTAATACCAATCCATCTCTCACAAAAAGCATAAAAAATATCTATTTCTAATGTGGATACCTAACTTATCTAATAATTTAAAGATTTTTATTCACACTTGAACACAAAGGGTGTGTTTGCCATTCCAATATACTCTTTATGTCTTTAAGATAAGGTTTATTTTGTAAATATTGTAGTGTACTTTGTAATGATGCTACCATACATCTTGTTTTGGCTCATCAGGTTTATTGCTAAAGTTATAAAGTTGTGTATCATCTCGCTTCGGTAGCTTTGAAGTAGACAGGAACGCAGGATGATTGAAATTTTGAAATTTATGACACTTTGATAGTTTTAAATGTATTTGTGGAAGTTTTTTTTTTTTTATTGCGTGATAGATAAACGAGCCTACGGCCCACCTGATGGTAAGCGGTCACCGTCGCTCATGAACCTCTGCAATGCCAGAGCAATGAGGGGCTGATATCTATCGCCTACCGACACAGGACTTTTCTTAAACCTCGTTTAAAGAGGGACATGTCATAGCACTCCGGGAACACCGCGGATGGGAGTCCATTCCATATCGGAATGGTTGGGGGCAAAAATGATCTTCTGAAGCGAACCGTGGAAGATCGCAGCGGTTCCAAGTCAAGGTGGTCAACCTTGCCTCTGCGGCGTGTTATACTTTTATTCTTTATCTAGTATTAGGGGACCAAAATTGCTTTTTGCTGATAAACAGCAAAAAGCCAAGTATTGTCAAGTATGTGGCAAGAACTTGTTCGTGACGTTTTTAGAACCCAGAGTTGGTTTTTTTTATTCCACTATCGTCTCGTATTTTATGAAGATAAGTATTTCACCCAAATAAAAACATTAAAATTTATATATGAAAACTAGCTGACTCGCGCAACTTCGTCTGCGCCGAAAAAAAAAATTAGGGGTGGACTACCCCTAACATTTAGGGGATGAAAAATAGATGTTGGCCGATTCTCATAGGTACCGGATAAGCACAAAAAATTTCATCAAAATCGGTCGAGCCGTTTCGGAGGAGTTCAAGTTCGAACACCGTGACACGACAATTTTATATATTAGATTAAAATTAAAATTTATTTATATATGTATATATGAGTCTTTTTTTGTTTAACAATCGGGATTCCGTACAAACTTCTTGCAACAATTACCACTTACCATTAGGTAGGCTTTACCTTACTTTGAAATACATTGAAAAAAAAGTTTAAATAATATTTTATATTATGAAATCGACGTACAGAATAATGAGGTAATAAACCTAACACATAAAATACGTTTACGATAGAAAAATAAAACGTGGAACAGATGGAAATAGTTTTACCCGGCTTTTATTGAGCTCACGAAAACTTTTACTGCCTACACCGGACGTATTATTACGCGGATTCATGATATTGGATTTAAAATGGATAGGGATTAGCGTTTTTGGAACGAAGTTCCTTATCGCGCGTTATCGAAAGGGGGCTAGACGGAAATTCTTATGAAAAAGTTGTCACGACACTTTTTGACGTGACAACGTCTTATAAATTAGTTTGCCGGGTAACACTTCAAGAAACTGCGTTACGCTCCACTCACGTTATGCGCTCACAATGAGAGCGAGTGAGAGGCACGCGTGCCTTTCACTTTTTATGTCTGTCTCTCTCGCTCTTAGGCGGGCTAACCATGCCCGAGTCGTTGTCACGTAAAACTTTCGCCCGTATACCGACTTTACAGGCAACCAATTTTTTTGATTTAGATGATTATCGCTAGATGGTGCTGTGATTAAAATCTTTTAAAACAATCCCTTATTTTGTTTTATATGATTAATGCTAGATGGCGCTGCGATCAAAATATTTACCTTTCTAGAAAGAGAGAGAGACAGACGTTTTAAACTAACTAATTATTATAACTTAAAGAAATAAAATTTTATTACAATTCCCTCACTAATTAATCGAAAGGAACTTCGTTCCATCCGGGTGTCCGTTGACACCTCTCAAGTTTTTTTTTTTTTTATACTTTCTTGATGTTTTTGAAGAGTTGTGATTGTATGGTGGTGTGAAACTATGTATATTCTTTTGTGTGTTCGCTTAAATTATGATCTAATTGGACTAATTGGCACGTTATTTTTTGTTACTTCAAGCCTGATATTCTAGGTTATAAGCTCAAGGAAAAATCCCGCTCAATATCGGCGTCTACAACGACCGGTCTTGTGCTGTTTACTTCCCGCGACTGTAATCAGGTTTTCGGTCCACCTTCAGGAGGTCGTTTCGTAAAAGATTCACTTAAAACAAAAGAATAACGATACTTGACGAAAGTACTAAACATTCTGCGTTTTGTTATTGTTTTCGGGGCTTTTTTAAGTTGAATTTTACTTCTTTTTATTTTTTGCATTATTTTATTTTTTCTAAATTTTTGTTCTGGGTATGTTTTACTTTTAAGTACTTGTAAGTTTATGTCTTCGAGCGCGTTTGACATGTGTGTCGTCGATGCCGGTCGGAATTGAAAACCAGCGCCGGGTCGACTACAATATTTCTGTGGTTGGCAACCGGCAACATGCTGAGTTTCGGCCGTTGTGTGTGAACTTTTTTGTAGACTTTTAAATATGTGTCTGTATGTTCTTTTTTACACACAAATAAACTTATGTCTATGTCTATAGAAAACGAGAAAATAAAAATATTTATCCTCTTATCACAAACCAAATTAAGTAAAACAATGCATTATTACTTTACTACAAATAATATTTAAATGTAACCAGGAAGGTATTTTATAACTACAAAAAGGTATTTTACTGAATAAATCAGGGGTAAAATTTTGATGCCGCTATTATGTGAAGGTAAAAAGCGATGAAGGGGCGAGCTACAAGCCGACAGTTTTGAATAGGGTTGTCACTGCTGTTATTAAGATTTATTTTTTAAGTTTGCAGTTTAAAGTGTTGTGGTTTCGAGATTTTTTGACAACTTTAAACGGAGTAAATGAAGTTATTCCTAAAGTTTTATATGCAGTTAAAAGTAATAAAATTGAATACTTTTTTATGAGTATGTGATAATCGCCACAATACCATGTGAAGGTTTTTTGAGTTGGTGGAAATCGCCTTATTTCCGAAGTAATATAGACGAAGACATATTTTATTTGAGGTAAATAAATGGGAATTAATTATTAAGTCCTGTATGGGTAGGTGATAGAAACGGCCACTCTTTGTCCTGGCATTGCAGAGGTTCATGAGCGACGGTGACCACTTACCTTCAGGTGGGTCGTAGGTTCTTTTATGTATATTGCAATTTAAAAAAAATAAACCACAGAAACCTCCAACCGCTCACACTACGCTTCCGAACCCTGGCTAAGACCAGAATGAGGTTATGCAGGGCAAACGACGCGTTACGCACTACGACATTCTTTACCGTCGTAACGACCCTTTCACCGAAGGTATGGTATGTAGGAGCAGAAATGCACTAAAACCTTCTAATAAAGAAAGAAAGTAAAGAGTTCAATAATAATAAGAGGCTTGAAGAGAGTCCTTAAAAGTAGGCCGTAGGTAGCGGCCCCGCAGTGTCTTCTGGCACTGCAGAGGTCCATGAGCGAAGGTAGCGGCTTGCGATCAGGTGGCCTATTAGCTCGTCTGTCTACGAGGCAAAAAAAAAGTTCAATAGCTAATTTTTCATTCTAGCAGTTGACAACCCTGTCTCGCGGCTGGTTTTATTGTCGGCTGGACGTCTGAAAGCCATTCAGTACTCATTCTGCTCCAAGACATTATTGCATCGTCACTACGAAAATATTTTATAGCCAAGATCTGAAAAAAACATTAAAATTTTGTGACTGTTTTAGTAAAATTACTGTTTTGCTGATTGTATTATACCTTTCTTTAAACACTCGTGGTTATCTATGTCTCTTACACTATAACTAACACTATTACAGCACTGTTGCAAGTTCGAGTTCCAGTGGTACCGGCAAAAGACCGAGAAAGAGGGTAGACAGATTTGTCTGCTCTTAAATGACCTACCCGCAGCACTCAGTCTTCTCGTGATCATGACGCTTGAAACAGTGCTGTCCTTCACCAAACGAGGCTTGAGGAGGGTCCTTAAAGTTAGGTCGTAGGTAGCGACCCCTCAATGTCCCCTGACATTGCAGAGGTTCATGAGCGACGGTAACCACTTACGATCAGGTGGCCCGATGGCTCGTCTGCCTACATGTAAATAAAAATAATTAAAAAATATCGTAATCGGTCATTTAAAAATAATCGCGGTAATTACCCGTTTAGTATTAGTGTAAGTGATATACATATTATATGTACCTATCTAACCTACTTATAATATTACATTCGACGTAACCCGAAGAACTATGTCTTTGAAGTGGCAATGAGCAGGACACATCGTGTAAAACGGATGGCCGATGGGCCGAAAATTTCTGGAGTGGCGACCACCGGTAGGCGTAGAGTAGGCACACCTAAAAGAAATACTTTTATTTTTGGAACGAAGTTCCTTTTCGCGCGTTATCGAAAGGGGACTAGACGGAAAAAAATGTCACGAAAAGTTGTCACGACACTTTTTTTGTTTTAGATGATTATCGCTAGATGGCGCTGTGGTCAAAATCTTTTAAAACACGTTCCTTATCGCGCGCTACGATAGGAAAAAAAAAAAAAGATATCTTTTAATCGAAAGGAACTTCGTTCTATTCGGGTGTCCCATGTCACCTCTCAAGTTTTTTTGAAATTCATTTTTTTTCTAATATCACATAGGCTATCCTAAAGTATTGAAAAAAATGTATTTTAACACCCTGTATAGATAGGTACATTACATCCAGTGCTTTTGACCCAGCGGGGTATTCCGTGGGAGGGTTACACGCGGTCCCATCTTGGCGGGCTTCGGAGAGCCCGCCGACCAAGAGAGCCGTGGGCATATCGCCGGCGGATGCCGTTTCGGCGTCCGGAGGGGGCAGCGCGACGGGAAAGAGTGCCTTGGGCGTAACGCGTCGTGCCGTCCCTCATAACCCTGTGCTGGGTTCTGGCGTCAGCCGGGGTTCAGACGCTGAGTGTGAGCGGTTGGAGGTTTTAGTGCGGTTCAATTCCCACATACCCCGCGGGGCGGGCGGGGATCCGGTGATTTCCTCCAACTAAAAAAAAATAAAAATAAACATCCAGTACTTTTCAAAAAACCTTTGTCCTTTGATCACGAACAACACTAAAACTAGCTGTAGGTACTATTGTTATGAAACTGACCTATTTTCTTTTGTTTCAGTGGAAATCACGATGGGGGGTCGTCACGAAGCTATCTCCGGCTGCAGGTGAGTGTAGATGTATTTTTAGTATGTTAATTAAAAACCGCTTACTATGAGGTGGACTGTGAGCTTGTTTATCACAAAAGGGAAGACTTTACCTATGATTAATTTAGACATATTATAGAAACCATCCACATTGGCCAAGCGTGATGATATATGCGTAATCCCTCTTCTGAGGAGACCTTGGCCAGTGGGCAGTGGTAAACATAAGGCGGTGATGAACCGATTTTGAAAATTATTTACCATGTTTTACGGCCGCAAAATTAGTCCAATTAGTTTTTAATAACACTAGTCTTAAACAATTTAAATTTCATTAAAACAAGTTTAGACAACGAATGCAAAAAAGGAGTAAAACTTTTAATGAAATTTTCTTGTTTGCTGTTAGTTGATTTAGTGCGGTTATTAGACCATTATACAAGTATTATATCGTGGATTAATTATTAATTAACATTTTATAATATATGCTATTCGCTATGCAATAGGTAGTATTGAATCTAGATTTGATTTTTACCGTCAAATTGTTTATCTCAACTAATTGACTTTTGGAACTTCGTTTACATTCAAAAGAGGGTTCAGCCAAAGTTTTTCAATTTCAGCGCAAAAATACTATGTATGCATGTATTATACACATAAACCTTCCTCTTGAGTATCTCTATTAAAACACTATGCCAACATCCGTTGCGTAGTTTTAAAGATTTAAGCATACATGGGTACAGACAGCGGGAAGCGACTTTGGTTTATCTTATATAAGTTAGTTTGGATTAAGTATCTACTATCTACTATGTAGTTAAGTGGTTCTCAGGCTTTTTATTAACTTTTCTTCCTGGGATTATAATGATCTAATATATATTATAAAGGCGAAAGTTTGTAAGTATGGATGTATGGATGTATGGATGTTTGTTACTCTTTCACGTAAAAACTACTGAATGGATTTGAATGAAACTTTACCACAATATTGTTTATACATCAGAATAACACATAGGCTACAATTTTTTAATAATCTAGACGGGACGAACCTGAAGTCCACGCGAACGAAGTCGCGGGCAAAAGCTAGTAAGAAATAAATTGATAATCTTAAAACTAATTTGAAACTATAATATATTGGGACAGTACTATGTGACTTGAATGAGAAGTACCTTAAATATTGGAGATAGGATGTTTTGCTGCAAGGATACAACATTTTATTATTGACATTAAATAACTGCATTCAAATTTTTGACGATTGAAGTGCAAACATGGCAAAAAGCGAATGATGAAAACATCGTAAGAAAACCAAGACATTGGACAAGATAAAACTAATATCTTGATTCTACTAGCCAGCCGGTTTTGCTCATCAAAAATATAATAAACTCATCATTATTTTCGATGCTATCTACATCAATTATTTCTTATTCTTTCTGAAACACCCTGTATATAATAATAACCTCAGTTTGAAGGTAATTTAAGCATATTATCAGTACATTAGCAGTTAATTCGTGTTCCTTTGAGCATTATGTCTTCGTTGTTGTAATACTGATCTGAGGGTAGATAAAACTCGAGGTTGAATTAAGTCATGAGATTTAGCGATTTCATTAAAATTCGTTTTTACAAGCTTTATATTAACTTGCAATAGATGCAACTATGTTGGTAAGTTCGGGTGGAATTTGCAAGCTAAATTTGCGAAACTCCTCGGTATCCGATTGAGCTGACATTTGGCACGCAGATGTATATCGCGTGACAATGCAAAATGGTGCTGATCTTATGATGGTTTCGGAAGGTGGTTATAAGAACTATTGTGCTAAATAAAACAGACCTTTCGTGTTTGTGCTCATTTTACTTGTCTAGCACTTTATTTATAAACAGGTCTTAAAAGTTTGTAGACTTTAAAAAAGGCTGTAAAAGTGTTAATTTTGGTGACAAAGTATAAATGATTATAACTTGTTTGTCTCCATAATTAGAACAGTTTTCTCCTACCAAAACTACCTCGTTGGTTAAAGTTATAAATGCATTGTTAATTGAATGTCACCTATGATGTGTACCACACACATATTCTATATTAGCATGACTGACGTTATTTTTTACATAATATTGACCGATCTATCAACATTTGTGACACGAGATCAAAGGTTGAGGTTTATAATACTAGGTATGCCATATAAGGTCAGGTTTTATGTTTAATTCTTAATACAATTTTGAACTTTCCATTACATCTAAATAAGCAGCGACTAGAACACTTAACTTATTACTAGCATTGTAGTCTCTTATTCACTCTATGCATATAAATAAATACAGTAAAAAGGTGAAATATAGCTATAAGGTAGGATTACTTGGACGATTGCACAAAGTGGGAATGAGTTGCTCGCCAAGGTCATTTCATT
Organism: Trilocha varians; assembly: GCA_030269945.2. Lineage (NCBI taxonomy): Eukaryota > Metazoa > Arthropoda > Insecta > Lepidoptera > Bombycidae > Trilocha > Trilocha varians. The sequence continues at coordinate 11,110,420 of AP028257.1, forward strand.
ATCGTAATCGTTTTTTTTTTGTATATTTAATGTAAATTTGCGTAATACTGTACAAATACTTAAAAAAAAAAATGCTCATTATACAAAAAAAAAGACATGCCCGCTGAGTTTCTTGCTAGTTCTTCTCAGAACGGTGGCTACAATTATTATTTTTTGTGTCCGAACTGGTGGTAGCTTGTAACGTTTGACGTCAACAAGAATGAATACGTCATCAATGTTGAAAATAAAGTATTTCATTTCATTATAATCTTGCAAAAATCTGAATATTACGGCGCGGCCGATACTGTGAGGTCGCCACTTACAGTCTACCTTTAAGGACTTTTATATTGGTGAAATATTCAAATTTTTCAAAGATATTATGTGAAATCCTCAAACGTTTTAAGCAAGCTTTTTTTGTTGTAGCAAATCGTAAAGTCGGAGTTGAACCTCACTAAACCCTCCAACCGCTCACACTCAGCGTCCGAACCCCGGCTGAGGCCAGAACCCAGCACAGGGTTATGCGGGGTGGCGCGACGCGTTACACACTGCGGCACACATTCCCGTCGTAACACCCCCGGACGCCGAACCGGTAGCCACCGGCGAATACGGCCACCGGCTCTCTCGGTCGGCGGACTTTCCGAAGCCCGCCAAGATGGGACCGCGTGCCACCCTCCCATGGAATACCCCGCGTGGGTCAAAACCAGCGTGGGTCGGGGAGTGCGGTCTACCATCACCCGGTCTCATAACCACATGCTGGTTTCTGGCCTCAGTCAGGGTTTAGACGCCGAGGTTTTAGTGCGGTTCAACTCTGGTGGGATAATCCAACGATTACCTCCAACTCAAAAAAAAAAATTCAGTGTGTGTGGTTATGACGTCATCACTTTAAGATCCGAAATACTTTACCATTAGAAATTAGAATATCGTAAGGGATGTAAAGTAATTGGCGGGGTATAAAGTATCCCCGATATTTCGTGCAATAAGGGACGCTTATTATCGGGGGTTGCAGGTAATAAATTTAATTTATTCACCGAAATACATCCGATTGGATGCAACTGACTAAGGTTGAACGGAGGTTCTCAAACTTGTGAAATTACCTTTTCTTTTTATTTATTTTGTTATTGCGATGGCAAACTAACGACTCAAAATTGCGTTGCTATTCGATGGGAGCTATAAACTGGTTGAGAAAGTAATAGTACCACTGGAACTCGAACTCACATCACGACACACCACACTCACTGTATCTACAAGACTCTCTGAGCATGAACCCTTAGTGACTGTTGTGTTTAGCACCAGTGCTACGAGAAAGAGGATAAATTTGTTTGCTCTTAAATCGACCCGCAGTATCCAGTCTTCTCGAGATCATGACGTTTGCAACAACAACGAAATATTGAGACAACTCAATTAATTAAATATCGTGGTAAGAACTTAGAAAACATAGAAAATGCATGAAAACATCACGTTACATAATTAAAAGTTTAGTATGGATGTCTATTTTTTGTAAAATAAAATCTAGCCTATGTTACTCGTGGATAGTGTAGCTTACAAATATTTTTTTTAAAACCGGTCCAGTTGTTTTTGAGCCTATTCAATATAACCAAACAAACGCATCTAATTATATAAAGAATATAATTGATTAGATTGCAAAATTTAATGATATTTCACATTACAATTTTAATACATCATTTGAAATTTTTGCGGAATAAATCCAAAAAATATAACGCTACCAAGTTTGAGAGCCACTGTCCTCCATACGACACACACGTATGCGGAGAGTTTTTAATTTGTCCGTGTTATTTATTACCCCCTACCCCTGTAAGTCATTTAATTACACCGATTTGGATAATTTTCCACGCACCACGTTTATACTTATATTATCTAATAGTATGTTTATGCCACAATAGTGGAAAACTAAAAATACTTATAATGTCAAAGTCAAATCATAATAATAATATATTATTTTAAAGTTGATGTGGACACATACATTTTGAATGTCAAAAATAAAATCAAAAGTTCTACCACCAGTTCGCTAAAATTGCGCCTCCGTCCTGAGAAGAACCGGCACAAAAAACTCAGCGGGCATGTCTTTTGTTTAATTTAAATTGTTTTTTTTATATATGTATAATGTAAAAAAAAATATGAAAATAAATATTATGCTACCGAATTTGAGAGCCACTGTCCCCCACACATCTACACACGCAGAGACTTTTTAATTTGTCCGTGTTATTTATTACCCCCCTGTAAGTCATATAATTACACCATTCTGTCTGCAACGGTACCAATCTGTTCTATTTTTCTTGATGCACCGGGAATCATAAAGAATAAGTGTGATTCATGTTACACGGTGTTGCGACCGGATAGCTAGGTCATCATATAAAATAGTTTAATTAATTGAGTTGTCTCGATATTTCAACGTTGTTGTAAGAGCAAACTTATTCAGACACTCGCGGTTTTCTATAATACTTTCATGTATTTTCAACGGGTTCTTACCACAATATTTAATTCATTGAGTAGTCTCGATATTGTGATATTGCGGTGTGTCGTGATGCGAGTTCGAGTTCCAGTGGTACTACCCAAAAGCGAACGAGAAAGAGGGTAAACAGATTTGTTTGCTCTTAAATTGACCCGCAGTATCCAGTCTTCTGGTGATCATGACGTTTGCAACAACATTGAAATATCGAGACAACTCAATTAATTAAATATCGTGGTAAGAACCCGTTGACAATGCATGAAAGTACCTCTGTTTAATTAAAAAATGTAGATACTATCACATTTACTTATTAAAAGCATAAGTCTTTACTACATACATAAGTTATTCAATATAATATCTGTACCTTATAAATGATGAGACGCTCTAAAACTTGTAAAGTAAACAACCCCTCGAATACCGCGCAGACGTTAAACAGATTTCTCCGTCATAAAACTTGTAATTTGAATTCCTTAAGAACTTACGACGAGGGTAGCTACCCTCTAACAATAACATTACGCTTTACTCTTTGGATAACTGCCAGATTACTCATATAATGTTTTGAGTATTACTTTATGTAGACGAAACTAGATATATTTTAGCGATTCCCTATTTACCTAGGTCTGAACCGATTTAGATAATTCTTTTTTATTTTATACCTATATTCTTTGTAATTAGCATCCGGTACAATTAAGTCAGTAAAACCGTTCTACCGTATGTGTTCATGCTATAACATTATATGTCCGAGACTCGATATCTTCCATGCATCGGTTCCCCAAATAAAGAATTTCTTTCGTTTGTTCTTATAACGACGTACTTGTCTTTCTTCTATTAAATGTTTTCTTTCCATGCAATGGTTGCCTGGAAGAGATCGCTTTGAGCGATAAGGCCGCCTATTGATACACTATATTTAAGTTTTGTAACGTATAACTATGTAATTGTGGTGTTTCAATAAAGAGTTTTTGTATTGTATTGTATTGTACTTGGATTTGTTTTCTTTGTTCTCACTTTTTTATCATAATTATTTTTTGCTTTATTTTTATATGTATCCTTAATATATTTAGATTTGTTAACGTGTATAATTTTTGATTTGCATGCTGTATCTACATCAAGCAGGTCATATATCGCACAATAGAAATTAAGTTAGCTCCTAGTGTCCAATGTTTGTAATGACCAGTTTTGTAGTCCAATAATAAATAATTAAAAAAAAAATGTTTTATCATCATTGCATTAATTACAATTTACGAGGTTTTTTTTTTGAGTTTGAGGAAATCGCCGGATTCGCACTCGCCCCGTGAGTTGGATATGTGGGAGTTGAACCGCACTAAAACCTCCAACCGCTCACACTCAGCGTCCGAACCCCGGTTGAGGCCAGAACCCAGCACGGGGTTTTGAGGGACGGCGCGACGCGTAACGCTCTCGGCACACTTTTCCGTCGCGCCACCCCCGGACGCCGAACCGGCAGCCGCCGGCGATACGGCCACCGGCTCTCTCGGTCGGCGGGCTATCCGAAGCCCGCCAAGATGGCTGGACCGCGTGTCACCCTCCCACGGAATACCCCGCTGGGTCAGAACCAGCGTGGGTCGGGGAGCGCGGTCCGCCATCCCCCGGATGCTCTGACGCAAGGGCGTGCTGAGCGAGACACGACACCTTCTTGGGTCCCCGCTCGCACTCACATGCGTTGGGGACCTGAAACTCTTAAGGGGCCACATTCCGGGCGAGATCCCGGTTCCGGCCCCCTGCTCGGCGGCGGCGGGTTGTTGCGGGGCGGAGAGAAGAATAAATTCTCTCCCTCGCACTTCCTGCCACCCTCTTCTGCGAGATGGTGGACTCGCAGAATTCGAGCATCGCCTTCCAGGACTCGTCGCTCTCGAGCATCGACGCCACGACGCCCGGGAGCGACAAGTCCGGTCCTATTTGTTGGACCAGGACACACCGCCGCTCCTCCCATGCGGGGCAGACAGCGAGCGTATGCTCTGGTGTGTCCCGGTCACAACCTACGCAGTGATGGCACCTCGTCGTCGGCTCCACCTGAATCCGGTGCAGATACCAACCGAAACATCCGTGCCCGGTCAGCATCTGCACCGCCCAAAAGGTGAGGCGTCCTTCGCCACGACCCACCCAATCCCTTAGGACAGGGCGGATCGCCTCGACGGTCCGCAGACCCCAAGTGGGGTTAGCGATACGTCGCTCCCATGACTCCAATACGGACCGCCGAGATTAGGCCTTCCGATCCCGAACAGCTTCCCGCAGGGGACGCACTACGCCCCGGGCTCGGAGGTCGCATCGCCAACGATAATCGTCAGCGAGCGCCTCCGCCTCCAGCTCCCAGGGCGGCGTCCCCGCCAGCACGCACGCCGCATCAAACGCGATGGTGCGGTACCCTCAGATGACCCTGATGGCTACGATGCGCTGCGGCCGGCGCAAGTACCGGGCAAAAGTTGCCCGAGTACGAGGCTCGGCCCAAACGGGCGCACCGTACAGGGCCATCGAGCGCACCACCCCTGCGTAGAGGCGGCGCACCGCGTGGCTGGGTCCCCCGATGTTCGGAAGCAGCCGACCAAGCTGGCCGGCCGTCCTCACAAGTCGAGGGACTAGCTGTTCGAAGTGGGTCCGGAAGGCCCAACGGCTATCCAGCACGAGGCCGAGGTACTTAAGCTGCACCCCGACCCCGATTCGGACGCCTCCAACTATGATGTGGGCGTCGACCGGTGGCGCCATCCTGGCCCCGTGAAACCACAGGGCCTGGGATTTGTGTAGCGCCACGTCGAGGCCCAGCCTCCTTATTCTGCCGACGACGAGGGCCACCCCCGCTGTGGCAAGACGGGCAGACTCTCCGTAGTCATCCCCCCGGGCCATGACCAATGTGTCATCCGCGTAACAAACTATGCTAAGGCCCGGGAGGAGGGCGCCCCTCAGCACCCAGTCGTACCCGATATTCCACAGGAGGGGTCCAAGAACGGACCCCTGTGGAACACCGCGCACGACCTGGAACCGGTGCAAGGTCCCACCGTACCCGGTACATTCGACCGACCTGGCCTCCAGGTAGGAGCCGATCAGCCGGCGGAGATAGAGGGGCACTCCGTGCCTCTCCAGTGCCCCCCCAATCACGGACCAGGGCAGGGTGTTAAAGGCGTTGGCGATGTCAAGCGACACCGCCAAGGCCACCCCGCCCCGGGAGACGGCCTCCTCCGAGAGGGTCCGGACGCGCAGAATTGCATCTACGGTCGAACGACCCTCCCGGAAGCCGTACTGCTCCGCCGACAGATCGGGTCCAACCCCGACCAGGTGCTGAACGATGCGGGCAGCCAGAACGCGTTCCAGCAATTTGCCCACCTCGTCCAGCAGCACGATGGGACGGTAACCGACGGCTGAGTCCGCGGGGCGCCCCTCCTTACGTAGGAGGACCAGTCTGCCCGTCCTCCAGAGCGAGGGAAACCGTCCCGACTCCAGGCATGAATTGAACAGCCTCAGGAGTCGGTCCCCTAGGGCATTGAGGGCCAAGGCTAGGACCCGGCCGTGGATGCCGTCCGGGCCGGGCGCCGTGTCTTTCCTACTCATTTTGACTACGGCCTCATGGAGCTCATCCTTCGTGATGTGAGGCACCTCAGCAGTGGCTTCGCCGCCGGTGTGATCCGGCGGTTCACCCATAGCAGGCGGAGTAAAAAATCCGTCCTGCTCCTGCGGGAACAACGTCGAAACGATGTCCCGCAGCTGCTGAGGCGGGAGACGCTCGGTCAGGGGAGGCGCCCACGGGCGCAGCTTGCCGCGCACCGTTTTATACGGGCGCCCCCACGGATCATCGTCGAGCGTCCCCAAGAGTAACTCCATGTACCTCTCCTTGGCCTGCTTGATGGCCAGCTGCATGGCGCTCCTCGCTTCAGCGTACTCGCCATACAGCCGGGCCTCCTCCTCCGCGAACGCGACGGGATCGTCACGGCGCGCGAGGATGCGGCGGCGATGTCGGGCGCACCGGCGCCTCGCCCGGACGCATACAGCACGAAGCTGCGCTATCTCGGGCGACCACCAGTACGCCGACCTGTTAGGGGGCCGAGGGCCGACCCGGGGCATTGAAGCATCGCTAATGCGATGCATCGTGTCCCGGAGCCATAGCGCCTCGACCTCCACATCTACTGGGTGTGGACGCATGGGCGTCCACGCCGCCACAGTGGAGGCTTGCACCAAGCGCTCCTTGTCCAGGAGCTTCAATGCCCACCTGGGGAGTGACCGGGGCGTAGTTCCGCGGGCGACCGCGGTTGTCGTGGAGGCGGAAAGATCAAACCGAATATACCGGTGATCCGACAACGATTCCGCCCCCACCAACACCTCCCAACCGCGGATGCGTTGTGCGATGACAGAGCTCGCGAACGTCACGTCCACGATGGACTCGCCCTGACACCGCACGCAAGTCGCGACCGACCCTCTGTTCAAGACACAGAGTCCGGCCGCGACCGCCCACTCCTCCAATCGCCTACCCCAAGGTTCGGTGCGGGGGCAGCCCCAAGCGATTGATTTCGCATTGAGGTCCCCCGCCAGTATCACAGGACGGGGAGCGGAGCGCTGAGTAATCGCTCCGAGCCCGTCCAGGAACTGCTCGAACTCGAGAATAGGTCGATTTGGAGAGAAATACGCCCCGATCACGACGGTATCTTCCATCTTCACCGCGACGAACCCTGGTCCCTTGGCCACCATTACCAAGGGCGGGATCGCCGCGGCTCTCCTTACGTGGATGGCCGCCAAGCCGCACTCGTCCCCGAACCAGCACTCATCTGCCGGGGGAACAAAGTACGGCTCCGCGACCACCGCCACGTCGATGGACCACTCCGCCATGCTCTGGACCAGTATGTCCTGAGCCCTGGCGGAGTGGTTTAGATTTCCTTGGAGGAAGCGACGGGTGGAAGACAAACATGATTTTCGTCTACAGAAAAATATCACATGCAACTAAAATTGGTTTTACAAAACGAACTTTAAATTACTGCGGTACTAACCTGCAAAAAGAATGTATTAGAAAAATTAAAGTAAAAAAAAACTTTGGACGATTTAGTCTACAAACACACCACGTACACCGAATTTTCGTACAAATCATATTTCCTTCATGCATTTTCAACGGGTTCTTACCACGATATTTAATTAATTGAGTTGTCTCGATATTTCAACGTTGTTGCAAACGTCATGATCGCGAGAAGACTGGATACTGCGGGTCGATTTAAGAACAAATCATATTTAATTATTGTAAAACCATTATCACGACGGTTCCTCGTAAAAAAGGTCGTATTTGAAAAATTTATGTAAAAAAAATTATTTCAAAAATGGTTCCATATTCTACAAATACCTGACGTGCACCAGATTTTCATAAAATGTTGCTTAAGTACCTAGTGCAAATCAAAACAATTATCACGACTGTTCCTCGTAAAAAGGTCATATTTGAAAAATGAAGGTCAAAAAACTTATGCCAAAAATGGTTCCGTCTACCGAAATACCCCACGTGTGCCTGATTTTCGTACAAATGAGCTTTTTCTATGGTTAAAAAAACCATGAGTAATGAACCTTAAGTCTGGCTGGCGGAGGATTGGGGGCCATAAAACGCAGGCGTTTAAATTTGCATAAACTAAAGTTGGCGCGACCCTGCTCCTCTGGCGATAGTTTGTGACGATATAGCTAGAATCTAACAGAAGACTCGCTTGCATTTTGTTTCGACGTGACAACGTCTTATAAATTGGTTTGCCGGGTGACACTTCAAGAAACTGCGTTACGCTCCGCTCACGTTATGCGCTCACAATGAGAGCGAGTGAGAAGCACGAGTGCCTATCACTTTTTATGTCTGTCTCTCTCGCTCTTTGGCGGGCTAACCATGCCCGAGTCGTTGTCACGTAAAACTTTCGCCCGTATACCGACTTTACAGGCAAAAAATTTTTTTTATGTATGACTAGGTAATGTGGTTGGGCAGCGCGACGGGAAAGAGTGTCAAAGTACATAACGCGTCACGCCGTTCCGCAGAACACCTTGCTGGGTTCTGGCATCAGCCGGGGTTCAGAGGTTGAGTGTCGGAGGTTTAATTCCCACATATCCTACTTGCGAGCGTGGGTCTCCGGTGATTTCCTCCAACACAACAAAAAATGTTATAACTTGACAGATTTTTAATAAAACAACAACATAAAAATAATCCGTCCGTCTTTTAATTTACACTTAAAAAATATTGCAACATAAAAATCCCAGGAAGAAGTCTCCCTTTTAAAGGTAAATTTAAAAATAAAACCTAGAAAATTAAAATTAAAATCGTCAAATAAAAAAATAGTGACACTTCTGTAGACCTTGTATTGTGTGATCACATTCACAAGAGCAGAAGGCGACACCGAAGGGGGACATTTGAATAAAAGACAACTGCCATATATTTCTTAATTTATTGATCAGACGTATTGGATTCTCAAAATACGCTTTCAATTTACTATGTGGACTTCATTTTATGTCTGGTTTAAATTTTACATAATCATTCATTGAAAAACTTGTGGTCTAGATAGAATTGTTGATTGTAGATATCGAATCTCGCATGTGTGTATTTACTTATTGATGTTTTGCAGTTTTCCATGGTTCTCTAAATTAGAATTATGGTAATTTTTTTTAAACACTCGCGGTTATCTACATTACTTACACTATTACTAAACGGGTTCTTACCACGATTATTTTTAATTGAGCGGTCCCGATATTTCAGCACTGCTTCAAGCGCCATGATCACGGGAAGACTGAGGAATTGCGGGTAGGTCATTTAAGTCATTGACATGAAATATCAGGACCGCTCAATTAAAAACAATCGTGATAAGAACCCGTTTAGTGATAGAATTATGGTCTTAAAAACCATCTTAAAAGACCTATTATTTAATACTTTATATAGGAAGAAAGTCATTTTACCCCATTTCAGATGGACGAGAGATAATTTGGATTCTTCTAATTTTATACGACCTATTTTTTGATAAAAAAGGCTCATAATATGTGCAGATTAAGCTTAACTATAAGAGTTCCAGTTTTGACTACAGAACTCTAATATCTTTGTCTGTCAATTCCTTCTAAATTTAAACTCAACACAAATATATCCTCACAGATCCGGTATCGACGAGAAAAAACCGGATTGAACGAAGCAAATTGGTTTCCCTCAATAAGTTTCAAGTCCCCTGACAATGAGAATTATTTCTTGCGCCTATCTTGTTATTTCAATTTCTCGCCAATTTATTCTTTTTTTATATATTTTCCCGCCGACCCGAATTATCGAAATGACGAGTAACGTAATGAAGTTTGGACAAAAACGAATCGGTTCCTATGTTTTTGAAATATACGTAATTTGTTTCTGTGTTTTTTTGGTCATGAATATTTGATTTTGATGATGAAATAAAAAAAAATAATTTACAATGAAAATGGACGTGTCTATGGAAATAAATAAAATGTCTGTTTGTAACAAATAACAGGTATTTATTAAATGTGAATGTGGATACCAAAACAACATTTTCACAAGTAGATAGGTGATGTTAGTGATGTACTTTTAAATTACTCTCCTTGCGGACAAAGTAACGTAGAAGATGTGACAAATTTGGATAAAGTGAATTTACAGTAATAAAATATTATGATAACCAGCTCCAAATCTGGATCTGAAACTTGGAAGTAGCTATTTATGATGATCCTACTGAGTTTGGATTCGTTTGATTCCTATTTTGTCTTCCATTTTAGGACCAACCGATTTCGATGTTGATTTTTAGGTTGTACTGTACTGTACTGTAACAACCCATTGCTGCCCACTGCTGAGCTCAGATCTCCTCCGAAGAGGGATTAGGTATAGTCCACCACGCTTGCCCAGTGCGGATTGGGGACTTCACATATCTTCAAAGGATTTTTAGAACCCTTTTCCGATATGCAGGCTTCCTCACGATGTTTCCCTTCACCGTTTTTAGCCAGTGGTGTTGTGAAAAATTGCACATAAATCTTTTTCATATTAAGATTTTAGAGGTACAAGCCGGCCGGTTTTGAACCCGCGACCCCCCGTACGGAAGGCAAGCGCTTCAACCACTCGGCCACCACGACTACCGTCGATTTTTAGGTTGGAAGGTAATATAATATTGGTTTTTGTGTAAATTTAGTATATGAGTATTTTTAGTGTTATCTTTGAAAAATGATGTCGTCGCAAATAATACGTGCTCTATCGTGTTTAACTTTAAACTTATTTCCATCAAATCTCAACCAAATTAAGAGAAATCTTGAAGCACGTACAGTTATCAAAAGAAACACTATTATGTAAATGAAATGTACCGAAATCTTACGAGTTTAATACAGAAACCGCGTAATGGTACAACTTTATACGTTTTACTGCAAATAACCTCGCCTCAAGTGGAAAGCATACACAGAACCACTAATGAGCTGGGGTTTTTAAATATATACGGGCATTTAACCGACTTACAACCAGGAGGTATCCCTTTTTAAGCCTCGTAAGCCTTTTTTTTTGGACGGGAGGAAATCGCCGGACTTCCACTAGCCCCGTGAGTGGGGTATGTGGGAGTTGAACCGCACTAAAACCTTCCGCCGCTCACGCTCGACGTCCGTGCCTCGGTCGGGACAGAACCCGGAACGAAACTGGTAGGGGTGACAGGACGCGTTTGCGATTGTCGCTCACGTATCGCCTCGTCACCCTTGTATATGTAAGCCTTAGAGTGTAACGCGTCGCGTCTCCTTGTTTAGTTCATCCTGGGGTTTGGCCAAAACTCAGGACATAAGAGGGTGCTCTTCAAGTAGTCGCATTGTTTTCTGCATGAACCGATTTTGATATTTTTACACGGTTGTTACATCTCGTTTAACTTAATTTTGTCTAACATCCGTAATTGAAAACTACTTTAAGTGAAGTCAATTTGTTTTATACAAGTTTTAAACGAGGTTTAAGAAAAGTTCTGTATGGGTAGGTGATAGATATCGGTCCCTCATTGCCCTGGCAGTGCAGGGGTTCATGGGTGACGGTGACCGCTTACCATCAGCTGGACAGCTGGACTGTAGGCTCGTTTATTGCAATAAAAATAAAGTGAAAAAAAAGATTTTAATGTAGCCAAGAGAGCAGAATGCTCATGATTATTTTTTTAAGTGTAGTTAGGAAACGTAGAACCGGTTCGAATCAGTTTCATCTGGATACGGGCGGCTATAACTGGTTGTTTGGCTATCTAGAAATTTCTGGTTTCTTTGAGCAATTATGTACCATACTTTAGGTTGGCTTTTTTATTTTAATTTGTTATTGTGTAAAATTTATCGATATTGTAGATTTTTCCTGGTTCTTTATTCACACTGAAAATAGTTTTTTTATAGCCATGTAGACTGACGAGCCACCCAGCTACTCAGCCTACTCTTTAAAACTCTATTCAAGCTTCCTTTCAAGAAGGACAAGTCATAGCATTTGGGATTTATTTCTTGTCTAGATGAGCTAACGGACCACCTGATGGTAAATGGTCGTCGATCGCGGACCTCTGCAATGTCAGGTGAAATCAAAATATGTTTATTGTGTTTGAAAGGTACTCAAGATGTAATCTCTTGACATTATTGCTATAAGTGCTCAATTTGTGGAAAATTCAAAGTCAAATCTGTCATAGATCTCAGGACTTATAGTGTAGTATAAAGGACATTAAATCCAGAATGTTAGGTCTCAAGTCGCCAGCCACTTGGCCGTAGCTTCACAAGTTATTTAGCCGTAAACCTGATGTTAGGCGGTCTAAGATCTAGACTTTAGTGGTTTAAATGTTACTATAATTTTATTCTGATTTTGATTGAGTTTAATTTTATATCCCGATGAGAAAAAAACTGGAGTGGTACCTATGTGTCTGTCTGTGTGTTAGTTCCCAAATATACAATGTTGTTTATTGTCAAAATAGTAGTTATATTTTATGAAAAATACATCAGAAAATGTGTCGAATGCTGCAGAAGCCATGGTGGCCGAATGGTCGAAGCGCTTCCATCCGAACGGGAGGTCGCGGGTTCAAATCCGGCCGGCTTGTACCTCTAAATCTAAATGTGAAAAAGATTTATGTGCAATTTTTCACAACACTACTGGCTACAAACGGTGAAGGAAAACATCGTGAGGAAACCTGCATGTCGGAAAAAGATTCTGAAAATCCTGTGAAAATATGTGAAGTCCCCAATCCGCACTAGGCAAGCGTGGTGGACTATGCCTAACCTCTTCTGAGGAGACCTGAGCCCAACAGTGGGCATTAATGGGTTGGTACAGTAGCTGCAGATGCGAAAAGCTGCCTTCTTTATACGGCACTAACATTGTCATTTGTTTTCATAAAAACCTCACGGTGCCCCGGTGTGGCAACTGTGCAGTGTCGCTACTGCAAATCTTTGACAAGTATACAAACATGTGCAGTACAACAAACGAACAATTTCAGTACTACTCAAATCAAACATTAATACATTTAATTGGGTATTTGAAAAAAAATAATAATAATATAAATGGAAAGATCATATAAAAATTAGTTATACTACATTTTTTTTTTATTTCAAAAGATAGGTAAATTAAAGTAAAATTCAATTTTTTGAATTCAGTACCGTAAATACACCAACAGATCCCGAGCGTGTGTGACGTCATAATGTTAGTTTTCACTCTTCACTTGTCATTAGTATTTATAGCAAATTCAAATTTCGATCCTCAGAACTACTCAGAAGTTAACAATTTGACGTCACAGTCAATCACGGTGCGTTTAAAGTCACGTGATTTTTAATCAAATTTAACTTGTTTATAATTAATTGAAAAAAAATGACGTTTTTTTTTATTAAATATGAATATTATTAATAATAAAGATTTAAAATACATAACAAAAAAATTATTTTTTTTTCAAATTCCCAATTTAAGCATCAGCGAAAACTACGTAATAATGGCAATGGCTTTGGAATGAATTCTTTCTTCAGTATTTTCTGAGCACGATGACACGTTCTTGAAGCAAATCTTAAAGCGTAAGGCGTCGTGCCGTCCTGCAGATCTCTGTGCTGGTTCTGACCTCAGTCGGGGTTCGAACGCTGAGTGTGAGCGATTGGAGGTTTTAGTGCGGTTCAACATATATCGTGAATGGTGAACTCTTTCACCTATAAAACAATTTCATTTAGCTTTTTCATTCACTTGCAATTCTCTCATAACTTGTCCCACCATCCATCCTCCATATTCTTAAGTAGACAGGTACACAAATCCTCGACCGTACAAAGGCGATCTCAAACCGCGTGCACAGACTTATCTTGAACTTCACAACTATGCAACAAGGAGAATGTTGAAGGAATTTACAGGGATTTCTGGCAAAGGATACCTTGTAATTATTGTTTTAAATTTTATTTAACTTGTAGTGAATGTAACTATGTAATTTTGTCTGTTGAATTTGAGTAAGTTTTCGATTGTGGTGTTATTTTGTAAATCGCGTGACAATATTATAGGTAACTAGCTGCCCCACGCAACTTCGTCTGCGTCGAAAAAAAAAAAAAAAAAATTAGGGGTGGACTACCCCTAACATTTAGGGGGATGAAAAATAGATGTTGGCCGATTCTCATAGATACCGGATAAGCACAAAAAATTTCAACAAAATCGGTCAAGCCGTTTCGGAGGAGTTCAAGTTCGAACACCGTGACACGAGAATTTTATACAGGGTGTTGGTGTCCGGTGAAACAATACTTTCAGGGCTTAATCTATATCACATTTCAAATCATATACACATACTTTTGAAACGGAGATAGTTACTTTATTTTCCCATACAAAGTTGAAAAATTATTGTTTTGTATTATTTTTGACAACCCTACCCTGACGTACATCTAGCGTGCTAAATCTATTTAAAGCACACAGGCGCATGTATCCTGTTTAAAATGTTATTTTTGTCCCGTGTATTATTACAATGTTCTATGATACAGGAGGTGACTAGCGGTCTTAAATCTTTAGCTGTTGGTGTAGGTCAGTACGGTAGGGTTGATCCTGCACAAATTAAGACGTAGTTTTGATTAGTTATAACTTATGATATATTATGCCTAGAAAACCCAGATTTGGTGGATGGCTTCTATATCAAATATACTATTTGCTGTGAAAGTATTGTTTCATCGGATTTTAACACCCTGTATATTAGATATGGATGAAGGTAATCTGTTGATGGAGTGATGGTAGGCCATAGGAACTCTTGTAGACTTGTAAACAAGATAGACTCATCGTATTTGGGCTTATTTTACTTCACTTACATTATTACTAAACGGGTTCTTACCACGATTATTTTTAATTGAGAGGTCCCGATATTTCAGCACTGTTTCAAGCGCCATGATCACGGGAAGACTGAAGAACTGCGGGTAGGTCATTTAAGAGCAGACAAATCTGTCTACCCTCTTTCTCGTTCGTTTGCCGGTACCACTCGAACTCGAACTCACATTTCGACACACCGCGCTTGAAACAGTGCTGAAATATCGGGACCTCTCAATTTAAAATAATCGTGGTAAGAACCCGTTTAGTAATAATGTAAGTGATGTAGATAACCGCGAGTGTTTAATGAAACTTATTTTACTTGTCTTGGTTATTATGTAGGTACTTCACTTTTATTTGATATCCAGGATTATAAAGTTAATTTTAAAGATTTCTTGCATAGATTTGCATGCAGTACTGAACAGTTTTACAAACATGAAAACGGCTTTTCAGGTATAGAACAAAAAAATCCTCGTTTTCTCTGTTTCATCATGAGACCACGGATTTATTTGAAAAAATCATCAAAATCGGTTCATAACGACTAAGTTATCCGCAAACAAAGATAATAACATACATACAGTCGAATTGTCATTTTTAAGGCGATAACAAAAAAAAGAACCATCCAAAATACATACCATTAGAAACAAAAGTAATTTCGCAAAGCAATTTAAGAGTATCGTTTTCACATTGAAATGTAGAAGACGAATCACCGAACCCTTTGAGCGATTCGAAGCAAGAGAAATAAATAAACAATACCCAGTACCTTGAAGTCTACAGTAATCAACAACACGGGGAAGCGCGAGTCGATTTGGAGATGGAGGGTTCCGTACTTTTTTTATTGACGAGAGTTGCACTGGATGTAACTATGTAAGTGCGAGTGGAATCTTTCGAGTTAAATTTGACAAACTTTCCAGTTTCCGATTGAGCTGACATTATGCACGTACATGTACATACTGTGACAATGCAATAGTATATCAAAATGGTGCTGATCTAATGATGATTTTGGAAGGTGGTCATAGGAACTCTTGTGCCAAACAAGATAGACTCGTCGTGTTTGGGCTCATTTGTAAAAATACACATTGCAGAGGTCCAAGAGTGACGGTAACGACTTACAAACAGATGTCTGGCACGTTTATCTGTCTTACAAAAACAGTCAAAATCTTAATATATTTACGGAACCCTAAATATAACCTTGCTCAGGTATTAATGAGGGATGGTTTTTAATATTTTATATGCCACGTGCGCCCTGAGGGATGTAATGGTGATTTTTATAGTGCTCTCGACCTAGTGGGGTTGTTTTTCCAAACACTGATGAATTTTATATGTTTTGTTTGAAATACTTTAGATATGCAGTTTTTACGATTGTTGGGAAATGAAGCGCTAACCACTCGATGTCAAATGTCAAAATGTGGCCTAACTAAGCATGGCTGGAGGATGGCGAAATTTAGTACTACGTTTTTTGACAATATACTGTGACTTTTTAAAGAAGGTACATATTGCAGGAGGGTGATGAGTACTCTGTTCTAATACGGAATATTACAAAAAATAGGTAAAATTACATTTTTTTTTAAAATCTAAATTCGACAAAACTACTTCAAACATAAACAATTTAGGCTAAAGGAGTGCTGACTAACGACCTCTAGTGATCTCGCGCACCCCACATCTCCGCCACACCCATCAGGTGTCGAAAAATGATCATTTTGTAAGAATTTTAGATATTTTTAAGTTGCGATTACTAAGGCATTAAGCCATATTCTTTGGTAATAATATTTTTACTGATCGTATATAACCATCAGCTACCATGACCTTCAATATGTACCCTCACTAAAAAATCACATGTCGTGATTTTGGCTATTGATCGAGCTAACGGGCTACTTGACTGTAAACAGTTACAGGTGTTCATGGATGTCTGCATTGTCAGAGGAAACTGCGGGACCACTAACTATAGCCTACCTTTGAGGACTTTCTTCAAAGAACTCCAACACGTCCCCTCAGTGGTTGTTTGGCCAATCTGACATTTTTTACGAAAATTACTTTTTAATGCAGTATTATAAAGATTAAAATTTCCATCCGACTGGTAAAATATTTTTTTAAATATTCAATTCTAAAACAATAAAAATCTCATTTCAATTTTTATTCTCAACACGGCACTTAATGAAAATTCCGTGCTTGTTTGCTGTCTCCCGTAAAATTTGCTCGAGTGCAGATCGGCCAAACAAGCACTGAGGCGACGAACAGTAAAACAATTGTGGTTTCATCACAATTTGTCAGGCCAAAAAACCAGTTACATTGAAACATGGTGGTGATTTTTTTTAATCTACATAAGCTTTTTTATCTCCCCTCGCCATTGCTCCAGGCATCTCATAAATTTGTAATACGTGCGAATCCGTATGTTGAAAATAAGGGCAACTCTGTATGTTTGTACTTAAGAAATGATAGGGCCCATTTGAATTGAACCCCGTATTAATACTTAAGTCAATGTAGATTTCTCGGGGGCTTAAGTTGATCTATAAACCTTCTGGAATATTCTTTGGAGAGTAAGGGAAAAGGTAACATTATTTATTTATTTGGAAATAGTACTATTCCACATTTATTAAAAAAAAGGTTTTCCATTTATAATTGCCATGTAGGCAGACAAGCTAATGAGTTACCAAACTTGTTTTATTTTTACAATTAAACCATAGGTACAAATAAAACTGAAAGAAAGAAAGAAGAAAGAAAGGAAATATTTTTATTTAGCACACACTTAAACACTACATAAAAAGTAAAAACAAAAAACATAAATAAAATAGTAGAAACTGTGCTTAAGATGTGCACTGAAGGGGCGACCAGCTCAGCATACAGCTACAGCTCTGAAGCTGTAGCGCTGATTTTCAGCTGGAACCATTGAAATCAGCGCATGAGCTACACTATTTTTTTTTTTTTTTTTTTTTCAGTTGGAGGAAATCACCTGATCCGGGGTATGTGGGAGTTGAACCGCACTAAAACCTCCAACCGCTCACACTCAGCGTCCGAACCCCGGCTGAGGCCAGAACCCAGCACGGGGTTTGGAGGGACGGCGCGACGCGTTACGCCATCGGCATGCTTTCCCGTCGCTCCGTCCCCGGACGCCGAACCGGTAGCCGCCGGCGAATACGGCCACCGGCTCTCTCGGTCGGCGGGCTCTCCGAAGCCCGCCAAGATGGGACCGCGTGTCACCCTCCCGCGGAATACCCCGCTGGGTCAGAACCAGCGTGGGTCGGGGAGCGCGGTCTACCATCCCCCGGATGCTCTAGCGCTAAGGGCGTGTTGAGCGAGAGACGACACCTTCTTGGGTCCCCGCTCGCACTCACATGCGTTGGGGACCCGAAACTCTTAGGGGGCCAGAATCCGGGCGAGATCCCGGTCCCGGCCCCCTGCTCGACGGCGGCGGGTTGGCAGGTCGAGAGCGGCGTACAGCCTCTCTCTCGCAGCCCCCGCCACCTGCTTCTGCGAGATGGTGGACTCGCAGAAGTCGAGCATCGCCTTCCAGGACTCGTCGCTCTCGAGCATCGACGCCGCGACGCCCGGGAGCGACAAGTCCGGACCTATTTGCATGACCAGGACACAACGCTGCTGCTCCCATGCGGGGCAGAGCGCGAGCGTATGCTCCGGTGTGTCCTGGTCACACCCTACACAGTGATGGCACCTCGCCGTCGGCTCAGCCTGGATCCGGTGCAGATACCTCCCGAAGCACCCGTGCCCGGTCAGCATCTGCACCACCCAAAAGGTGAGGCGTCCTTCGCCACGACCCACCCAATCATCTAGGATCGGGCGGATCGCCTCGACGGTCCGTAGACCCCAGGTGGGGTTAGCGAGACGTCGCTTCCCATGAGCTACACTAAGGTCGGTTTCATTGTATAGGCAATTGAACATTTTTCATTGAAATCGAAAAAAAACGAAAACGGTAGACAATCCACTAGATTTATTTTTACCAGTCCATTACTCCATCATTACTGGTCAACTAAAAAATAAAAAAAAAATAAAAAAAAACTGATTTATATTATATCTCTATCATAATATTATGGACGGAGGTAATTAAAAAACACAGCATACTTATTTGTATAACTTTGTCTGCGTCACATAAGATGGAATAAATAAGAATGTTCCCGTACATTTTCTTCTAAACCTTCTCTGAACTTGCACGAACACTTCAACACTAAAATTATCTAAATCGGTTCAGCTGTCTTCGAGTGATAGCGAGACTTAAACAGTAATTCATTTCTATACAAATATACGAATCATGGTTGATTAAAATAGTTTTTTAAACTATACCATAACTCATTCGCAATCCCACCAAATAAAAAATCAATATTTTAATTTACAAATTACATAATAAAAAAATGTAATAACTTACAAACAGTTCGAAGGAAGCCCAGAGAAGCTGTATTTGTATTAGCAATAAGCAGCTCTGAGAACGGCTGGCAAAACAGCGAGAAGATCGCTCTTGTGGCCATTAGATACGCGATTGATCATCTTTAATACATAGTAGAAAATTGAGTCATTTTCTTTATCCCTATATTATGGGGGTGTCGCGATGGGAAAGAGTGCCGCAGTGCGTAACGCCACCCCGCATAACCCCGTGCTGGGTTCTGGCCCCAGCCGGGGTTCGGACGCTGTGAGCGGTTGGAGGTTTTAGTGAGGTTTAACTCCCACATACCCGCGGGGCGGGTGGGGATCCGGCGATTTCCTCCAACTAAAACAAAAAAAAAATCCCTATATTATGATCTATGTGTGTTTAAATCTTTAAACTACGCGACGGATTTTGATAGGGTTATTTTGTTGTTAAATTCTCCAAAGGATAACAAAGTAAAGCAAATCATTTATTTCAGTGTTACTGCATCGTTTTGAAGGATCAAATAAATTTATTCGGTGAAAACGTGGAAAAATTAATAGAAGTAAACTTTATTGTACCACCATTTTGTGACGTACCGTAAACGCGTAAAATAAACAACGCATTTGCTGACGAGGAACTATTATACAGGGTGGATCTGTAACTTTGGACAATCTGACGTGGGGTGAATGACCTTTCGAAATACAACTTAGCACCATTTTTATTTTTTGGATTGGTTAAACTTTTTTCTGACATTGTATGGAAAATGTACGACTATCGTTGCGGACTTCCATACTATGATAACAATAATTGTTTTTATCCAATTCCTAAAATAAAAGTAGTTAGTGGTATACCAAGTTAGCTATGACTTCTCCTTCTTCAAACGAAGCTTAAGGAAAGTCCTTAAAAGGTAGGTTGTAGGTAGCGGCCCCGCAGTATCCGCTGACATTGCAGAGGTCCATGAGCAACGGTAACCGCTTACGATCAGGTGGCCCATTAGCTCGTCTGTCTACAAGGGAATAATAAAAAAAGTTTAACAAAAATTTTAATTGGATTCTCAAAGTCATTTGATTTCATAGATTTATATTAGTTTATGTTTGTTTGATACACACTGTTGCATTCTTTTGAAATCGTGTGTGTGTGTTTAAGTTTTCGTTAAATTAGTTTTTTGCAGCATAACTCCGCGTAGTTATTTTCAGGTAAAAGGTCGTCTTTTTAGTTCCAATGGTGCGTACATTGGCCGGCCAACTTCCAACTTTAATATTAATCGGCCGTCACCGTCATTTGTTTTGTACTGAGTTGGACGTTGGCCGGCGAATACGGAAACGCACCATAAGGTTTTACCAGTATCAATTATAAAAGTTATTTAAACCTTTTTTTTTATTTATTGCATTAATTAAATTACACGAGGCTCTTATAATAAAGTATAATATGAAAATTGAGTTTAACAAACCGCTGATCTCATGGCCCCAAGTCCGTTTAACATCATTTGTGTTGACTTTCAATGTGTTTCGTGAATAACGTCGGCGCTACTTATTACATAGCTCCCTTGCGTTATATATTTACGTCTTGTTGATTTTTGATCAAAATATTATATTATTTAATAACATTCATTCATTATTCATCATTCATCATCATTCTCAGCCTGTAGACGTCCACTGCTGGACATAGGCCTCCCCCAAAGATTTCCAATGCGACCGGTTGGTAGCGGCCGGCATTCAGCGTGTTCCTGCGATCTTAACAAGATCATCCGTCCACCTTGCAGCTGGTCGTCCCACACTGCGCTTGCCTTGACGTGGGCGCCACTCCAGAACCTTCGGGTTCCAACGGCCATCGGTTCTACGTGCTATGTGTTAACATATTATTATTTAATACTAATAATAGTGTCTCCAAACAAATCCCTACTAATATAATAAATGTAACTCTGTCTGTCTATTACGCTTTCCCGCTTAAACCTCCAAACCGATTTTAATGATATTTGGCACAGATAATCTTTAATCCTGAGAAAGGATATAGCCTTTTCTTGCGAAAAAAGGGGAGGAAGAAAAAAACCGGTTATAGAGTTCAGGCAGATGACGTCGCGGGCAGCAGCTACTTACATATAATCAAGGATTTGACAAAATGTATTAAAAATCGTCTTTAGTTCAAAGAAAATTTGTTACAATGAAAATATCCTGATGCTGTTGTCCTTGAAGGTTACAATTAGTAATGACGTGTATACCTGTAATAGGTACTCATATAAGACCCTATGTTTTAATAATGCTAAGTGTAATTGTGTATATATGTTTATTATCGGTGTACCAAATAAATAAATAATGCAGAGGTCCATGAGCAACGGTAACTGCTAACGATGAAGTGGCCGTCTACGTGCAAGGCATAAAAAAAGATTTTTACGCGATATCAAATGTTTTAAGTATAAGTCCTAAGGTATTAAAATTTCGCCAAAATAAAGTTAAATGAAGTCAAACAAAAAAATAATATAGTTCATGGCAATAAAAAAAAATTACTGTCACAAAAGTTTTACAAATACACTCAAAAGCTAAAAGTACCCTAATACAACCCGTTCTCCTAAGCTCATCTTTTACAAGCAACCTTAAGAAATCGAGTCAGGTACGAGCAGTAATCGTATAACGGGTTCCGTATGAAACTCGATATAATGTAATGGTGTTATCGACCCGATTTTATTACGTTTACTAACATAAGAATGTACGCGAAATAATATTGGAAAGAAGTTCCTTAACGCGCGTTATCGAAAGGGGGCTAGACGGAAAAAAATCTTACGAAAAGTTGTCACGACACTTTTTTGTTTTAGATGAGACGCTAGATGGCGCTGTCATCAAAATCTTTTAAAACACGTTCCTTATTTGTTTTAGATGATTATCGCTAGATGGCGCTGTGATCAAAATCTTTTGAAACATGTTCCTTATCGCGCGTTACGAAAGGAAATATTTTTTATGAGATACGTTTTAATCGAAAGGAACTTCGTTCTATCCGGATGTCCCATGGCACCTCTCAAGTTTTTAATTTGAGTACTGTTTGTAAATGGACTCTTTTTCTTCAACTAACAAGCCACCTGATCGTAAGGGGTACTCGTCATGGTACACTTATTTACAGTGGTATTTTACAGATCTTCACGACGGTAATGACATATCATCAACTGGAACGTTTGATAAAAATTGTTGAGAAGATAATAAACAATGTCTGTGAAAAAATCTGCTAATATTATGCACTTGGGGACGGAGCGACGAGAAAGAGTGCCGAGCGCGTAACGCGTCGCGCCGTCCCTCCAAACCCCATGCTGGGTTCTGGCCTCAGTCGAGGTTCGGACGCTGAGTGTGAGCGGTTGGAGGTTTTAGTGCGTTTCAACTCCCACATACCCCGGATCCGGTGAATTCCTCCAACTGAAAAAAAAAAATGCACTTTGATTACTTCGTCACGTCTTTAAATATTAAGGCAAATGTAAAGCATTTTTCTGGGTGAACCGCTTTTTATTTTTTTTGTTATTGCTTCGTAGTTAGACGAGCTAATGACCTACCTAATCGTAAATCGTCGCTCATAGACCTCTGCATTACCAGAAGACATTCTTCAGGCCTCGTTTGAAAAAGGACAAGTCGGTCGTCGCTCGGGAAACACCCAATTTATTGATAGAAATGATTGAGAAAAATGTTTAGCATTTTTCTGCGTAAACTGATTTCGATGACACTTTCCATTTAAAAGGTAAAGTACCTTGATGTCACACATTATTTTCAAATTCAGAAACCTATCGTTTTAATTAACAATATACCTTACTGAACTCCAACCCCAAGATAATAATTTTAATTAAGTTATTTTGAAAGGAACCCCAAAAATTGGTCATTAATTTTTCAATACACAAGCTAATTACTTAGTACAAATATTTACCAATTACATGATTGAGTTGGGTTTCGTTTGACGTTTCCCCTTATAAAGGTTTCCCCATAAACTCGGGAAAAATAATATTCACGACGTTAATGTAATAATTATCGTGCGGGGTAATTCTGGCAACATTTATGGAGATTTTTTTAGATACAAGATTTTTGTACTTTAAGAGGATGTATACAGGGTGATTTCTTAATGAGGGTACATATTGAAGGTCATGGTAGCTGATGGTTATATACGACCAGTAAAAATATTATAACCAAAGAATATGGCTTAATGCCTTAGTAATCGCAACTTGAAAATATCTAAAATTCTTGCAAATTGATGGTTTTTCGACAGTCAGGTCGTTAGTCAACAGTCTTTTAGCCGAAATTGTTTATGTTTGAGGTAGTTTTGTCGAATTTAGATTATTATTTTTTTTTTATAATTTTACTTATTTTTTGTATTATTCCGTTTTAGAACAGAGTACTCATCATCCTCCTGCAATATGCACCTTCTTTAAAAAATCTCCCGCGAACATGAATAGATAGTTTACTTACCATGCTGTAATGTAACATATATTTATTTATACATAAAATACTACAAAATAAAAGCACGAATCATTTCATACATAATAATTAACGTTACATTAATATTTATGGTAAATTAATTGGGTCATCCATCTTCATTTGCGCTCGTGCCGGAGTCTATTGAATGATTCCCACAGGAATGTTGTTTGCAAGAAAAATGTGTTTATACCTTGCCGTGATGTTATTTAATTTGCGAATGTGATCGACATACTGAGGATTCCATGATTTGTCTTTTATAAAAGTTTTTATTAGGCTGCGCAACTTCGTCTGCATCACAAATTGAGAGCATTAAGGAAAATAGGTTTATAGATGGATATATAATATTATAACATATATTTCTGCGGTTGCATCGCAGTACTCTCTGATACTACCCTTTGTGACGCAGACGAATTTGCGCTGATCAAATAGTCTAAAATATAAACATGCTATTGTTAAAAATAAAAATAATTAAATATAATATTCTGGTATAAATACTGTAGCAATAAATCGATTTCAGACTTTACGATTAATCCTATCCACTGACCATCAGATGGGCCGTATGCTCGTTTATATTCATGAGACAATAAGAAAAATGAACCCCAAAACATGACCAAATGACGATACTAGTAAAATTCAAAAAACAAACTCCTTAAACGTATCAGCTTCTAACCATTCGTTTGAAGTCCAAAACAAACAAGAACGTGGAGGGTTGTATCTTAAAACTACCCCCGCGGCTGAAGACAAACATTTAAAACATGTCATTGCACCCCTAGGGGTGGACATAACATGTTAAGGAACTTGTCTATGCAATTTAAATGCAAAAATAGGGTGGCTTTTGAGGTGACAAAATATACATGTTAAAACTCTAAAAAGACAAGAGGAATTAAATAAATAAAATGTGTTTTGTATTAAATTTGTTGTAATAAAAAGCATGGATTTTTTTATTTATTTATTTATTATTGGACTACAAAACTGGTCGTTACAAACATTTGATACTAGGAGCTAACTTAATTTCTATTGTGCGGATGTAGACACAGCATGAAAATCAAAAATTATACACGTTAACAATTCTAAAAACATTAAGGATTTTAAATTTAAAATTAAAGCAAAAATAGTGATGAATAAAAAAGTGAGAACAAGAATTAAAAACAAGTACGTCGTTATTAGAGCAAACCAAAGAAATTCTTAATTTGGGGAACCCATGCATGGAAAATATCGAGTCTCGGACATTAATATCTTAAATTTAAATTATTGCATTGTCGTAATAATATGTATTTGATAAAACATGCGCAAAATCGCAAAATTATTGTATCTAGAAAACCAATACAAGCTTTGTAATACATCAAAAAATAATGACAAAAAACTTGAGAGGTGTCATGGGACACCCGAATAGAACGAAGTTCCTTTCGATTAAAAGATATCTTATATTTTTTTTCCTAACGTAACGCGCGATAAGGAACGTTTGTTTGAAATGTTTTAAAAGATTTTGATCACAGCGCCATCTAGCGATAATCATCTAAAACAAAAAAGTGTCGTGACAACTTTTCGTAAGATTTTTTTCCGTCTAGCCCCCTTTCGATAACGCGCGATAAGGAACTTCGTTCCAAAATAGTTGAATTTGTTCCTTTTTCCTTTTTTGTACAAAGAGATCATCACAAAAACAGTTGATAAATAAACTGCCCCTTGTTTAATCCAATTTCATCAAATCAAACACCCCGTATACTCTATAAATATTATAACAAGATGACGAAATCTTTAAAATTCAGAGACAGATGACGTCCCCTTATTCAAATAATAATAATAATATGAACCCTCATTTCTGATGCAATTTTGTGCAACGGAATTGGACGCCATGAAAACTAACATAAAAATAAACATGATTTTATGGGAATATACGGAGGGTCCACTCATTTTCGATGTATATTTCTAGGTATTTGAATTTAACCAGTCTGTAGGTTCCTCAAAATACACCTATGTAAGTTCAGGTGGTATCTTGCGAGTTAAATTTTGTCAAACTTCCCGGTTTCCGATTGAGGTGACATTTTGGACGCAGATGAATATCAGATGAATATTATGACAAAATGGCGCTACTCTCATGATGGATTCGGAATTCGTAGTTGTGCTAAATGAAATGAAATCAAATGAAATACTTTATTTTCAACATTGATGACATACTCATTCTTGTTGACGTCAAAAGTTAAAGCTACCACCAGTTCGGACACAAAAAAATAATAATTGTAGCCACAGTCCTGAGAAGTACTGGCAAGAAACTCAGCGGGCATGACTTTTTTCTTTTATGAGCATATATATTTTTTTAAGTATTTTAACAGTATTATACAATTTTACATTAAATATAAAAAATAAAAAAATCGATTATGTTAATGAAATGACCTTGGCGAGAAACTCATTCCCACTTTGACATAGACATAGAGACATGGACATAAGTTTATTTGTGTGTAAAAAGAACATACAGACACATTAAAAAGTTAACAAAAAAGTTCACACACAAAACTTTGTGCAATCGTCCAAGAACAAACAAGAAAGACCCGTCGTGTTTGGGGTTAATTTACTTGTATTAGCTAGCACTATACTGTTATACGATATACAGGATCTTTAAAGCTTGTATTAAAAACAATCCTTTAAAATTTTATTAATTATTTATTCTTACAGACCAAGAAGATTATCGTTTCGACAAATCGGTACACGACAGATCGTATCGTAAGTTATAAACGAAACTTCATTTACAGCGCTTACACAGCGATAATAGAGCGAGAAGGCTTATTGAATTGTAGAAATGGAATTTGTAATGTCCGTTGAATCCTATTTTATGGAAGATCTATTCCATTGTTCGTCTTAAAATTGAGACATTTAAATGTAGAGTATTTTCCAAAATGGCCGTTCCTAGAAACTATGGTTGTTTATTGCAGATGACTTTGTTAAGGAGTTTTAGGTTTTAAGTATAGTAATTATAGGGAATCAGTATCCGGTACTGAAAATGAAGCTGATGTGAGGCTTTGATGTGTGTTCGCATGTATGTATGTTTCATGAGCTGGACCACAGTGAGACATTTGGGAGACTAGCTTGTATGGAAATGGTTTTGCAGTTTATGACCCCAGCACTGTTTTAAAAAGTATACAACGGTAAAATAAAGTTTTCAAAATTGAAAATGCTTCGAAAATATTTGAAGTTGATATTTTTAACTTTTATTGTTAGATAAATCTTCTCCACAGAATAGATCTGGACCCAGCAGTTGGTGTCAATGATATACAAGTAAAACTTAAAGCACAGGCTTAGTCTACAGGACTTACACTATTACTAAACGGGTTCTTTCCACTATTATTTTCAATTGAGCGATCCCGATATTTCAGCACTGTTTCAAGCGCCATGATCACGGGACGACTAAAGAACTGCGGGTGGGTCATTTAAGAGCAGACTAATCTGTCTACCCTCTTTCTCGTTCGTTTGCCGGTACCAATGGAATTCGAACTCATATTTCGACATACCACACTGAGAGTATCGGCTGCCGCCTCAAAACTAGCTAGTCTTCCCGTGATCATGGCGCTTGAAACAGTGCCGAAATATCGGGATCGCTCAATTGAAAATAATCGTGGAAAGAACCCGTTTAGTAATAGTGTAAGTGATGTAGACAAGCGATTTAAAGAAATTTATTAGTCTACAGGATTCAAACTATCTGATGATGAGCAACTTCAAAGAATATGAAACAATTACCTTTGTTTTTATAGCAACTCTAATAAAACATATCGACGCCCCCCTGCAAAAACTCCGTAAAGCACTATTACTGGTTTATTGCTGTTATTGCATTTTCGTAATCTATGGGTCTGGATGCATCTACCCAATTTTTTTCAGATTCTTCCTGCGGTTATTTCCAACGATTTTCTTAAGAACACTTTTTTTCAACGGAAATTTTATTTTTTTTGTTAACAGCATAAACTCCGTAATATGTTATTAAAATTCAGTTTGGTGGTTCTGTTTTCGGTTAAAAACTATTACTGCAAAATATTTCTTGAAAACTTTCGGTTAATGCGATTACAGGTTTATTATTGTAAAATTTTAATTTGATATTTTTCACTTGTGTATCCAAGTTGCACTGGTCAGTACGTGGCTGCCACTCTTGAACTCTTTATTTCTCATTAGATCACACAGAAACTAGAAGTAAAGTCATCTCCTTTGTTCTTTGTCCCCTTTCTTTGAGCTAACGGGCCATCTGATCATAAGCGGTGACCGTTGCTCATGGACCTCTGTCTAACCTTAGCTCTAGTGAACAAATCTGCTACGTATGTCATTACTGGCTGGGGATAAGAAATTTTTTTAATAAACCGAAGCTTTCTAAAAGCTGCCTAGTTAGCGTAGGTTAGATTCTTCATTCAAATTCACCCGGTCTTAAGTAGAATCTTTCCCCTTTTCTCCGTATGTATCGTTGGCTTTGATCCTTACAGTAGAAGGTATGTTAGCATCGAACATTTTTGTGTTTATTTTAAAATCTACATTTAAAAAAAGCTCTACTGAGATCATAGAGTATACAGAGAGTCTCCACTACGTTCTCGGCTATCAACTTTCGTTTTGGTGATAAGAGTGATTCTTAAGGTGATTCAAAAGGATCTGTTTCTGGTACTACCTCAAAATTGCTATTGAGATATTGTACAGAAATTTCAACACCTCGATTTACCGGCAGTCAACTAGGAAAATAGGAAAAAGACCTAATACAACTGTCTAATCACGGTTTTATTGACAAAATTTGACTGTTATTTTGAGTAAATATAACTTCAAGTTTTTTAGGAGCAAATGCGTAAGGCTATCACTGGACAAGCGATGTTTTTAGGCTTAACTTAATCCTCAAGTTGGTAGCCTAGTGTTGAATATGCAAACAATGTATTTAGAGGAATAAGATTTACACAAAACCATATGTAACTCAGGCTTTCACTTTGGAAAATATTTTGCCTTAGCACTATCAAGCTCGGTGTGTTCATGGAGGCAAACTACCCTGGCTTACATAGAAACTATATAGACCACTAGTCCATGCATGAGTTAAGAAAGGAACATTAGTTTGGGGTATTCTTTATTAAGCAAATGAAACTCTTGTTATTTATGAGCGAGGACACCACTCTTACGCTTTCTCGTAGTCAAACAAGGCTATATAAACTCCTTCTGCCATGACGAACGTCATGAAAGAATATAAAGCATACACTAAATTATACATTCTAGACTAGACTAATTTATTTCAAATGAAACCAAGTAACAGAAGTCTAAAACGAGTGCAATAGACTGGTATGGTATTCAAACCTTCTTATCGTCAACCTTTTCCGAGAAGTAGACCGTTTTATGTTGTTTAATATCTTTGTACAACAGTGGAGTACATTTAAGGTACATCCACTGGTGTTTGGAATCTTTAAAATCTGCAGGAATCAGTAAATAAGAATATAAAGAAAATTCCACTGAAAGTGCAGATTAATCCTTGTTTTTTTATACTATTATCGAGATTAATTGTTCGTACACTAATTAATTATGATCATTATTCATTAAACTATCCCCACAAAATCATTTTTGTTCAAAAAAATGAATGATTTCGATACAATTCATGTTTTTTAAATGATTCCTTGAAAAATACCAATCACAAATATTCCATTCATTATCAGTAAATAGTGTTTACAAAAATTATGTTTGCAAAAAATATCCCGCAATAAACCTGTAACAGGACTTTATGTTTATTTGGTAAATATTTTTTTACCGCAATAACTTAGGTAATTGAATATTACAAACACTCTCGGTTTATGAAAAATACGGTCAAAAAACCAGTAAAGTGATATTATGTTCATGATTACACAGGAATTTACAGAAAAAAAATAGTAAGTAAACATTGCCCGAAAAATTATTAAAAAAGTTGAAATTTAATGAATCAATATCCAAAAAAAAATATGATTATTTTTTCGGTATTTTGTGTTTTGATGAATTACTTATTCCCTTTAAATTCAACAGTCACGCAGATGACACTGAACTGTAGGTATAAAAATTAGCTTTCTCGTGGTATAAAAATGTTTTTATAATTATTTTTTTTACAAAAGTTATAAGCGAAAAACACTAAATCTTTTTTCCTGTAAAATTTCATTTTTGCACTTACCGAGTTTTTGCAGGGGGGCGTCGATATTATTATCATGTGTATGTTTGGTACTTCAGAATTAAAATTACCATCGCAATTTTATATTTTAACGATTTTATTCCTTTATCGTGGAAATATGTTCGAGCCATTTGCATATTATTTAAAGTGAGATTGCGGCTTTACGGGATTGCAAAGGCTATTTATGCATCATAAAGCTGTTAACTATAGATTAAATTGAAAATATTTTTATACTCTGAAAAACTTTTTGAAACTAAATGAAAGATGATCTATATCAATCTATAAGACTAGGAGAAGGGGTAGATATAAACTTATTCAGACACTCGCGGTTTCTATAATACTTTCATGCATTTTCAACGCAGTATCCAGTCTTCTCATGATCATGACGTTTGCAACAACGTTGAAATATCGAGACAACTCAATTAATTAGATATCGTGGTAAGAACCCGTTGAAAATTCATGAAAGAGGTAGATAGTATAAGAGATGGAGAGACGAAATAACAAATGTAGCGGGTACGTTGTGGTCAAGGCTGGCGAAGAACGAAGCTATGTGAAATAATTTTGAGGAGGCCTTCACCGTACAAGGCGGCCCTTATGGGAAACTCCAAAAAGGAGAGCTCATTCCATGCCCGATAAGGCGTGACATAAAAGAGATTCCTGACACGAACCATGGCAGGATGAACTCAACCTCGACAATTTCTAATATTTAATTCCAGTTTTCTCTTCTTTCCTTTTCTTAATAAAAAAAAACTTGAGAGGTGTCAAGGGACACCCGGATGGAACGAAGTTCCTTTCGATTAATTAGTAAGGAAATTGTAATAAAATTTATTTTTTTTAAGTTATAATAATTAGTTAGTTTAAAACGTCTATCTCTCTCTCTCATTATATATTTTGATCACAGCGCCATCTAGCATTAAACATATAAAACGAAATAAGGAATTGTTTTAAAAGATTTTAATCACAGCGCCATCTAGCATTAATCATATAAAACAAAATAAGGAATTGTTTTAAAAGATTTTAATCAAAGCGAGATCTAGCGATAATCATCTAAAACAAAAAAAGTGTCGTGACAACTTTTTCATAAGAATTTCCGTCTAGCCCCCTTTCGATAACGCGCGATAAGGAACTCGTTCCAATAACAAAAACATTATTTTATAATTTATCGTATCGTAAGGTATAAAAGTAAGTTAAACTCAGAGCAGACAGCGAGCCGGAATATCGAATTAGAGAGACCCTCACTCTTAGGACGAATTCCTTATTATACAATTTGTAGCTTCATATTTGAGGGTTTTTTGAATGTTACGGTTTTATTCCTGAATTTTATTATCTTGTTTATTTAGTTATAAAAATTGTGACGGTTGAAAACGTACTTTTGTGAAGTACTTTCAAAAATATTATATTTTTTTGCGTAGATAATAATACTTGATTAGGATAGATGTAGGACTTATTACCTGTTACCTGTTAACCTGTGAATAGTCGTCGTGGCCGAGTGGTTGAAGCGCTTGCCTTCCGTACGGGAGGTCGCGGGTTCAAAACCGGCCGGCTTGTACCTCTAAATCTTAATATGAAAAATATTTATTTGCAATTTTTCACAACACCACTGGTTAAAAACGGTGAAGGAAAACATCGTGAGGAAACCTGCATGTCGGAAAAGGATTCTAAAAATCCTTTGAAGATATGTGAAGTTTATTAGATATCCGCACTGGGCAAGCGTGGTGGACTATGCCTAATCCCTCTTCTGAGGAGACCTGAGCCCAACAGTGGGCTGTAATGGGTTGGTACAGTACATTAAAGCTGAATCGCGCCATCGTTGTGTGCAAAATATTACTATAGAGCTCGGGATAACTTTGTAGGAATATAGGGCTATGTGCTAGAAGTTGTACAAACTTCTAAATGTTTTTGTAAGGGACTACTGTATTCATTTACAGGTAACCATTTATCTAATTTATCGTATCAACGACCAACTTCGTCTTTCACAAAGGATTCTGACAGTATATGAAGACACAGACAAATCGACGAGTCTTACGTAGTATAGTTGGCAAAACGCAATTTTACAGGAGAGCCATTTGAATATCAAAATTTTGTAACTTTGAAAATAATAGGAATTTTGATTTAAAATTTTCAGATTATAAAGATTATGTAATTTTAAGATTATTTATGCAAAAAACGAGTTTCGTCATTTTGTTAGTTGTAGCAGTATACATAGGACCCGTCGAAATGAGCTATTTTAGACCTAGTACTAAAATATTCAATGTTTCTCAATATCACAGTGATTGGAATCCAATTCATAATTTCGTGGTTTTATTCATACTAATAATAGCTCACTTCATTAGTAATTTATTTCCTTTTTGTTCCTGTATTATTATTGTCATCATACCACTCTAGTTAAAAAAACAAAAATATGTGTATATTATAATCGATATTATGAACCCATCAGGTCCTCACGATACAGGCTAGGCCTAGTGTGAGAGCCACTGGAAACTTTCTCTATAATAAGTGTGTAAACAATAAATAAATATTGATTGCCTATATATTTCGACATAGAAGAAAGCCTATCCTGTATATAAGTATAAATTTTGTAATCTATGTTATAGAAACAATAATATTAATAAATTTACAAAACATTACGAAGCATACCAATGTTCAAAACAGCATTTCGCATCGTATTCCCATGATGGACATTAATTGTAATTAACGCTTTGCAATTAGTGCGTTCAGCGAAATGACAATGCAAACGATTACTCGAAGAGCTGGTTGAAATGTGGGAGCGTTGTGTAGCTGTAGTTCGTAATGCGTCGTGTCGGGTCGCATAATACTGTGCTGAGTCCTTTGTTTTTGAAATTCATGAAATTCCTTCGTTTTTGATACAGTTCTTGCAGTTGTCAGCTTATCTAATAGAGGAACACATACAGGGTGATTTTTTAGAGAGGGTACATATTGCAGGAGGGTGATGAGTACTCTGTTCTAATACGGAATATTAAAAAAAATAGGTCAAATTACATTTTTTTTAAATCTAAATTCGACAAAACTATCTCAAGCATAAACAATTTTGGCTTAAAGAGTGTTGACTAATGACCTCTAGTGACCTCCGCCACACCCATCAGCTGTCGAAAAACCATCATTTTACCAGAATTTCAGATATTTCTAAGTTGTGATAACTAAGGCATTAAGCCATATTCTTTGGTAATAATATTTTTGCTAATCATATATAACCATCAGCTACCATCACCTTGGATATATACCCTCAATAGGAAATCACCCTGTATATTCTATAATTTATAATATTCACAAATAAATGTAACTTAAATTGATCCTGTTGTTTCCATCATCACCACATTAAACAATCATACAGTCTACCGTCAGTCAAGGCAAGCGCAATGTGGGACGACCAGCTGCAAGGTGGACGGATGATCTTGTTAAGATCGCAGGAACACGCTGGATGCAGGCCGCTACCAGCCGGTCGCATTGGAAATCTTTGGGGGAGGCCTATGTCCAGCAGTGGACGTCTACAGGCTGATAATGATGATGATGATGACAGTCTACCCTACACAGGAGTTACAGTGGTGGGAGTGAGAGGTGGGCCAATAGTCTACTACTACTGTACCAACCCATTACTGCCCACTGTTAGGCTCAGGTCTCCTCAGAAGCGGGATTAGGCATAGTCCACCACGCTTGCCCAGTGCGGATTGGGGACTTCACATATCTTCAAAGGATTTTTAGAACCCTTTCCCGACATGCAGGTTTCCTAACGATGTTTTCCTTCACCGTTTTTAGCCAGTGGTGTTGTGAAAAATTGCACATAAATCTTTTTCACATTTAGATTTAGAGGTACAAGCCAGCTGGTTTTGAACCCGCGACCTCCCGTTCGGAAGGAAGCGCTTCGACCACTCGGTCACCACGACTACATAACTCGGTCACCACGACTACGCTCCGTAATATCAATCTTAACATTATTGTGAAATATTAAATGTTTCGTCATAATTAGTTCCAGCTCCCAGCCTATCCTATTAGCAAAGATTTTGCTAAACGCATGTTTTCCGGGCATTAATACCCGGATAATTTGGCGCCCGGTTTTACATAATTTACCCGGGTTGCGGGACGTGCGGTATGGGATAATAATACAGAAATAAATATGCATACAAATCACTTTGCGAATTTGTTGGAACGAAGTTTCTTATCGCGCGTTATCGAAAGGGGCCTAGACGGAAATTCTTATGAAAAAGTTGGCACGACACTATTTCGCCGCCCCCACCGAATAGTATCGTAATCGACTATTACTATAGAAGTGTCTTTATTGGGAATTATTGTACTGGACGGTCGGATACACCTTGTGAATTTTTTTCATAATATTCGTACGAGTACTTTTCGAGATAATGATTTTGTAATGACCATACCTGTACTGTTCGCTTAAAAATAAAAACACAGTTTTATGACGAATATCATCATATTAGGCAATTACTAACTTTAAAGTATCACACCTTCTACAGGAAACTGTTATTACAATCTTATTCGGGTACGAAAAAAAATATAAATTCCGGTACTAGACTTTTACGACTATTGTTTATCATGGAATAATAACGTAAATAGATTGTACAATGATCTGGTCAATTTGTTTATTCACCGAATATTATGGTAAGATTTCATTACCGAGTTAGTTAACATTTCTAAAAAACAGTGAATAATATCGCAATTAACTATTACTGTATAGATCACTGTCAACAATTCTAGCCGAATAAAATCGTATCATTGCTTTACTAATGAAGATTCTATTTCAAATTTGGTAATATAAACTTACGCTTATAACTGCAATCTTGTACAAAAATATATTTTTTTAATTACACTGCTAAATTGAAGAAAAAATCAGCCATTTTTTGGTATATAAATTATTATTATATGTAAACCTGGTAAGAAGTTATAAGCCAAAAATCGTTTTTTATTTTTCCTGTAAAATTTTGATTTTTCGGTTACGGTATTATTCGGTGGGGGCGGCGATTTTTATTTTAGATGATTATCGCTAGATGGCGCTGTTCTTAAAATATTTTATAAAACAATTCCTTATTTTGTTTTATATGATTAATGCTAGATGGCGCTGTGATCAAAATATTTTATTTAAGTTATTAAATAAATTTTTATTACAATTCACTAATTAATCGAAAGGAACTTCGTTCTATCCGGGTGTCCCTTGAGACCTCTCAAGTTTTTTTTATTTTATTCCCTCCTCGGTATTTCCTGAGCGCTATGACTTGTCCTTCTTCAAACGAGGCTTGAGGAGGGTCCTTAAAGTTAGGTCGTAGGTAGCGACCCCTCAGTGTTTCCTGACATTGCAGAGGTTCATGAGCGACGGTAACCACTTACGATCAGGTGGGCCGTTGGCTCGTCTGTCTACATCTACTTTTAGATCTGTGTTAGAAAATGTATACTTTAAACAGACAAGATTTCAAGCTTTGCCAGAAGGGAAGTCGAAACTCATGTTTTCCTACTCCTTCTATCATCTTCTAGTTAAATTCGTTGCGGAGTCCAAGACAAGTTAGCTTTCCCTCGGGTTTTCCTGGGCTTCACTGCTCAGAGTCATTACGATGGTCGCCGCTGTGGATCCTGGCTACACAGGAGTTACAGTGGTGGGCGTGAGAGGTGGGCAAATACCCAAAGACAAGATTTAACGCGTTTTTGCATATATACAATTTACTGATTTCGATGATTATTTTTTTAAAAGCAGATACTTTGGATATAATTATGTAAATTTGATAAAGATCTGACGGGTAGTTTTTGCGTTAGTCTTGGAAAATGAGAGTTAGTAGTTTATCATTTTTTCACTTGAGTTCCACCTACCATAAGGTATGTGGGGGCGGCGCGACGGGAAAGAGTGTCTTGGGCGTAACGCGTCGCGCCGTCCCTCATAACCCCGTGCTGGGTGCTGGCCTCAGCCGGGGTTCGGACGCTGAGTGTGAGCGGTTGGAGGTTTAAGTGCGGTTCAACTCCCACATAACGCCGCGGGCGAGGATCCGGTGGTTTCCTCCAACTAAAAAAAAAACCATAAGGTATGTGGCGCTCAGCCTCAAATCTTCTAACTCTGAACCACGTCTGTACCCAGCACAGTATTATGCGAGACGACACGACACATTACGCCCTACATTTTTGACTCACTGCCTCTTTATTTCTGTTTAGTCAGTTATTCTATGTACACGAATAATGTTAAATATCGTTTTATCAGTTTTGTTTAAATGTTTACTCGGTCGTGTGAAAGGATTCATGTATTATGTTGTAATTGTATTATGGAATTTACTAATTTCATTTGCGATTAAGTAGATTTTTTTTTCGGAGATAATCGCCGGACTTCTATACACCCCGCGGGTGTGATATGTGGGAGTGGAACCGCATTAAAATATCGAACCGCTCAAACTCAGCATCCGATTGAGGTCAGAACCTAGCACGGGGTTATGTGGGACGGCACGACGCATTACGCACGCTCTACGGCATTCTTTCCCGTCGCGCTCCTATGCAGGATAGGCTACCTAATTTCGAGTGATTACTGTCGCCTATAGACCTCTATAATATCAGGGGACACCTACGACCTATCTTTAATAGGTCATACCGTTCACCAAATACAAAAATTAATACCTTTATACCGAAAATAGAAAAATAAGGTAAAGTCATAATAATATTATGTAAACTTAATTATAAGTTGCTCAGCTCAAAATACTGTATTTCGTGGAGTCCATTGTTATATTATAACAATGGCACTGTATCAAGAGCGAAACAAGTGTGTACACTGCAAGACAAAGATAACGGACGATAACGGTGAAATAAATTAAAATTAATTATTTATTTATTCACAAGAAAATACTACCTTTACAGAGTCATGTACCCAATGTGGTTGTATCTTTATTTTATTTTTAATTTCAATTTGCTGCATGTGGCGACCAATAATAATGCGCGAGATCCTGAATTGGTTACGACATTAGCAGAAATCTTCGCATATATACGACATATTAAATTTACTACAGTGGGCTTCGGCCTGACCGGGCATACACTACCTCGCCCGGCCGGAGATCTCCCTTTGGCCATAAGTCCACTGTAGGTACCCACACTGCACGTTGTGGTATATTTTACTTTATAGATTTTTCTATGCAATTAGAATTTATGAATGAAATAAATTCATATTAATGAAATTGGTTCAGAAATTGTTTTAGAGTTTTAAGCAACATATTTTATTATCTTGGTTAGACTTTATTTGTTTGTATGGGTATCTACAGTAGACTTATGGCCAAAGGGAGATCTCCGACCGGGCGAGGTAGTGTATGCCTGGTCAGGCCAAAGCCCACTGTAGTAGATTTCAGATGTCGTATATTTGCGAAGATTTCTGCAAATGTCGTAACCGCGATTCAGGATCTCGCGCGTTATTACTGGTTGCCACAGTTTGTTTATTCCTAAATAAAAACGTTGTAACTATACGTAGAGCTGTGATGGTCGCCAATAATTGATAGGATCATCTCAATAATGTAAGTAAATCTTTATTTTTACAGTTAAATGTCCAATTATTTTGACCACAAGTGTATCGTCTGAGAGCTCGTTTCACGGGCAATAAACTCGAGCCCGCTCGCATGCAAACACTAGTTTTATGTATTAGATCCAATAACTATAGAACTTCGATAATGTTATGTTAGCACATATTGGAAAGTATATTAGATTTATGTTTATTCTGAAAATGTTTGTTTAAGCTTTATTAATATTTCTAGATTGTATTTAATGTAGGCTTTAGAGATAGATAGATAGAATATTCTTTATTGTACACCAATCAGCAAAAAATAAAGATGTAACATTTTAGAATGGTACAATCGGCGGTCTTATCGCCGATAGCGATTTCTTCCAGACAACCGTATGGCGGACCAAAAGTAAAAAAACAAGGTATTATATATTTGCGGTGTACCTACGAAAAATCAAAAAGAAAAAAAGTAATGTTCAAAATGATTTACATCAAATGAAAATGAAAAAAGTATTATTATAAATGATTAAACGTTATATTATGATTTAGCTTTAATGGTATTCTCTGACATTAAAAATGGATTATGAGTAATGGTAGTCTATTAGTTTACCTGCTAAAAATAATTTAAGATTGTAGGAAATCAGAGACTGCCAGTGCAAAGAAAACTTCAGAACAAGAATATTTAATAAAAACAATAAAAGATTAGACGCAAAAATATGACACAATCTGAATTTTACAATGTTCACGAAGTTTAAAAAAAAGCGCCAACATTACATCATTCATTTAAAAAGGATATTTACAAATAAGGTTTTAATAATTCTTAATAAAACTATTTATAGATGGCGCTTTATTTACATTCAGTCGCCTACAAAGATAATATGCTAAATCAGGATTTACTTGTGAATACTTTGAAGTAGGAGGTTACCAAACTTCCATTTATCTCGCAAGTGGAGTAGGTGGGAGTCGAACCGCACTGTTTTGCTCACTGCGTCCGGAACATGGATAAAGTCCAAAACCTATCAATTTGTTGTGTGGGGTGACGTAACGCATTGTACACTACGGCTTTAAAGTTTATTTAATTTCAACTTCAATTCATTTCCTTACTAATTTATTTTGAACTTCAATACTTATCAAAAAACGGCTATGCATTAAAGCATATTATAAACTTAATGATTATATAAATGACTGCACAAAATGGGAATGAGGTGCTCGTCCCGGGCCATTTCAATTGATACATTTGTTAAAAAAAAATATTGTGGAACAATATTAAAAAAAAAAAAAAAAAAAACATATTAAATTAAAAAAAAAGACATGCCCGCTGAGTTTCTTGCGCCGGTTCTTCTCAGGACGGAGGCGTAATTTTAGCGAACTGGTGGTAGAACTTTTGATTTTATTTTTGACATTCAAAATGTATGTGAGTCCACATCTAATTTGAAATAAATGATTTGACTTTGACTTTCACTTTGACTTTCACTTTGACTTTCACTTTGACTTTCACTTTGACTTTCACTTTGACTTTCACTTTGACTTTCACTTTGACTTTCACTTTGACTTTCACTTTGACTTTCACTTTGACTTTCACTTTGACTTTCACTTTGACTTTCACTTTGACTTTCACTTTGACTTTCACTTTGACTTTGACTTTGACTTTGTTTTGATCACCCATGCCTATCTATCAACATCTACCTTTTTAAACGAGGTTTCAAAAAATGTTCTATACGGTAGGCACTGCAGTGTTCCTTGACATTCCAGTGCCTACCTAGCGATAGTACCCATTTAACATCAAATGGATCGTAAGCTGTGATCGTAACATAGTTTTATCTTCTCATTTCGACTTAGTAGCGACAAATTGTCGAACTATTTAGTGTGCCCATAAAGAAGGTATCTTCGTAAAGCAGGCGTGTGCTTATTAACAAACTGAGAGAGTGCACAGATGCGGGACTCGTGATCGTAGGCGGAATTACGGCGTGTCTTTGTCATTACGCTGGATGTAGTACAAGTGAGTATTTGACATAAGACTTGAGAGTTTTTCTGAGACATTTATTATTTTAGGTTTGTTTCGTGTGCATTCTGTACCGCTTGGTCCATGGGGAATGCTCCGAGGAACTCTTTGAGATGATCCCTTCATCTCCCTTTTACCATCGTACCACACGCCGCAGGGGCAAGGTTCACCACCTTTTCTTGGAACCGCTGCGATCTTCTACGGTTCGCTTCAGAAGATCATTTTTGCTCTGTACCTTTCCGATTTGGAATGGACTCCCATCAGCGGTGTTCTCGGAGCGCTATGACATGTCCCTCTTTAAACGAGGTTTAAGAAAAGTCCTGTATCCGTAGGCGATAGATAACAACCCCTCATTGCCCTGGCATTGCAGAGGTTCATGAGCGACGGTGACCGCTTACCATCAGGTGGGCCGTTGGCTCGTCTGTCTACATGGCAATAAAAAAAAGACTTATTTTGATGACTTGTTTGCAAAAATGCAATCGTTCACAAATTACTTGATTGCAAGTGGTTGCTGTCACTCATGGACCTCTGTATTGTCAGGGGACACGGCAAGGTTGTCTACGATTCTTTAGGACTCTCCTGAAGGCACATATGAAGAAGGACAAGTCGCCATCTTCGTAAAGCAGGCGTGTGCTTATAAACAAACTGAGAGAGTGCCCAGATGCGAGACTCGTCCTTACCCTAGATGTAGTATATAAGAACATTGGACATATTTATTTTTATATTTTTCTGTTTAGTGCAGTAAAGTTATTTGAAAAAATAGCCAAACTTTTCATAACGTACACTTTTCTGTCCCTAACAGAAGAAAAAGAAACCATAGTTAGATTTTTTTTAATGCATTACATCGACGTTACCTCGTTTGCCTACAAAGCAATAAAGAAAAACAATCACAGTCAAATAAGAAAGATAAAGCATTTCTTTTACTATAACTTTTTAATTAACTTTTACTATAAGTTGTATCTACATTTTTTCATATACTGTAGGCAGTAGGTATATTTTACCGCCACCAAAAACAAATTCATCTCTCACTTCGTATCTCACGCGATGAATGTGAAATTATTGTTCTTTATATTTGTAGAATTATGTGAACTGCATAATAAGGCTTTCACGCGTAATGGAACTGAAGATTTATGTGCAATATATCATAATACTCGTTAAGGAAAACGTCGTGAGGAAATCTATATTGGTGAAGGATTAAACTCCTTTGAAGATATTATTATACTTTAGCGACTAGTTCATCATTGTTATTTTTAAAACACAGTTTTTTTATGTTTTCTGAACTATTTTAAAGAAGGAATATTCTCGATTCAAGCGTACATGCATGCATACTCGGAGAGTCTTGTAGATACAGTGAGTGTGGTGTGTCGTGATGCGAGTTCCAATGGTACTACACAAAAGCGAACGAGAAAGAGGGTAGACAGATTTGTTTGCTCTTAAACCTACACTGGATACTGCTGGATATTCTCGTCATCACGTAAAATATCGAGCTCACTCATTAATTAAATATCGTGGTAAGAACCCGATAATTATTCCTAAAAATAGTAATGTAGAAAAGTTTTAGTAAGTATCTAAATTTCAATCTATGTGGCAATCAGTCATTCGTTTTTGTAAAATTACTTGTCTGAACTATTAAAGCAACTTACTTCCATGTTCAACAAGCTTCGAAAATTTTACTTGATCCAAAACTTAACGTGGCCCTCGTCGAGGATTAACTTGACTCAAACATTAAGTTAAGTTTAACTTGGACTCAAGCATATGTGTTCCGAAATGTCAACCGCTTGGATGAACTTGTTCTAATCTGTTTGCTAGTTGTCTTGTGGTAAATGTTGACTGTGGACTTTTAGGCGACCAGCAGCGATTTGGGAATAGTGTTGACATTAATAAATGGATGTGAAACTTCGGTATTTAAAATTAAGTAACATAGTAGATTTCGCTTTCGACTATCGTTTTTGGGGTTGTCGCGATGCTAGTCCGTAACGCATTGTGCCGTCTCGCATAATCCTGTGTTGGGTTCTGACTTCAGCCGGGGTTCGGACGCTGAGTGTGAGCGGTTGGAGGTATTAGTGCAGTTCAATTAAGACAATTCGTCGACTTCCTCCGTCCTTCGGTCGAATCCCTCTTCTGAGGAGACCTGAGCCCAACAGTGGACAGTAATGGGTTGGTACAGTCGACTTCCTCCATAAGAATAGGCATAGATAGATGATAGATAACGACCCTCATTGCTCTGGCATTGCAGAGGTTCATAAGTTACGTTGACCGCTTACCATCAGATGGGCCGTAAGTTCGTTTATCTATCTTGCAATAAAAAAAAATTAAAAATCTGTGAAGTAAATACCAGCTGTTTTGATATTACAAAAACAATTTTATAAAATAGGCTGTATTAATATGAAATTATAATGTACAAAACATAATTTTACAGTGGAATGTGTTTCCTGGTTGCGTTGTCTTATCATCACTGAATATCTATTTGAACACGTTGTTTGTAACTAAAACTAAATTACTTCGAAAATACACTTTAATTTTGAATTTTCTAGCCGATATGAAAACTATGCTGAATAGTACTTTCATGCATTTTCAACGTGTTCTTACCACGATATTTAATTAATTGAGTTGTCTCGATATTTCAACGTTATTGCAAACGTCATGATCACGAAAAGACTGAATACTGCTGGTCGATTTAAGAGCAAACAAATCTGTCTACCCTCTTTTTCGTTCGCTTTTGGGTAGTACTACTGGAACTCGAACTCACATCACGACACACCACACTGTGAGTGTGACAACTCAATTAATTAAATATCGTGGTAAGAACCCGTCAAAAATGCATGAAAGTATTATAGAAAACCGCAAGTTTCGAGTACTACCGCGTACAAGTGGATAGTAATCATTGAAATTGGTTCAACTAAAATATATACGCAAATTTAATCCAATGATTGTTAGAAAAAAAACAACGAATCAATTTAATAAAATACTAATATATTCTTTTCATAATTAAGATTTCAGTCAAAAAATCTAACAATTGAAGTCTTCATTAATAATTACATGTAATTTCAAGACATTGTTGTGGGAAGTGCCCGATGTTCCAAAATGTATCTGATTAACTCGACCAATTTAAAATAACTTGAAACTCATTACATTTGTACGTAAATAGGTGTCTTTTTAAATTGGTAGCGGTAACTTTTGACCAAATTACTTAGGACTGAGTTTTTATGAGTTATTTAGGTTTTTAGAGGTCTCGTTGTAGTGGTTTAAGTTCGTTGAACGCTTGTTCTGAGGATAAGTGAATTAATTAGTGTAATATTGATTGTTTTACAAATAGTCTGTTTTATAGTAAAACTGCAATTATTGTAAGAGTTACTTTTAAAAACTAGATAATTGTATCAATTTTGAAAATAAATTTCAAATCAAATCAAATCAAAAAACATTTATTCTGAGCTATTAATAAATAAAAACTTATATCTACAACTTAAACTTAATACAAAAAAAGCCCAGAAACGGTTTCCGGCTCAGCAATGCCGCAGTAGCCATAAAATGACGGCACTGCGACGCTGTTCTTCCGCCGGCACCAGACGTACACGTTGGTACTGTGCTAACCAACGCACATACATTATATATACTTATAAACATAACATTACGTACAGACTCACACTAACAAGAACAAAAATGAAAAATGAAATTTCTTTAACACTCGCGGTTATCTACATCACTTACACTATTTCTAAACGGGTTTTTTCCACGATTATTATGAATTGAGCGGTCCCGATATTTCGGCACTGTTTCAAGCGCCAGAATCCAAATCCATTGTTCGACATTGTTCGGAATCCAGTGTTAGACGAAAATAAAGCCAAAATATCTAGTTTTGAGGCGTTTTGAGGCTGTCAGTGTGGTATGTCGAAATGTGAGTTCGAGTTCCAGTGGTACCGGCAAACGAACGAGAAAGAGGGTAGACAGATTTGTCTGCTCTTAAATGTGTGTGAAAACCCCCAGTTCTTCAGTCTTCCCGTGATCATGGCGCTTGAAACAGTGCCGAAATATCGTGATCGCTCAATCGAACATAATCGTGAAAAGAACCCGTTTATTAATAGTGTAAGTATTTTTGAAAATACTTGAGATTAAGAATGATCCGAATCGGTTCATCCAAACTAAATTTATGAGGTAACAAATGAAAAAATACAGAATTGAGTACCTTCTCCTTTTGGAAAGTTCGTCAAAAGGATATGAATGAAGCAAGATAAAGCATCAAAATCGGTTCACCAGCCAGTCATGGGAGGGCTCTATCCGCAAGTCTAGGCTGAGGTGAAGTTGGAATGTGACAATATGTAACACCCATCTTGAGACTTTCCATGGACTGGCTTCTTTAGGTTTTTGTACTTTGCGTGTTCCGTCCCTTGTCGTTCCTCAACCGAATCAAATCGAAGAAGTGATAATCATCATCATCATCAACATCATCAGCCCACATTCGTCCACTGCTGGACATAGGCCTCTCCCAAAATACGCCACTGAGCTCGATCTTCTGCTCGTCTCATCCAGTTGTTACCGGCCACCTTTCTTAGGTAATCGTTCCATCTAGCAGAGGGCGTCCAACACTACGTTTACCACATCGCGTTCTCCATACCACATCGCGGTAACCGACATAGCTCTGCGAATAAGCAAGCTAAAGTGGCTATGGGCTGGGCACATATGTCGAAGAACTGATGCCCGATGGAGTAGACGGGTTCTAGAGTGGAGACCGCGATGTGAAGTGATAATAACTGCAATTAATTCATCTTTAGGCCCTATCTATTTTTCCCTTTTGGTTGGCGATAACTTTTTATTTCTAATCAATCATTTACAATATTTACAAATGTATGAAGGATGCAACATACTGTTACGCGCAACGGGATCCTTTACCATCGCACCCTCTATACCTATAGGGTGATTTTTAGTGAGGGTACATATTGAAGGTCATAATAGCTGATGGTCATATAAAACCAGTAAAAATATTATTACCAAAGAATGTGGTATAATACCTTAGTAATCGCAACTTAAAAATATCTAAAATTCTTGCAAAATGATGGTTTTTCGACAGCTTGGTTGTAGCGTAGGTGTGGGGTGCGCTAGATCACTAGAGGTCGTTAGTCAACACTCTTTTGACCGATTTTTTTTAAGTTTGAGGTAGTTTTGTCGAATTTAGACTTCTCCAATATTTCTATTTTTTTACTGTAATTTTACCTATTTTTCTTTATATTCCGTATTAGAACAGAGTACCCATCATTCTCCTTCAATATGTACCATCTTTAAAAAATCACCCTGTATAGTAATGTGTCTCATACACATTGGTATGATTAATTTATTACAAACTTAGTGATATCAAATCACAGTGTTTATCGTAGTCAAATGTATTCCTGGTTTCAAGTAGATCATTAATTATTCCCAGTTTGTGGCGTATTGCTATGTTAAATTCCACGGCCACTAAACACATTATTTTATTTTCTCATAAGCATAGGTTTATTACATTTGAAA
The DNA here is from genome assembly GCA_030269945.2 of Trilocha varians. Lineage (NCBI taxonomy): Eukaryota > Metazoa > Arthropoda > Insecta > Lepidoptera > Bombycidae > Trilocha > Trilocha varians. The sequence goes on from AP028257.1 coordinate 11,154,996, forward strand.
TCAATGTCATGAACAACAGAATGAACTCAACCATGATATGTTTATTACAAAAATGAAAACGACCGATTTCTTTCTTCTTCCATTTCTCAAGCATAAAAACTACCAGTCAGATCTTTATCAAATTTACCTATGTGAATAATAAAGTAATGCTCAAAATATGCTTTCTAACTTAAAAAAAGAAAGAAAGAAATATGTTTAATGAAAACTCAGTACAATTATAAACTTAAAACTAATAAACACGCAATAAGATAATAGGTAGGTAATATGTCTAGACACAAACATCTAACATTAAAACATTATTATTGCGGAATTGTACTGAGTTTCACAAGGCTTCAACTCAGCACTTGCTGCGGATTACCACAGCGCTGGTTGTCAGTTGAAGCCTGTGGTGACTCACGAACGCTATCACGGCCCACCGCGTTGCCTACAACAACATAACAATATTCTTGATTGCCTTCCTAGCAAGTATAAACCCATACACTGCATACACTATAGTGCACTTAAAATTAGTTTTAAAACCAACAACATTACTTATAACTATATCCGCGGGTACCGCACCGTCGCGTTTGAGGCAGCGTGCGTGCTGGCGGGGACGCCGCCCTGGGAGTTGGAGGCGGAGGCGCTCGCTGACGATTATCGTTGGCGATGCGACCTTCGCGCCCGGGGCGTGGTGCGTCCCCCCCCGGGACCGGAAGGTCCAATCTCGGCGGTCCGTAATGGAGTCGTAGGAACGGCGACTCGCTAACCCCAATTGGGGTCTGCGGACCCTCGAGGCGATCCGCCCCGTCCTCAAGGATTGTGTGGGTCGTGGCAAACGTGGACGCCTCACCTTCTGGATGGTGCAGATGCTGACCGGGCACGGGTGCTTCGGAAGGTATCTGCACCTGATACAAGCAGAGCCGACGACGAGGTGCCATCACTGTACGCGATGTGACCGGGACACACCAGAGCACACGCTCGCGCTCTGCCCCGCATGGGAGCAGCAGCGGTGTGTCCTGGTCCAACAAATAGGACCGGACTTGTCGCTCCCGGGCGTCGCGGCGTCGATGCTCGAGAGCGACGAGTCCTGGAAGGCGGAGCTCGACTTCTGCGAGTCCACCATCTCGCAGAAGCAGGCGGCGTCGTGGGCGAGGGAGAGAATTTATTCCTCCCTCCGCCCAGCGATCGCCCGACGCCGCCGTCGAGCAAGGTGTCAGAATCGGAGCCGGAATCTCGCCCGGACTCTGGCCCCTTAAGAGTTTCGGGTCCCCAACGCATACGAGTGCGAGCGGGGACCCAAGAAGGTGCCGTGTTTTGCTCAGCACGCCCTTAGCGTTAGAGCAACCGGGGGATGGTAGACCGCGCTCCCCTACCCACGCTGGTTCTGACCCAGCGGAGTATTCCGTGAGAGGGTGACACGCGGTCCCATCTTGGCGGGCTTCGGAGAGCCCGCCGACCGAGAGAGCCGCCGGCGATCCGGTGATTTCCTCCAACTAAAAAAAAAAAACTTATAACTATACAAATCACAACATTACCTCGCCAAATACATAAACTAAAATTAACAAACCAGAATGAACAAAAACAACGTGAATTCAATAAAATGACGACATTTCGTCGCCTCAGTGCTTGTTTGGCCTATCTGCACTCGAGCAAATTTTACAGGAGACGTTTTTTTTGTTTTATTTATTAAATAAGGTTTAATTTTCTAATTTGAAACTTAATATAAATACACGAGCTACCCACTAATTGATATATAAATAAATAATATACAATAGTTTATGATTCTAGCGTATTTTACATGTTTTGTGTGACGATAGGCCAAACGTGCACTAAAAATTTTTCGGATGTTTACTTACAACAAACGTGCATTGAAGATTGACCAAAGGATCGCGATAATTTTCCGTGCTTGTTTGTGCTAAGTGCTAATATTGTTGATACAGGATGTAACTTTTTAATTAGTATAAGTTTTACTGCCGATTTCGCTTGTTCCGTTGTCTATATTATTTTGAAATATAACCAACTTCTCGATTTTTGATTGATGGGTTTTTGCGCTTGAAGCGTCCTGGTGAGTATCTTGTCTGTAGATGAAGTTCAAGGTCTGATGATGGAGCTGGAAGGTGGCCACCGGAACTCCGTCAAAAAGCAAGATAACTTCACCGTGTTTAGGCTCGTATGAAACGTCCCGGTGAGTACTTTGTCCCTAGATGAATGTCAAGGTCTGATGATGGAGCTGGAAGGTGGCCACAGGAACTCCGTCACTAAGCAAGATAACCTCATCGTGTTTAGGCTCTAATAAACCGTCTTGATGAGTTCTTTGCACATACATGAATATCAAGGTCTCATGATGGAGCTGGAAGGTGACTACAGGAACTCCGTCTATAAGCAAGATAACCTCATCGTGTTTAGGCTCTAATGAAGCGTCTTGATGAGTTCTTTGCATAAACATGAATATCAAGGTCTGATGATGGAGCTGGAAGGTGACTACAGGAACTCCGTCTATAAGCAAGATAACCTCATCGTGTTTAGGCTCTAATGAAGCGTCTTGATGAGTTCTTTGCATAAACATGAATATCAAGGTCTGATGATGGAGCTGGAAGGTGACTACAGGAACTCCGTCTATAAGCAAGATAACCTCATCGTGTTTAGGCTCTAATGAAACGTCTTGATGAGTTCTTTGCACAGACATTGCAAAGACCTTGACATTCATGTCTATGCAAAGAACTCATCAAGACGCTTCATTAGAGTCTAAACACGATGAGGTTATCTTGCTTATAGACGGAGTTCCTGTAGCCACCTTCCAGCTCCATCATGAGACCTTGATATTCATGTATGTGCAAAGAACTCATCAAGACGGTTCATTAGAGTCTAAACACGATGAGGTTATCTTGCTTATTGACGGAGTTCCTGTTGCCACCTTCCAGCTCCATCATCAGACCTTGACATTCATGTCTATGCAAAGAACTCACCAAGACGCTTCATTAGAGTCTAAACACGATGAGGTTATCTTGTTTATTGACGGAGTTCCAGTTGCCACCTTCGAGCTTCATCATCAAACCTTGACATTCACCTCTACTCAAAGAACTCATCAAGACGCTTCACTAGAGCCTAAAGACGATGAGGTTATCTTGCTTATTGATGGAATTTCCATAGTCATCTTCCAGCTCCATCATCAGATGTTGACTAAGATCAAGGATCCCTATATTCAAGATCCAGGATGCAGAATCCAACATTCGGATCCAGGATTCACAATACAGAACAATTTACAAACAGATTTCGAGAACTCGAATTTTATTTATTTGGATGTAAAACGGGCGTGATACTTGTCTTAACCTGACAATTTGTTTAAAGTTTATAAAAAAGAACACCCTGTTTGAAATTCAACTGGGTCAACGGTGAATTTAAAAAAATACGTATTTCTCTAGTTTTAGCGATGTCTGCTCATGTTTGCTTTTATGATTTGTTGAAGATATACTTTTAAAATGATATTCAATCTAATTTATGAAAAAAGAACATAATTTAATAAACTATTACTAATTTTTTATTGTGAATTCAAGCGAATCTCACTGTGTTTCCCACTACTGTGACGTCATACAAAATGGCGGATACGGCGCAACGCCGGCTGTGATTGGTCAATTGAGTTGCGATACAGCAAACAAGCACTGAAATTTTTAAAAACTACCGATTGAACAAACAAGCACGGAATTTTCGTTAAGTGCCGTGTTGATAAAAAAATTGAAATAAGATTTTTATTGTTTTAGAATTGAATATTTTAAAAAAATATTTTACCAGTCGGATGGAAATTTAATTCTTTATAATAATACTGCATTAAAAAGTCATTTTCGTAAAAAATGTCAGATAGGCCAAACAAGCACTGGGGCGACGATTTATTTACTTAACGATATTTATTTTGATAATTAGCGTATCGTTTTAAATCACTTTCTACTTTAGGTATTTTTAGTTTATGTTAGTTTACTTTAATAAATATCATAAATATAAATTTACTTATAGTCAAAAAACAATATTTAAAACGTGTTAAAAAAAGGAAAAATGAGTGCTTTAGTCGACGTTTAACTTTCTAATCGTATTCCAGGACCATAATTATTGAAATCGTGTGTCGTTCGAAGTATAATTTCGTGGAGTCTCTCATACAATTTTAAACAGATGTTCCTGATTTAGGTTATTTGGGGTAAATCGATATTGGGCTAAAAATATAAAGAAAGAAAGAAAAAGCATTTATTCAAGACGCACATAGAGGACATTCATATTATTATAACATTTAAACAGAATAATACCAATTAAAACAAGGCACAAAAAAGTAAAAAAATAAAATAGAACCGAACAAGATAGAGGCTTGTTTGAGGCGTTTCAGCTCAATATCGATTTTTTAACTAAACATTATCGTTTTATGTTTTGTGATATGGTCACCCAAAATTTAATGTTATAGCAAATAATACCCACTACACTACTGCAGTTAAACAATACTTTATACAGTAGAAGTTTGTAGCAATGATTAATCACCCAAATCGGTTCACTGAAATAAACATGACCTTGCAACTTTCTAAACCTACATTAAATGTCCTAAGGTTCTAAATCTTTGAAACTGGTGTAGATTCCTATATTACTTACACACCCCATAGATAACTAAACATCAATTTTCAAAACACTGCAAAGACAAATTAAATCTCATTTTTAAAACATACAAACGAATACCACCCTTAACACAAAGCGATAAAGATCACAATCCCATATCTTTTTAATCTGCATTAACCTACGCAGTGCGACAGGCATTGTGAAGCGCATCGTGAACAAGGCTCAGGTATTCTTGAAACGTAGGGAATTTTACGTGTGGTGTGTGAAACATACCTAATGGTATTTGTACAGAAAACTAACATTATAGAAGTTAATTTACGTACGCATTAAAAAATCACAGTTATGACTTATTAGGACATACAAAGAAATTACAAAAGCGTCATTAAAATATTGTTGATGCACCTACCTTCTGCACCTATTGCATGCATCCTGTACAAACTGTCTTAGGTTTTAAGTGTCAATTTTATATTTGCGTTTCACTTAAATTATTCCTTTTTTTTTGGTATTTTTTATTTTATGATCCGACTGTGTACATTTTGATTGTTTTATTTTTTGTGTCTTTTTTATTTCTTTTTATTCCTTTTGTGTCGTCAATGCCAGTTGAGGCTGAAAACCAGCGCTCGGTGTGTCTGTGGGTTATCTCCAGCTAACACCCAGCATTAAGCTGAGACTCAACTGGTTTGTGATGGGAACCTTTATATTATATTTTTTTTTTTGTATTGTTTGTGCCACTGTTTCCATCACAAGTAAATAAATGTCTATGTCTATTGTAACAAACTATTACTGTACACTAGGCTAGTAGCTAGCTAGCTGTAAGCTAGGCTTGGGTCTCCTCAGTAGAGGGATCAGGCAAAGTCCACCATGCTTGCCCTATGCGGATTGATCTTTATATCTTCGGAAGATTTGGGTATCCTTTACTACTATGCAGGTTTCTTGCATGCACGATGTTTTTCTTCACCGTTTTAGGTAGTGGTGTTATGATAAATTGCACAAAAATATTTTTCAAATTAAGGTTTAGAGGTACAAGCCGGCCGTTTTAAACCTACGATAAACAGAAGGCAAGCGTTTTAACAGCCTTTTAATTTTTTGAGCACAGGCAAGAGGGTCAGCCTGCAACAGCCTTGAAATATATGGATCTCTCATTTAACGAAAATCGTGGTAAGAAACCGTTTAATATTTGTAACATTGATGTAGATCACCGCGAGTGTTTAAATAAATCTGTAACTAGATTATACAAACAAACAAGGTAGTTACATAAATATTAACTAATCATGACATCGGTAAATGTACTTCATCAGAGCTCTTGGGAAACACATAATTTCTCTTAATAAGATTTTCCAAAAAATAAACCACTGCATTCTCCCACAAAATACTTCATTAGTGACCGTTTGAGAATTTACGATCGACTGACGACCAGTGGGCTGTGAACGGGTTAACATCAGTTGTCGGGCCTCGATGAGCACGCAGCTTTATAAATTATGTCTATTGAGTGTTTGCGATTGAGGCTTATAATTCGGACGATTAATTTTTATTGAAGTTGGGTCACTGGATTGGGTAATGCGTTGAAAGGGTTATGTGATTTTGTTCTTTCGAAATATGTGTTTTGAGGATGGAAATTTTATCTTGATTTTTTTTTTACTTTTTTTATTACGTGATAGATAAACGAGCCTACGGCCCACCTGATGGTAAGCGGTCACCGTCGCTCATGAACCTCTACAATGCCAGGGCAATGGTTCAGGTTTGTTTAGAGATGGATTATTATAATGCAGTCTCATTTCACCTTTACGAAAGTAGAACTACTGTACCAACCCATTATTGCCCTTCTGTTGGGCTCAGGTCTCCTCAGAAGAGGGAGAACTACCACTAGACTTTTTGGAATGAAGTTCCTTATCGCGCGTTGTGAAAGGGGGCTAGACGGAATTGTTACGAAAAGTTGTCACGACACTTTTTTTGTTTTAGATGATTATCGCTAGATGGCGCTGTGGTCAAAATCTTTTAAAACACGTTCCTTATCGCGCGTAAAAAAATTAGGAAATAAAAATTAAAAGATATCTTTTAATCGAAAGGAACTTCGTTCCATCCGGGTGTCCCTTGACAACTTTCAAGTTTTTTTAATTTTTTTATTTGTTACGCTTAAAAGTGATCAGAACTGGGTTAGTGGTAACGCGTTGAACGGGTTAATATTGTTCTTTGTAAATTTAGGTTTTGTGGACATTTATTAGTCAATCAATTTTGATTTTAATATGGCGAAGTATATTCAGATAACACACAGTGAAATGAATGAATTTTCAACTGAACTATGAAAAGTATTGTTAAAGAAATTTGACACTAAATTTTTAAAGAAATACCCACCGCACTAAACGGTTAAGCCTCGTAAATGAAACCTACAATATGAGCGTAGACTCCCCTATAATTAATTTCCGTACCTTCGTTTTGACTAGCACAAACTTTAGCCGAAGTATTTAACATGAAGTACTTGTAAGTTCCAATAGAGTGCAAGTTTGGTCATTGTCGTGGAACGGAAGGTAAACTTTGACAATATTGTAGAACTTAGTTTAATGCGAATTTTAATGTATATGTCGGTGCGTATGAAAAATGACATTGACAAGAGTGACAGTTGTCATGGTCACTCTAGCGGAGCGTCTGTGGTAGCGGGGCGGCCATCTTAAAAACTCACTTATTTGAGAGCGGTCGCCGGCGCACCACTTGGTCGACGAATCGTTATCTGTCGCCTCAATCTTTAAACTGATTAACGTTAATTAGAATATTGTTTATAAAAGATTATTCAACTGTAAAGTTATTTCGAAGAAGTAAATGGTTTATGTTTTGAAGACCATCCGTTTCATTCAAATCATCTTTACTGGACTACCCACGCCATAAGCATGGATTTAGATAAAAGCGCTCGTGCGCTTTTATAAAGGTATAGATTAGATGTTGCTAAACGGTGAAGGAAAACATCGTAAAACCAAAATATATTGTAAAAGAATTCGAATACTTCCATTTTACAAGCTTTATATTAACTTGCACTGGATGTTACTATGTGAGTTAGGGTGTTATCTTGTAAGCTATATTTGACAAACTTCCCGATTTCTGATTGAGCTGACATTTTGCACGCAGATGTATATCACGTCACGCGTGACAATGCGCAATAATATGACAAAATGGCGCTGATCTGATGATGGATTCGGAAGGTAGTCATAGGAATTCTTGTGCTACCTTCCGTACGGGAGGTCGCGAGTTCAAAACTAGACGGCTTGTACCTATGGGAAAAAGAATTATGTGCAATTTTCCATAACACCACTGGCTAAAAACGGTGAAAATAAACATCATGATGAAACCTACATATCGATAAAAAATTCTAAAGAATCCTTTGAAGATATGTGAAATCGAAGGAGACCAGTAATGGGCTGTTACATTACAGTGCAGAATAGTATTTTATGGAAGTGATTATTTTGAGAGTTATGTACACTTAGACATGGTTCGTAAAATGTATTCTGTCATAAGAGGTGAGTCAACAAAGATGTCACACACGAGGCGCCATTGAGCCGAGCATCAGACGATGGGCCTCTAAAAATACGAAAAGGACAGGTTTATAGACAGCTAAAACCAAAAATGATTTAATAGACAAGTCAAGCCGCAAATTGTAAGACCTTCTGTTTTTATGCATTTTGAATGGGTTCTTACCAGGATATTTAAGTAATTGAGTGGTCTCAATATTTTAACATTGTTGTAAACGTGACGCACAATGATCACGAAAAGACGAACAAATTAAATATCGCGGTAAGAAACCGTTCAAAATGCATGAAAGTATCATAGAAAACCGCGAGTGTTTGAATAAGTTTAGATCTTATATTTCTTAAATTTAGACTGAGAGACTTTTTGCTATCAATGTTTTTTTATTACTAAACGGGTTCTTACCACAATTATTTTTCTTCAGTCTTCCCGTGATCATGGCGCTTGAAACAGTGCTGAAATATCGGGCCCTCACAATTAAAAATAATCGTGGTAAGAACCCGTTTCGTAATAATGTAAGTGATGTAGATAATCGCGAGTGTCTAAAGAAATTTATCAATGTTTTTGTCAATGTAAGGATTATCTATCCTTAGATCAAATATATTATTATTTCCACGATTAAAGCGTAAAATTACACTAAATACGAAAAGCTACGAAATATTTTAGAAATTACACATCCATAGTGTAAAATATGGATTATCTGTGTCTTTAGATTTAAACAATTTTAAGTGACTCTTTAAAATCTAAATTTGTGCCTGTCAAAATATGATGTTAAAACCTCTCAAGCGTGAAGAAGTAAGAAGAATAATGGCAGTATTCAGAGACACCGCTTTCATTGCGATCCTACTTCAGGTCAATTCAATGTTATTATGTTATTTCAGTAAAGCATTAATCGCTTGCTTTATGGCTCACTAATGAATCACGGCGATAAGTAATGAATATACATCATAATTATTATTCATGAGTCTCGAATCTCTCAATTGAACGAACGAGACAATATGTTAAGTTCTTTTAACCATACATACACTGCTAAGCTTAAGGTGAAAAATTGGTTACTTGAATTATTATATATTGAGACTGAGCGTTTACTGGATGGTTTTTAATAATTCATATTTAGTTATAGTTGTTTCATATTTATAAGAAAAAGCCATGAAATTATTGTATTTCATTTTCTTTTTAAGTTGTGTAATTTTCATACTTTTGTCTTTGTGTGTTTTCATGTGTTCATATGCTAAGTTTTAGTCTTTATACCCTTTAAACGTTTATGGTAATGCTTTTGCACTGTCCTTCACAATACAGGCTCGGCCTAGTGTGAAGGTCACTAGTATACTTGGTCATGTAACTTAAAACCATGTTTTAATTGTATTTTTGCTTGTAATTCACTTTCCTTATTAATAAATAATAAATAAAATATACCTCGTCACACGAACCGACACAAGTAGTAGTGACTCTGTGGTGAAGCACTTCCCTTCCGTACTAGAGGACACGGTTTCAAAACCAGCTTGTACGTCTAAATCTTAATCTTCTTTCTCCGTGCCTCTTCCCATTTCATTTGGGGTCGGCCCTCCGAATATGAGTCCGCCATGCGGCTCTGTCGTTGTAATGTACAGGTACATTTTGTGATCATTTTTGCAGGTTTCTCCACTAAGTAGCTTTGGGGCGTCCTCGGGGTTGTTTTCCTATGTCAATGTTTAAAGCAATTTTCGATGGTCGTCATCTCGGCGCATCACATGACCGTACCAACGAAGTTGACTCTCAGCCAATCTGGTAACACCTCCCGCCCATCTCAACATTTTCATTATGTACGTCTAAATCTTAATGTGAAAAAGATTTATGTCCCAAAACCTGCATTGGAAAAGGATTTTAAAATTCTTTGAAGATATGTGCAGTCTTCCATCTGCATTGGGCAAACTTGGAAGTCATGTCTTTAGACTATAAATGTGAACAAGAAAATTGACACATTGCTGTACCTACGTTGGCTTTTTTAATAGTTTAGGAGGGACATATTATAGTGCTCTCTAAACACCGAGGAGACAGTGCATCCCAAATCAAAATACCTACTAAAGATACTTTCATGCATTTTCAACGGGTTCTTACCGCGATATTTAATTAATTGAGTTGTCTCGATATTTCAACGTTGTTGCAAACGTCATGATCACGAGAAGACTGGATATGGACGATTTAAGAGCAAACAAATCTGTCTACCCTCTTTCTCGTTCGCTTTTGGGTAGTACCACTGGAACTTGAACTCATATCACGACACACCACACTCACTGTATCTACAAGACTCTCTGAGTAACTTACCTACCTGCCTACTAAAGAGTAACCTTATACACTAATTTAGCCCTCTATTCCAAAATTAACACCACTGTCCACCCACAGCTAAATAAATTAACGTAAATAGCATTTTAATTCGCATCTGCTACCAAGATTAACGCATTATTTAGCGTTCACCGGCTCTCTGCGGTTACACGGGAAACTCGACCGCTAAAGGAAATTAAATCGTAAATATTAGAAAAATTAATTTAAAACCGTTGTGGCACTCTTATGAATTATACCGCAGAATATTATTTATACAAAATGATATTTCTTTGTCATGTAATAATATTGGCTCGCCAATTGTCAAACAGAGTTTCACATACTTTCAATGATGGCCACATGCAAAATCCCTTTAATATGCTGGTTGGCCATCACCGTTATTTGTTTTTCACGTGTATTGGACGTTGGTGAACCAATATGGTGCGCGGTATTAAGACTCTAATGTCATTACTGTCAAAATTGACAATGATAGCTAATGAAACATCACTTTAAAAAAAATATATATTAATACAAAAATAAAAACGACCGACTTCCATTTCTCAAGGCTATCACAAAAACTACCAGTCAGATCATTATCAAATTTATATGAGATAATGCTCAAAAAAAATGTCATCGAAATCGGTTCTTATAAAAAGAAAAACACGCAAAACGTATAGCAAAATTCTGAAATTTTGTCCGTTCAAAATACGCATTTTAAACACAGATCCAAAATTACTTGTCCGATCTTTAAAAAAACCAATGGGACCTAAGTTCAGCCATGTCCTTTCTGACACCAGAATCATTCAAATCGGTCCACCCAAACTAAAGTTATCGAGGAGGAACAAACAGAAAAAAGAAATTAGTTTTAGGTAATTGCTCGTTATTTTCCTTTTTTGAATTGTATGTTTCATTTTTTGCAAATAAAGTATGTCTATATCTATGTCTATAAAAAAATACAGACGAATTGAGTACCTCCTCCTTTTATGAAGTCGGTCAAAAATAAAACGGGTAGTGTCAAAATGTGAACAAAATTCTTACAAAGTCAACCATTAATGTAACGCAGACGAATACCCCGGTCATTTTCTATAATAAAACAAACAAGCTCATGTCCGTTATTTTGGCGCGAATAACATCGTAACTGAACGATAATTAACATCATAAGAGCGATGTCACGGTGACTCGTTTATGAACTACGACGAGATTATTAAAGCTTTTACAGAATACTAACTAAACAGAAATACAGTTTCTACATGATAACAGAGTGACAGGGTGGTTCTATAACTTTCGACCTAAAGTAGGGTGAATGACCTGTCGTAATACAACTTAGAACTACTTTTGTTTTTAGAATCGGTTCAGCTTTTTTTGTTCAATATCATATCGCACCCCCGGTGCGACACTGTCACTTTTGCAAAAATGTAGTTTTTCAGAAGTATTTAAACTTTGACACCTCACAAAACAATACACATCATAATATATAGATGAGATGAATAGCTTATACTCAACGTCAACTTTTAACTTTACTTTTGGATAAATATTAATCACTTTATCGTGTAAAAAATATACTAAGTATATTATTATTTAATTCTTCCAAACCCCTCAGAAGTGACGTAGTGGCTCTAACAAAAAATTATAACTGTAGTTATGTCACAATGAGTTAAAAAGAAAACAAGAACATATTGTTTACTAAGTTTACTATATTGTTATCTCACCAAGTAAAGGGGGGCTTTAGGATCATTTTTAGATATTTTACTCATTTTTGCGGAGGTGCGATGTGATAGTCAACGATAGTCGTACATACACCAAACAATGTCAGAAAAAAAAGTTTAGTCGATTCCAAAAATACAAGTAGTTGCTAGTTGTATTTCGACAGGTCATTCACCCCACTTCAGCTGGTGTAAAGTTACAGATTCAAACTGTATATCTTCAACGCAGATATTCTGTGACAATGGTCAAATGATGAATAGTACTTTATTTTCGGGTTTTAGCGTGAATATACTGGGATTTTGGTAGTTTGTATTTTTGAATAAAACATGGTCAAATCACTTTTATTTTTTAACTTACATCAAATATTTTATTGCAGTGTAACATTAAGTTTACACTACACGAATAATATTTTTGTTACAAAAATGAAAACGACCGACTTCCATTTCTTTAGCATAGCACAAAAACTACCAGTCAGATCTTTATCAAATTTATATGAGATAATGCTCACAGTGTCTGCTTTCTAACAAAAAAAAACCGACATCGGTTCATTTAAAAAATAAATACCCGCCAAAACGCACAGCAAACCGTGAAACTTTGTCCGTTAAAAATACACATTTTTAAACATAGATCCAAAAGTACTTGTTCGATCTAAATAAAAAATAATGGGACCTAAGTTCAAATATCACCTTTCATCTGATACCAGAATCATTCAAATCGGTCCACCCAAACTGGAGTTATCGAGGAACAAACATAAAAAAGAAAAAATAAAAAAAATACAGATGAATTAAGTAGGTACTCAAGAAGGAGGTCCTCCTTTTTGGAAGTCGATCAAAAACCATTAAATAAATTTTAATTATGGTAAAAACGTGATTGCAAAAGCTCACATTACAAATAATAAAAAAAAAAAAAATAAAGAAAGAAAAAACGTTTAATGGTTACACAGTATAACAAGGGAAAAAAAACAAGTACAAAAATATAAAAGAAAACATACTGCATACCATAAGGCGTCATCTAAGCACATGCTGTGGTGGTGCACCGCAGTCCTGATTTTCAGTTGAAGCCATATGTTCACGAACGAATGATGATAACACATAACTAAGTTATATCCTTCAACTTTTTATACTTTATATACCATCATGTGAGGATACAATGTTCAATCTCAAGTGATAATTAGCCCCTACGGCAGATGGCGCCTCTGAATTAACACTATTGATATTACGCTTGCAATAGGCTCTCCGTAGACTAGTCTATTAGGGATCGTTTGTACTGTAAAGTTTACTCTATACTGTAAAAACTTAATATCTTCAGTAGAGGGATCACACATAGTCCACCATAAGTCCCCAACTTCACATTTTTCGAAGGATTTTGGAGTTGAAGTAAATGACGGCACTAAGTGGTTGATTTTTGTCTTAAGCCATATCAGTTAAAATTACATTCCATCTTGTTTTTGTGCTTTTTAAATAAGGCAGTAATTAAATGAAATAAATTAGGTAGCGACCCCTCAGTTTCCCCTAATATTGCAGAGGTCCATGAGCGACGGTAACCACTTACGATAAGGTGGCCCGTTGGCTCGTCTGCTTACATGGCAATAATAAAATCGACTTGTACACTGAGTTTGTTTCGCCAGTTCTTCTCAGGACGGAGAAAAAGAAAACTAAACCAATTTGAATATGAACTATCATTCTAACTTTTAACAGTAAGAACCTTTCAGTGTACCTTGACATTACAGAGTTCCATGAGCGACGATAACCACTTACGATCAAGTGGGCCGTTGGCTCGTCTGCCTACATGACACTATAAAAACAGGATTTCAAGTTTGTACATCACAACGCCGGCAAAAACGTCGAAGGAAAACAACAGGACTGACTTGAATATTTTCGATCTCATATCACATCAAGTTTGCTGTCAAACTGGCTTGATTATTAAACTGAAGGTGTGTGAGAGCCCTATACAATCAATATAGTCTGTCTCCTACATTAACGGCTGTTACTGAATTAATTTAGCCACATAACCACTGCTTCTGCTTATCTGAATATTAACATTATTATGACAGTATTAAGGACATATTTTTATAGCTAATATAATGAGTTAGAATTATTACAATGAAAGAAAAAAAAAATGAATTTGGAACAAATATGAAAATTTTTCACACAAATCAAATCATAAAGATACTAAAAACTAATTTTCCACAAAAAATTATGCACTAAATTTCTGTTTTGTATTACAAATACTTTTTAAATTGATTGATTAATTTTAAAAAAATATTTTCTGTTTAGATTCGACTTTTTTTCCAAATATGAGCTTGTTATTGCAAAAGTTCCAATAGTATCCCCTGACATTGAAGAAGTCAATGAGCAACGGTAACTAACAACCTACGATCAGGTGGCTCGTCTATATAACAGCAAAAAAATAACTCGTTTTAAAGCTCACAAAATCTATCTAAAACAAGCGATTTACAAACTAAAGGACACATGTGATTTCCCCAGCGATAGTTTAAAGAAAAATGTTGAATATGTAAACTACATGTTGTGCAAAGGGCGTCTCCGAAACTTTAAAAAGATTCAAAACGCTTCGTAAGGACACAATACATGCTCCCACAGGCCCGGTTCGGAACACGATGGAAATATTTTCAATATCCGTTCTGGGTTGCCAGGAATAAGATTATTTCTTTCAAGAAAACTTTTTAAAAACAAGCTTTGAAAATTCTGGATGTTATAGAGAAATAGAGTACAAGAAAAACGAGCCCAAACACGATGACTGCTGTGCTGTTTTAGTATAGGAGTTTGATAGCTACCTTCCGAATCTATCATCAGATCAGTTCCATGGTACCATATACCTGCATTACATACAGGGTGGATATGTAACTTTGGACAATCTGACGTGGGGTGAGTGACCTGTTGAAATAAAACATAGAACCACTATTATTTTAGGAATTGGATAAAAACTTTTTTTCATCATAGGATGGAAGTTCGCAACGATAGTCGTACGTTTTCCATACAATGTCAAAAAAAAAGTTAAACCGATTCAAAAAATAAAAATGGTGCTAAGTTGTATTTCGACAGGTCTTTCACCCCACGTCAGATTGTCCAAAGTTACAGATCCATCCTGTATAGTGCAAGTAAAACAAAACTTGTAAAAAGTACAAAGTATTTTCTAAAACATTTAAAATATCCAGTAAAAGTATTAATAAATATCGACTAGGAAATTAGGACGCGTTTCAAAGAAACCAATTACATTATTATCTCGAATCAAATACGACCACACTTACAAAAAAAGAATATTGCGAAAATTCATTTCCATCAGTTTTCCAATATGTTCCTTGCAACACACGCTCCGTATCACGTCACAAGTTTCGAAAGAAGTACGTCGAAAGTTCTGAGAAAGTCCGTGAAAGCGCGGTTTCCACGCTTCGCATATATTCTTCAGCGATTTCATTCGATTTTCACGTGAAAAATATTTCCTATTAAACTTTAAAATTGTTTATGAATTCTTTTGAATGCGTTTTCGATTCGGTAGTGTCAAAATTTAAATTTATTTCTTGGTACGGTTTGTAATATTTTTGTAACACTGTTGTTTAGAAAGCCGTAATTATGAACTGAACTTTATTTTTATCAGTTTTTCTATACCTTACCATAAATGGCACTTGACATTTTTGAGAATTAGAATTTTTATTCTACAAAAGGCTAAGAGGCTATGACCTAAGGACTTTAAAATAAAATGAAATAAGTACTCTTTTCAAACTTCGTCGCAACACCTTAGTCTTGTCACTAAAAGTAACATAATATGAGAGATAAGTATGTAACTACTTTGGTTCGTGGTATTATAGAAATTCTTGCTCATTTACTACTAAATATGCCGTAAATAAGTATCTAATTGGTGGTCTAGTCTGTCATAGGTAGTGGAGTCCTGTCAAATCGCAGGGGTCCGTATGCGACGTTAACTACTAACCATATTATGGCAAGGTGGGTCGTGAAAAAGTAAACTGTATGCTTGTCATCGAATTATTCCAATTGACCTACAACTTCATCCACACACTTTTAGGTCAATAAATTTAGCTAAAAACAATCTTTCTAAAACAATTTCTTCCACTAAATACTCAAATTATTTAAACCAAACAAACCCCGGGCTTGTTTTGTAAACAAAGCAAATTAATTACTGAAACTAGTGGCTTTAACCAGTCAAATGGATTGCACTGAATAGTTCGAACACTTTTATCCGGGTTGCTGAAGAAAAATGACCTTTAGCTGTAAACTAATACGGTGTAGTTTGGTATGTAGTAGTTTTCAGTCTAAGTAGATCAGTGAAATTCCTTTGAATACAATTTAACGTAGCTATCAATTTAGCAAAGATGTTTCTTTTTCTGGTAATTTTGACTTTTAATGGTAAATTTAGACTAAAATATTCAAAGTTTCGTTCAGAAACGATGATGAAATTTAATCAAAAATGATGATTTGTTCAAGAATTTGGCCATTTCTTTCGATTTGCGATATTTGTGAAGTTAAAGTAAAGCCAATAGAAAAATGATAACAAAAAACCCAAGTAACTTTAGCTTCACATTTGCTGGTACTAATTGTGATACAAAAGATCCGATTGGGTCGAAGTGTCAGGTGATTGCAATCACCACCCCAAACACAAAGATAGATATA
Organism: Trilocha varians; assembly: GCA_030269945.2. Taxonomy (NCBI): domain Eukaryota; kingdom Metazoa; phylum Arthropoda; class Insecta; order Lepidoptera; family Bombycidae; genus Trilocha; species Trilocha varians. The sequence goes on from AP028257.1 coordinate 11,171,726, forward strand.
AATTTTCTAATCCCTTTTAAGTTTAGAATTAACACGTAAATACCAAACATTTTTAGTAAACTATCCCATCTGAAACATTTACAAAACCATCAAAGTACGTCTTAACACGATTTCGGTGGACTACACCGTAATCAGTTGCGGTCTGTGTCCCAACCACGACGTTTGTAACTCTCCTGGCATACACTAAATGTATGGGCACCGGAATGGACAGGTCTGTGAAGCAATTTGTAAACGCCTAACAGTTCCAGTGTTTGGTCTATTTGAGTTTTTGAGAATGCCTTTTGGGTTGAGAAATGCACCTGCTAGTTTTAGGAAGCAATTTGAGTTGTTGATTGTTAAATAGTTTAAAGCTTATATTTTTATTAAAAATAAGTATATAATAAGCCTTAACTTGCGCTGTATAATAATAAAGAAATTTCATCGTTGTTAAATAAAATTTACATTTTTTAGTAGTCACCACGTAATTACTACTACTATTAATAAATACACTATGTACCACTAAATTAGTTTTATAAGCGCAATGATACTCCAAACATCGTACTAATACGGCTTATTGTTGCGAGAGTTGTTTCCGTGATAAGGGTTACTGGTGGATTCCGTTTATTTGATAACTCGTGTTTGAGGTAGGGTCCTAGTGTTTACGAAATAGGTTGATCTACAAAATAAATATTTAATAAGTTATTCTTTCTATAACCAATTCTTTTACAGAATTTAAACGGGATACAATATATTATAATATTCATACGTGTTTTTCTTACAATTTAATGTCAAGTGTTGGTGGTTATTTTTTTCTTAAAAACGTTGAGAAAGGTCTTCGTTCATTAATAATCTACTTGAACATTCATAAATTACTGATATTAAAATTGCTTGTCATTTATAATAACAAGTATTGAAACAAAATTAAACCTGATTTTCGAAACATGCTTGTTAAAGTTTTAGATACATTTAGATTTTGGAACGAAGTTCTTTACCGCGAGTTGAGAAAGGGGGCTAGACGGAAAAAAATCTTACGAAAAGTTGTCACGACACTTTTTTTTGTTTTAGTTGATTATCGCTAGATGGCGCTGTGATCTTTTAAAACACGTTCCTTATCGCGCGTTACGTTAGGAAAAAAAATATAAGATATCTTTTAATCGAAAGGAACTTCGTTCTATTCGGGTGTCCCATGACACCTCTCAAGTTTTTTTTTAAACTGTTTTTGTCATTCTTATTAAAATTGTGTATTGCTCTGAGACTGTAAATACGCTGTAAGTGGCACCACACAATATTAAGCCTTGGTTTCAGAAAAGCGATTAAGGGGGTCTCCTGACATTTAAACGAGAAAGCGGTTAATTGTAAGTGTTATCCTTACAAGATTAGTTTGTTATCAAATTAATTTTGGACCTCGTTGGGGTAGGTCAGGAAAGTGGCTAAAAGGTCTTTGTAATTGGTGACTGGAGGATCGAGTTCTTTTTGTGATAGAGTTATTATAGTTTACGATTTAATTAATTCAGAGATAAAACGGTGGTACTACCTCTTGGTTCTATCGTATGTCAAATAGGGACTAGTGCTTTTCTGTGGGGACGGCGCGACGGGAAAGAGTGCCGAGCGCGTAACACGTCGCGCCATCCCTCCAAACCCCGTGCTGGGTTCTGGCCTCAGCCGGAGTTCGGACGCTGAGTGTCAGCGGTTGGAGGTTTTAGTGCGGTTCCACTACCACATACGGCGGGCGGAGATCCGGTGATTTCCTCCAACTGAAAAAAAAAAAGAAAAAAATAGTTTTTCTGTATACTGTTACTGTATACTGCAGACATCTAATAGCAAAATTACCAGGGGAGCTATAACTAATGTAATGTAAAGCAAAATATACAGTTTGTAACTTTTAACAACTCAGAACTGACCAAAATTGGTGTTTGGCTAGTAGTGCCATTTTTTTTTATTGACATGTAGGCAGACGAGCCAACGGGCCACCAGATCGTAAGTGGTTACCGTCGCTCATGAACCTCTGCAATGTCAGGGGACATTGAGGGGTCGCTACCTACGACCTAACTTTAAGGGCCCTCCTCACGCCTCGTTTGAAGAAGGACAAGTCATAGCACTTTGGGAATACCAAAGAGGGGAGCTCATTCCATAGTCGGATTGTGCGTGGCAAAAAAGTGTTCCTGAAACGGACCGTGGATGATTTAAAGGAGACATTTGACACACGAATGGTAAATCTTAATTTTATATGCAGTTAAACATAAAATTGCTTATCTACTTTAGTCTAAGTATTTCATTTGTATTGTTTTAATTATGTGATAAATGATACTGTTATTTCCCTAAAAAATGAAAAAGAAGTCTTCAGTAATAAGAAGGGCTTCAATATTTGTTAAAATAATTGAGCCAATATTTATCATAATGATCCAACAAAAGTGCTGCTGCAATACTTTCATGCATTGAGTTGTATATAGTTTGTAGATATTTCAACGTTGTTGCAAACGTCATGATCACGAAAAAACTGGATACTGCGGGTTGATTTAAGAGCAAACAAATCTGTCTACCCTCTTACTCGTTCGCTTTTGGGTGGAACTCGAACTCAAAATCATGGTAAGAACCCGTTGAAAATGCATGAAAGTATTAAAGAAAATCGCGAGTGTCTGAATAAGTGCTGCTGCAATTCAAGATCATCCAACTGAAATAAACTTGTTAAAATAAAATGTCAAATAATAACATTATTTCATCTCAATGCACAATGACTTGCAAAACAAACCAACGGCAGACGGTAATTGGCAAATATTTGTATAAAATAATTAGCATCAACTTCAAGGTGAAATAGCACTTCAGGGTTTGAATTTAAGGAGTGAATTCGGGTGCATTTTGGAGCCAACTCGTTAAGTTGTGCCAATATTGGCGCTGCACTGAGTGAATTGTTGACAAATCATGTTTGAACGAATTTCGCTGAGTGCTAAGCTGGTGTTTGTTTTACAATAATTTCTGTATTTGTTTAAAATTTATGTCCATTATCAGGTTGGTGATTTGTATTGTCATTGTTGGTGTGGAAGTTGGTCAATTTTAGCATATTTAAGCAATGTTTTTTATTAGTAGTTATAATCAACTGCCTCTAGCTCTATATAGGTTAGCTGATTATGATATTTTATGGAATTTGGTGTACAATAATAAAACTAGTTACTTCTTCAGTGTTCACAACCAAACTGCCTTTATTTGTCAAAAAGCATCATAAAGTAAAATTATAAAACGTTCTAGATACAAAAATTATTAAAAATAAAAATATGAAATATAAAGAATTCGAAATATGTGAAAAAGAGTTCGTAACAGTAGTAGTAATAACGGTATTTGTTTTACTCTGGAACTTTTTATTCTGCAAGTAAGCAAAGGAATCTGTTTTGACGGGCTTTCAAAGAGAACAGAGATAATAATAATGATGTAAATTTTTTGCTACTAAAAAACCAGACTTAATATCTTTACTCAAAATAACCGACAATTTTAGTAAAGCTATTGGAATGGAGTTTGGAGTAGATAAATGTGCGGTCATAGATATACAGAGAGGTAAAGTTGTAAACTCGGAGAGTTTGCAACTTAGCCAGAGTGAGGTGCTTAGATCTCTGTCTGAGTCGGAAACCTACAAATACCTTGGAATGTTCGAAGCTTTGAGTATCGTCGATGCAGATATGAAACAATCGGTGAGGGATCGGTTCTTCGGCCGCCTGATAAAGGTTTTGAAAAGCCTCTTGTCTGGCGGAAACAAAATCCGAGCCTTCAATGGTTGGGTCATGCCTGTACTGACGTACTCCTTTGGCATTCTAAAGTGGACGCAATCAGAACTGGATGCCCTGGATAGAAAAGTTCGGCGACTGCTGACGGCATACAGGATGCACCATCCACGCTCATCTGTTATGAGGCTGTATATACCTCGGAAGTGTGGGGGTCGTGGCATGTTAAATGCCAAGGATCTGCACAACCGAGAGATCTACAACCTTCGGGAATATTTCCTAAAGGTGAATGTGGGTATGTACCGTGATGTAGCAGCAGTCGATAAAGGACTCACTCCGCTATCCTTAGCGAACGGGAATTGGCGAGCGCCGAAGGTGATGAGTGTGGCGGATCGCACGGACGTATGGAAGAGCAAGGAACTACACGGTCGATTCTACCGGGCCCTTACGGGTCCCGATGTAGATCAGTTAGCCTCCGTGGCCTGGCTACGATACAGTAACCTCTTCGGAGAGACTGAAGGTTTTGTCTTAGCAATTATGGACGAAGTTATCATGACGAACAACTACCGTAAATATATTCTAAAGGATGGGACGGTCGACATTTGTCGGGCATGTCACCGTCCGGGAGAGTCTATTAGACATATCGTTTCCGGTTGTTCCCGTCTTGCTAACGGCGAGTACTTGCACAGGCATAACCAAGTAGCTAAGATCATTCATCAGCAACTTGCTCTGAAATACGACCTTGTTGAAGCCGCCGTACCTTATTACCAGTATTGGCCTCAGCCGGTTCTCGATAATGGTCATGTAACTCTCTACTGGGACCGATCTATTATCACTGACAGGACTATTGCTGCCAATAAGCCTGACATAGTGATAATAGATCGGGATGCGCATCGGGCGGTGCTGATCGATGTCACCATTCCACATGACGAGAACCTTGTGAAGGCAGAAAAAGAAAAACTGCTAAAATATTTGGACCTGGCCCACGAGGTGACCGACATGTGGCGTGTTGAATCGACCATCATTGTTCCGATCGTTGTATCTGTGCACGGTCTAATAGCGAAAAGCTTCGACCGACATCTAGAGAAGCTTTCGCTCCCCGGCTGGGTAAAGGGCTTGATTCAGAAGGCGGTCGTTCTTGACACGGCGCGTATTGTGAGGAGGTTCCTCTCTCTTGAGCCCTGACCACTGATGGCTTGGGTCGTAGACCTCGTCTTCAGTGGGTCTCTGTTTTTTATATTGTATTTTTAAATTTATTTCCTTTGTTAATTTTTTTAAAAATATAATGTAAAAAATAAGTGTAAATAAATATATAGACATGTAAATTTTTGTATGTGATCTAGTATTATTCTATGATTTTTTGTGAGTTACTCCTTTTTACAGTTCTGTTTCATTTTAATTTAATCATTTACATTTGGTAATTATAATTTAATTGCCAATTTAATTCGAATCAACAAACACCTTTTTTGCCAAAATCTACAACAGAAAAGACAGTAACAGCTTACCATCAGATGGACCACAAGCTTTGTCTTTTTTATTCGGGAGGAAATCGCCGGACTTCCACTCGCCCCGCGAGTGGGGTATGTGGGGGTTGAACCGCACTTAACCTCCCGCCGCTCACGCTCGACGTCCGATTCCCGGCCGGGACACCAGAACCAAGATAGGAGTGACAGGACGCGTTCGCGATTGTCGCTCACGTATCGCCCCGTCACCCCCACAAGCTTTGTCTTGCATAAAAAACGTACCCAGCTCAATCCATCATTTCAAACAAATAACCTAACATTATTTTATCAGTACGGAACCCTTGAGGCTGAAACACATCCGTTACAACTTTCTTGCAGACCTGAGACACTATCTAAAAGTTTTCAATTATTGTTTCAAAAACTTCTGCAACTTGAGATGTATCTCTTTTAGTTCAAATGCATGGCTCTAAGATCAGACGTAGTTTAAAATACTTGGAATAGAGTTTGTGGTTCTGTACATTTTTTTTGAATTTTTGAAAAGAAACTTGTTTAAAAATTTATAGTTGTTGATAAATACATTTTTAGAAGATTAGTGGTTTTTATAGTAATTGAGATTTGAGATCAAATTATGAGTGAAATAATTAATAGGTTTCTTTAAACACTCGCGGTTATCCACATCACTTACACTATTACTAAACGGTCAAACAGTGCTGAAATATCGGGACCGCTCAATTAAAAATAATCGTGGTAAGAACCCGTTTAGTAATAGTATAAGTAATTAATAGGCATTTTTTTATAAAATTAGTTTTTTCCAATTTTAATTTTATTTGAGTTACAAAAACACCGTATTTTATACTAATTTCACTAGAAATCGACCCAAAAATTGTATCCATCCTTACCAGTATATATTAACAATATACAAACAAATAACCCTTACACTTCTAACCCTAAAACAATTCGTCAAACTCAAATATGGCGCACGTGGAAAACCGTAACATTAAAACGCCAAACTTTTCTCATAAATTATAATACGAAACCCTAAAATTTACACGCGTTTCCGACATCTTGCGCCAGTACATTTTTAAATTCGTACCAAGTTTTATGGAACCCCAGACACGCTACGGTGCTACGACGTAGCTCGTCTACGGCGTAGTCGTTTTTCGTTCTACGAGCTCTAAATGTACGTGAAATTCAATTTTTATTTTGTTCGTGTTTTTAAATAAATAACAATGTTGGAGTTAATGTTTTGGAGCTGAAAAATGTTGAGAAATAAATAAAATGAATTGTTTGTAATATCAAATAATTTTCATAAATACTTTCATACATTTTCAACGGGTTCTTACCACGATATTTAAATAATTGAGTTGTCTCGATATTCCAATCACTGGATACAATTACATAATCCTCAGGTACTATCTTCTGAATGTCGTTACGTACCAAGGATGGTTAAAGAAGCTATCGAGATTTCAAGACATAGCACTTTTAACATGGGTGACGGTTTCAGATTATCGAGTATGTGGATTCCAGTGCTAAACACAACAGTCACTAAGGGTTCATGCTCAGAGAGTCTTGTAGATACAGTGAGTGTGGTGTGTCGTGATGTGAGTTCGAGTTCCAGTGGCACTAACGGCAAATGAACGAGAAAGGGGGTAGACAGATTTGTTCGCTCTTAAATCGACCCGCAGTATCCAGTCTTCTCGTGATCATGACGTTTGCAACAACGTTGAAATATCGAGACAATTCAATTAATTAAATATCGTGGAAAGAACCCGTTGAGAATGCATGTAAGTAATACACATACATTATTTTGTGGCAAGAACAAAAATATACATAATCTTAATGATATTGACATTTTGCTTTCAAAAATAATCTCTTTTCTTGTAATATGAAACCATTGTGCCCGTCGTATCCATGACTCTTAACCCAAGTACATTGTTTCCGATTTTAATGAGATCCTTTGATTTTTATTTTATTTTCTTTATTTGAAATATTGCACAAGGTATTTGAGGTAAAATTGAATGTAATAGAGAATAGGTTATTAATATTGAAATAAACGGTTATTTACTAAACGGGTTTTTACCACGATTATTTTTAACTATCAGTGTGGTATGTCGAAATGTGAGTTCGAGTTCCAGTGGTACCGGCAAACGAACGAGAAAGAGGGTAGACAGATTTGTCTGCTCAAACGACCTACCTACTCAAGTTTCAACTCAATCGGAAACTAAGAAGTTGATCAAATTCAACCCGCAAGATTTTCCCAAACTTACATAGTTACATCCAGTTTAAAAAAGGCTTTGAAACTTAGTGATAATACGTTTTAAAATCCACTTAAAACCCATAAAAAACTTACTCCACAATCGAACTGTAAGCAAAAAAATAATCAAAACAGAATAAAAGTTTTCAATAGAGTTCGGTCTCGACTCACATCGAGTGGCCAGTTAAAAAAAATAAAAAAAGCCTACCATTCACCAGCCTCTTTTCATAATCGTTCGCTGGAGTTTCACGTGAATAGGCTGTTTTCAAATTCGAGGGTTTTACTTTTACCGTAACTTTTTTTACTATGATTTAATGCTGTAAACTTTGTTTGTATGATATTCCTTGGAGCTGAGACTTACCTTTTGTCGGCCGGCCCGTCCGCGATGCGAAGCTGTGGTCGCCGTCGTTGGTGAAGCCCTCACAAATTCCTTGGAATATATCACACAGTCCACAGGTCACTGGTGAAGTCTTGGATGTGTAGTTTATGCACTAACAGGAGTCGTGTGAACTTTCGCGTCGGATCTTATTACAACGGTAGCAAAATCAGCTGTTGCTCGCGCGTTCAAACATGAAGTCTGTTCTGTTGGTGTTCGCGGCAGCCAATGGGCGTGCGACGTATTCGGCCACGGGTTACCGGAACGAAAGGTTTGTCAACAACTCACGGAAATCATACTCCAATAAAAGTATATCTTGTGTGTGTGTGCAGTATTGCAGCTCAGTATCACGACACAAGAAATAATGCAAGAAAATTTAAAAACCTGTGAACACGATATCTGTTCCGGTACGGAACATACCGCTCACCTTAAAGACCTGTAGGTGTCTTTAACAATAAACTCAAATGAATTCCAATATCTACGAACCAAAATTAAAAAACATAAAAAAAAAGAAAAATACTAAAAATGTAAAGACGTATGCAGCCTTTCGCATACATCTAAGCATAAAATAAGACAAAATTATAGAAAAAACGTTTTTATCAAGAACAAAAAAAATGAGGAACTTCGTTCCAATAAAAAACAAACATGAAAAAATGGAAATGAAAGAAAACTACACCCTAAATCACATGGTTAGGGCTAGGGTAATATTTGAGAATGTGCGCGAGCTTCCACTGGAGTGGAGAAGGCACTCGACACGCACCGTAACAATGTTTGCCGTTCAAATGCGTGAATAGCGATCACGAGACCTTGAGATCCCAAAACGTTTTTTTGGAATAATTTATACATTACGAAATTGAAATATGAATTACAAAAAAAATTAAAAATTAATTGACTAACGAACTTATTTCGAATTTTATTTTTATTAAGCAATGAAGTTGAAAGACGTTTGTAAAAAATGGTGCGTGAGAATAAAATGTGTGGTAAAAATAGTAGCAGCTTGTACCAGGTCCAACTTGGATCACGGTGTAAACCGAGGCTCGGTACACCAGTATTAGTCATATGAGTGACGAAAGGAACCACCGGCCGCTCACCATTAGAAACTGATGCTACCAAACCGGTTTGTGAAATACATTGATGATTATTAAATGAATAAGACACAACGTCGTGTCGCCCTGCATCAATTGCATTATGCGTCTTTCGGAGAAAGGAATCACATAATACGTCGTCGGGAACGTAATTCCGCTTAGCAGGGGACGACTCCGAGTTCTTAACATTTAAAAACAATATGTCGTTGTCAAACGAGCGAAACGAAAGTTGGATTGGATTTAAATAATGTGTACTTATTTTGTGAACTGCAATAATGACGTCATTTGATTCATCTAAAATTAATTTCATTGAGTTTGTCTCAACCTCCGTAGGAGAAACCGCAATATTGGCTAGTTTACTAGTAACAACACAAGCTTGTGTATTTAAATGCATTAAACTATAATGTTGTTTTTGACAAGTCCGGCAAACACAATTCGACTTACATTTATTTACGTTACGTCCCGATTGCAAACAATTATAACAAATTCCTTTATGTTTAATGAATGAATGTCTTTCATGAGGTGAAAGATTTAAAAATGTTACACACTTAGATAATGTGTGTTGTTCATCACAACACAAGCAATCATTGTTTTTACCGTTATTGACATAAGGTCGCGTTTGCTTTGTATTGACGACACTGGCCGAGAACGTGTTTCGCAAGTACTTCGGAACGGGCGTACGATTTTGTTCGAGCGAAGTCGTGTATCTTGATGTACCCGCATTTATTGAATGTTGGCTAACGGAATTTACATTATGATTATTTGAGAAGGATGACAAATTCGTAGTATTAACGTTCAAATTAAATGTTGATAATGCTGGTAAAATGTTTGACATATCATTATTTTGATTTTTGTAAAAGATATTTCGATGTTTGTCATTCCTATCCTTGATACTAATTATGTGGGACTGTATTGAATAAAACAATTCGTTAAAGTTGTTTCTAATTATGATTTGTTCGTCCTTGTTAAAGCATCTGTATTTGATTAATGTTTTTTCTATTTTCGATTGCAGTTTGTAAAATTTACGTTGATGACACGTTAGGTCTTTAGTTCGCGAACAAAACTGTGGTTCGTCAGTAGTTGCGAACTGTAGAATTCGTTTGAGTTCATCGATGATGAGATCTCGTTGGAATATATCGTATTCACAATATTGAAACGATGTTAAGTTTTCTTCCGACATTTTGCGAAACAAAGATGTCGGTCGAAATGACGCGAATGATTCGACAAAAATTAACTAGTACGTAATACTGAGCTAAGATTTTGCAATTACTACACAATACAAGATATAATCCGTCTCGAACGGACCAAAAAATTATGTATGATATTCCTTGGAGCTGAGACTTACCTTTTGTCGGCCGGCCCGTCCGCGATGCGAAGCTGTGGTCGCCGTCGTTGGTGAAGCCCTCACAAATTCCTTGGAATATATCACACAGTCCACAGGTCGCTGGTGAAGTCTTGGATGTGTAGTTTATGCACTAACAGGAGTCGTGTGAACTTTCGCGTCGGATCTTATTACAACGGTAGCAAACTCAGCTGTTGCTCGCGCGTTCAAACATGAAGTCTGTTCTATTGGTGTTCGCGGCAGCCAATGGGCGTGCGACGTATTCGGCCACGGGTTACCGGAACGAAAGGTTTGTCAACAACTCAGGGAAATCATACTCCGATAAAAGTATATCCTGTGTGTGTGTGCAGTATTGCAGCTCAGTATCACGACACAAGAAATAAAGCAAGAAAATTTAATTAAGAGTTAAAACTTGTGAAGACGATATCTGTTCCAGTACGGAACATTGTTTAAATAAATATTTAGAATTATGTGATAGAATGTAAAATGATTTACAATTTTACTCTGGACAACTAAAAGATTAAAAATCTATAATATAAAATCGCAATATGTGTTGTTAAGCGCATAACTCATCAACACCTGGATCAATTTGCATTATAAAATAACACATTTGTTACAAAGAATGGGACAATTAATTTTGAAACCGACAAGCGACTGAGATCAAAATAATTTTTGGTTTTGTTTTTATACTTTCACGCTCTAATTGTTTATCTAGTTATATTTGATCAAAGAGTATAAAAGGTACTTTACAATGCTGTTGAATGCCTGTAAACAAGTATTCTTAACAAATGTAAACGCTCACCTACACTACAGACAAGATACTACAATAAAGATAGCTCAAAGTTCGTCTTATAATTACAATCACAAGTATTTCCTCTTATACAGCAGAATCATCCAAATCAGTTTATTAAAAAAAACTACGGAAACACACAACAAATTGTTAAATTTTGCATCTATTACTTAAATCAAAAAGTAGCAAATTGAGCAATTTTGCATCTTTTAAAACAATAACAGTTTATCTTCACAAAATTCACATATAAAAATCGACATCCTAATCAGTCCACTCAAAAAATCTATCTCAAAACTTCCGCCCTATAAATCCTGAATCTAGAAACCTTACAAAAGAATTCCACTATTAAAACCTGTCATTCTTTCAAAGCTGTCATAGTGAGCTTAATTGGTCGTCGAACAAAAAGACGTGGTCATCACAAATTGGATCTGTCTGCGTTGGTGCGATCTCGCAGACTGCCCATTAGTGACCAATATCTATGACGGGTGCGTGGAGTTTAGAATATGACGTGGCATTTTTACAAGCTTTAAATTAACTTGAACTGGATGTAACTATGTAAGTTCGGGTGGTTGCAAGATAATTTTGACAAACTTTCCGGTTTCGGATTGAGCTGGCATTTTGCACGCAGATGTATATCATTATCGCGTGACGGCGTGACAATGCAATATTATGACAAAATGGCGCTGATCTGATGATGGATTCGGATGTTGGCAATAAGAACTCTTGTGCTAAACAAGATATTTAGTATCTTGGAAACTTGTATTTTAAAAAGTTTTCTTTAAAATAAAATATTCCACCACACCACATCGTCTCATTTCATAATCAATGGTACGAAACCAAAAAATACATTCGGACAGTACAAAAAGTATCCGGCGCCGTATGCTTCGGGGTGAAAAGGGGAGAGTTACTTCGGACATTGGAATGAATATCCATTAGAGATTTGACCAATGTTTGGACCAATATTGGGTGATGTTGGAACTTTGGTTATTGGAGAATGGTGCAAAATATACTTTTAGAAATGATTTATTGTAATAGTATCAGATTGTTTAAAGGTAATTATGTAACGCATCATGCCGTAGGTTCTGGACTAAGCCGTAGTTCAAACTCTGTGTAGGACTTAGAGGTTAGTGCGGTTCGACTCCCACATAGCCCATCTGCGAGACATTTGCCAAAACGTGGCAGTTGGTCAAATTTAACTTGTGGTATTTCACTCGAACTTACATAGTAACATTTAGTGCAACTTACACTGTGCAATTAGTGTCATAAACTAACTCTTACAACCAAAAATCAAATATCTATTAGTATAAGAAAAAAAATCTATTATCACTTAAACTATTACTTGAGAGGTCAAATAAAAATAATCGTGGTAAGAACCCGTTTAGTAATAGTTTAAGTGATGTAGATAACCGCGAGTGTTTAAAGAAATTTAAAATCTATTGTTATCATTACTCGTACAAATGTAAGTTTGTAAATCACAAATTAACAATCACAAATTGGATCTGTCTGCGTTGGTGCGATCTCGCAGACTGCCCATTAGTGACCAATATCTATGACGGGTGCGTGGAGTTTAGAATATGACGTGGCATTTTTACAAGCTTTAAATTAACTTGAACTGGATGTAACTATGTAAGTTCGGGTGGTTGCAAGATAATTTTGACAAACTTTCCGGTTTCGGATTGAGCTGGCATTTTGCACGCAGATGTATATCATTATCGCGTGACGGCGTGACAATGCAATATTATGACAAAATGGCGCTGATCTGATGATGGATTCGGATGTTGGCAATAAGAACTCTTGTGCTAAACAAGATATTTAGTATCTTGGAAACTTGTATTTTAAAAAGTTTTCTTTAAAATAAAATATTCCACCACACCACATCGTCTCATTTCATAATCAATGGTACGAAACCAAAAAATACATTCGGACAGTACAAAAAGTATCCGGCGCCGTATGCTTCGGGGTGAAAAGGGGAGAGTTACTTCGGACATTGGAATGAATATCCATTAGAGATTTGACCAATGTTTGGACCAATATTGGGTGATGTTGGAACTTTGGTTATTGGAGAATGGTGCAAAATATACTTTTAGAAATGATTTATTGTAATAGTATCAGATTGTTTAAAGGTAATTATGTAACGCATCATGCCGTAGGTTCTGGACTAAGCCGTAGTTCAAACTCTGTGTAGGACTTAGAGGTTAGTGCGGTTCGACTCCCACATAGCCCATCTGCGAGACATTTGCCAAAACGTGGCAGTTGGTCAAATTTAACTTGTGGTATTTCACTCGAACTTACATAGTAACATTTAGTGCAACTTACACTGTGCAATTAGTGTCATAAACTAACTCTTACAACCAAAAATCAAATATCTATTAGTATAAGAAAAAAAATCTATTATCACTTAAACTATTACTTGAGAGGTCAAATAAAAATAATCGTGGTAAGAACCCGTTTAGTAATAGTTTAAGTGATGTAGATAACCGCGAGTGTTTAAAGAAATTTAAAATCTATTGTTATCATTACTCGTACAAATGTAAGTTTGTAAAACAACAAAACACAAGAACAAATCAGCCGAGTAACTTTATTAGGGAATTAACGAGCCAAAACGAATAACCGGCCGCGCTTGACCGGTGAAGTTTATATTAGACCACAAAACATTTATCGTACAGAAGTGAAATACTGAAAAAAAAAACTTGAGAGGTGTCAAGGGACACCCGGGTGGAACGAAGTTCCTTTCGATTAATTAGTGAAGGAAATGTAATAAAATTTTATTTTTTAAGAATTATTACATAAGGAACGTGTTTTAAAAGATTTTGATCACAACGCCATCTAGCGATAATCATGTAAAACAAAAAAGTGTCGTGACAACAAAAATTGTCGTGACAACTTTTCGTAAGAATTTATTCCGTCTAGCCCCTTTCGATAACGCGCGATAAGGAACTTCGTTCCAAAAAACAAGCAAATATTGTAATGGAAATGAAAATTAGTGATATTGTTTTAATTTTGTTTTTTTTTTAATGTTTTCTTTTTATAATAATCTAAAGATAACATTATTTGATATAACATTATTAGGTGAGAATGTTACTCACGGTTTTTCTTTAAATTGTATGAAAATTTAAAGACATTTGATATCGAATTTATTTTAGTTTTTATATGGTCACAAGCAGCCCTTTAATACCGTGTTTCCGCATTGGCTTGCCTAAGTCCAACACACGTACAAAACAAATGACGGCCGACTAATATGAAAAATGCCACGACATAACACCATTGCAAGCAAAATAATAATCATACTAAGAAAACCAAGTCACACTAAGCATACAAAAATGGGGACGGAGCGACGGGAAAGAGTGCTGAGCGCATAACGCGTCGCGACGTCCCTTCAAACCCCGTGCTGGGTTCTGGCCTCAGCCGGGGTTCGGACGCTGAGTGTGAGTGGTTGGAGGTTTTAGTGCGGTTCAACTCCCACATACGATATCACCGGACACCCGCGGGGCGGGCGGGGATCCGGTGATTTCATCCAACTGAAAAAAAAAAGCATTTCCAAAATAAAAGCACACAAAATCTTGACTTCTGTATAAAGTATTCTATATCCATATATATCCGGTTTCAGACGGACGGCCTGGTTGCAAAGGTGCCCGGTTTGTCCGAATTAGTTACGGAGACAAATATCTCTATATTAGATTAGATTTTAGTAAAAGTGAAAATAAATGTAAATACAGAGGGCTATTTAAGATCCAAGCTACGAGTGGTTAGAGGTTAGAGTTCTAGAATGAAGAACCTCTTCACAATGCGCGCTGTATTAAATACGACTGCCTTCTGAATCAGGCTCTTTACCCAGCTGGGGAGACATATCACTTTGAATCACTTAATTTAGTTATGTGTTCGAAATTCGTATGTAAAATTTTAATCAATATTTTGTAATTTTATTTCTAAACGAAACATAAAATACCCATAATAATTTACTTTTCTCCGAAACTAAAGTACGATTTTCCTTTATCATCATAAAAATATTCTAGTTATCTATCTACTAAGCAAAACAACAAAGATCGCTCGTCTGCAAAAACCATGCGAACTACGACAGCTTCTCAAACAAGATTACGTTGCCATGGTAACGGGAAAAAACTTTATTGCCAAAACTTGTACAATTCCAGTTAAGAGGTGTTCCGTTGAGGATGTGAGGTTACTCGGTAACACGATAACGAGAATCAAGTTAGTTTGATTCGATAGAGTTAGGTTTTGACGGTAAATATAGGGTGGGCAATCTGTTCAAACGCAAATGCAAACGTTCATTTTGAACTACTGTTTATTTAGAGAATGACAGCTCAAATGTCATTCAATTTGTGTTCATAATTTGGTTAAAGGTTTGACATTTACGAAATGGGACGCTATACGCTTGAACAAAATTGGGAAATATTGAAAAGTTACTTCCAAAGTGGTGAGTCTTCAGTCTAAACTGTAAAAAAATGTGTGTGTAGGAATTGCAATCCGGAAAACCGGATCTGGTGACTTTTTGGGAGAACCGGATCCGGTACTAATATGGGGTATATTATTCCTTATAAGGAAATTCTAATTTGTGTTTGATAATCAATTTATCTTTGCGTTTACATAATCACTCAACTGGGAACGTCAATTTTAGCTAGATGGTGAAACTGGGATCACTTCCCCGGAGTTCGTACGGAATCACTACCTTATTTGAATATCTTTTAAAAATGTATTTTACCATTAAATTTTGAATTAGATTTTTAATTTAACCTAATATTTGCATACAACAAAATCCCACAAGATGTTCAAAACCTACCTATACATAGGTTTAAGAAAACTATTAAAGAACATCTGTGCAAGAACTACTGTGCAAGAAGTACTATAAGGTCAATGATTACTTGGACGAATGCACAAAGTGGGAATGAGTTGCTCGCCAAGGACGTTTCATTATTATAATCGTTTTTTTTTAATATATATATATTGTGTCTATTTCATCTTTTGTATAATATTGTTAAAATATTTAAAAAAGATAATGCTCATAATAATAATACAAAAAAAGACATGCCCGCTGAGTTTCTTGCCAGTTCTTCTCAGGACGGTGGCTATAATAATCATTTTGTGTGTCCGAACTGGTGGTAGCTTTTAAATTTTGACATCAACAAGAATGAGTACGTCATCAATGTTGAAAAATAAAGTATTTCATTTCATATATTTCTTTACTGCATGAACCAATTTTGATTATTATTTTTATATTAGGCAGCAGATATCATCTATAGACATAATCTCGTATAAATTTGATAAAGATCGGACTGGTAGTTTTGGTGTTGTCCTTGTATAATGGTAATCCATTTCTTTGTTAAAATATTAGTTGTTAAATCCAAATTCCATTTTATAATTTACACCTAAGAGTCAAACTGTTATACAATAACGAAATGAATTAAACATTTAATTAATGCCATTAGTATTCCTCTCGTTGCAGTCGGTTATCTAATTGAAAACCCTGCACATTTTTCCCTAGGGTCGGACAGCAATAAAATTTCATTTGCACCGGAACGCTTTTGTCTTATCATTGTAACGTTTGATTTATAATAGGGTTATTTCATTTGTATGGAAATTACGGGGATTATGTATGGTTTGAAATGTTATGTTATGGGGAGACACAGATGCTAAATGCTGAAAAATTAAGGAATATTTGGCCAACTGTTTTTTACTTCTAAAATTCTAAAGGGACTTTATGAATGATTTTGTCTAGGTGGGTTGATTTTGATGGTTTTTTTTAAAATAAATGGTCAAGTTTTTCTGTACGATAAGTAGGTAACTGTTTTCCAATGTCTTAACATTGCATAGATCCATGAGCAACGGTGACAACTCGCAACCAGCGCTGCAGAAATGGTAACCGCTCTCTCAGTAAAAAAAAATAAAAGTGTTTTTATCTGACATTGTCAAACGAGGCTTGAGGAAAGTCCTTAAACAACAACAACATTAATTGCCACAGTGCTAAAACATCGGGACCGCTCAATGAAAAATAATCGTGTTAAGAACCCGTTTAGTAATAGTGTAAGTGATGTAGATAACCGCGAGTGTTTAAAAAAAATTATTAAAGTCCAAAAAAAGTTGAGTCGTACACGTAGGTAACCTTCCGTGTCCCCTGACATTGCAGAGGTCTAAAAGCGACGGTAACTCACGATACGGTTGCCCAATGTTTCGTCTGCATGACAATAAAAAAACATGACAATAAAATGAGATCTTTACATAAATATACTTATCACAATTTTACATTACGTAATTAACTATATCAATGCTACTAACATACACAAAGTTCTAAATATACAAAATACTCAAACAATGTATGTAAAACAATGGTGAGGGGTCCCTAATGGTTAGAATATGTTAATTTTATCACACAACTCGTTAGTGGACCGTTTAATTGGACTCTATTAATTTATTTGCTTTGTAATATCAATGGGACGGTCTTTAACCGACTTTAAAATAATATATTTTTAGATTTAAGTTGTAAAATCTCTCAATTTAAAATAAAATTGCAAGAAATCATCATTTATTAACACTGTGTAATGCTTCCAGTAATTCATTGTCTTCGCACTTACGTTAGAAACTGTTTGTAACTACCCACTTTCTTTCTCATTTTTTACATATAAGTAAAGTCAAGTTTTGCAGCAAGAATTGCTTTCTTTGTATTCTTAAAGTAGTAGTTTGAAGTTTAAAATCTTAAGTTTGAACTAAATTATTGTGATTATGTTTTTGTTAGTTTGTAAATTGGATACATGTGACAATTTATTGTTATTGTTTTTGCATAGTTGCTTGAACGAACAAAATTGTGTTAGTGAATATTTTATTTTTCTCATGTATTCTTTTGAGAAATAAATTTCTTTAAACCGATATTTTAAAGAAAACCTTTGAATACTTTTAAGATCCTGGTCATAATGTGACGGTAAAGTGTTTATGAGCCCAAACACGACAGGTCTATCTTATTTAGTACAGGAGTTCCTATAATCACCGGCCGAATCCATAGTCAGATCAGCGCCATTTTGTCATAATTTTTTTTATTGCCATGTCGGCAGACGAGCCAACGGGCCACCTGATCGTAAGTGGTTACCGTCGCTCATGAACCTCTGCAATGTCAGGGGACATCGAGGGGTCGCTACCTACGACCTAACTTTAAGAACCTTCCTCAAGCCTCGTTTGAAGAAGGACAAGTCATAGCGCTCTGGGAATACCGAAGAGGGGAGCTCATTCCATAGCCGGATGGTGGTAAAAAAGAGTTCTTGAAACGGACGTGGATGACCGTAAGGGTGAACCCATCCACCTCGACGCCGGGTGGTACGGTAATAGGAGATGTTGGAATCATCTCAAATAATTCCTCAGAGCACTCCCCGTGGAACAGCCGGTATAGGATATATTGGTGGATCGTCACGCAACATATCTGCGTGCAAAATGTCAGCTCAATGGGAAACGGGCAGTTTGTCAAATTTAGCTTGCAAGATACCAGCTACCCGAACTTACATAAGTATATCCAGTGCAAGTTAATATAAAGCTTTTAAAAATAGATCTTTTACGTTACATCTTTACAACAATTGTCCAAAACACAATGTCCTGTAACAACTAAACAATGAGATAATTGCATAAATATTTGAAGTTCTAACAATTGAAGCAAATTACTGGCGCGGCGTATTCATTTCGTATGAAAATTTCATTACCCTCGTGCACTGCCCGGTCCGACTTTGCAGATGGAAGCTTTCCCGTTAAGGATAGTGCATTAAACGCTAGTGGCGATTGATCTCGAAGTTATCCGATGTAAGAGGTTCTTTTTTTTTCAGTTGGAGGAAATCACCGTGTATGTGGGAGTCGAACCGCACTAAAACCTCCAACCACTCACACTCAACGTCCGAACCCCGGCTGAGGCCAGAACCCAGCACGGGGTTTTGAGGGGCGGCGCGACGCGTTACACGCTCGGCACTCTTTCCCGTCGCGCTGTAAGAGATTCTAACAAAGTTCTGTACGTTGAGGAAAGTTAACTTAGCGTAATCTTAAAATTGTAATTGAAATAAAGTGTAGGAATAGAATCTTCAGTAAACAAGTTTATTTTATTTCTATTTTATTTTTATTTAAAAGGTTACACCAATAGAATTACATGTCCAATATAATGCTAAGTGATATTCCAATTATAGGCGTAAACAACATGCCAATAATGCAAAAACAATTAAAAATTCTAAGAGTAATAATCAAAATAAAAACTATTTCATAAAACTTACATAAAATATCAATTTCATTTAAAGCATTTGACTATAACAATAATAGCAAAAATACTAGTGAAATAATTTAGAATAATATTAAACAGAATAATTACAGAAAAAAAACAAATCAAATGAAACACAACGATAAAAATTATAAAACCATTAACAACAATAAAAAATAAAATTAAAAAGTTGAGACAGGACAACAACACTGAGAAATACCTTTATAAGTGAGACAACATTGCAGGTCCTTTGAAGTCTCACTGAACCAGGTGTCACTGTATTAAAGATTATTCTAGATGTTTACTGTTCATTGAATTATCATAAGAGTTCCTGGTGCTATCTGTTGTTGGTCTATGAATATCGAAAGGGAAACCCGATAGAAATATATATAGACCCTTCGCCACAATTAGGCATTGTGACCTCTCGTTTGTGTACTTGGATTTAAGAACCTTGTTTGACTCTTTAAAACCATTTTTACAAGGAAGTTTGAAGACACACACATAACAGTTTGCTTAAGCTGAGTTGCTGAGTTTCGAATTTTTAAGATATTTAATAGCATCTAACGCACACTCTTTACTGCGATACCAACACGTACATGAAGTAGTTCATTCCGGACGTACGGACGAATTTACCCGCGTATAAATTAGCTGTGGCACGCGCCGATTTGCATCTCTCGTTATTCACTTACCGTTTGGTGACATCGACACTGTCATACTACGTCATATTGTGTGTGATCTGGGTGTTTCACCCATAAACATAAAATTTAGAGAAGACAAAATAGTAAGACAAAAAATAAAAGCAAACGTGGCAGTAAATTTTGATATGCTACGACTCAAGATTTCAACAATCTTTCTCATATAATCTATGGTTTCATCAAACAACTGGGAACCAAAATTGATTTTTAAAAGTTTTTATTTATCTTTGCATCGCGTGTCAATGCAATGATACAGTACTACGAAGCTGATCCTGTACTAAACAACAAAAGACTCTTCGTGTTCTAATCTCTCTTTTCTAACACTTTCTTCTACATGAGATCCGGGATTTTTATTAAAGAAAATAAGTTTTTTCATAACCGTCTGATATTTTACAGAGACACTTAATTTATTTTTTTGCTCTAAACGTAACACGATATGGTAAGACCATATCGTCGTATAACAAAGAATTAAAAAAAAACAAGACTCTGGATTAACTTCAGGCAGGAGCCACAGTTGTACCATTTAGTGACATTTGACATAGACAGAGGTGTGATGCACATTGGTGCAGATGGAATTAGTAGCTTGTTTGATTATCATTTTGGGAAATGTTTTATAAAAAATTTTGGGGACAAAATTAATGTATTTTTTTTCAACATCACAAAGCCCTGTAAATTATGACATTTCAAGTTATATTTTGACAGGACATTCATCCGATTTCGGCTCGCGTACATATTATCTACCTTTTAAGACTTTTACACTCTAACTTATCTTCCGTAATGTAAAAAACACTATAAAACTAACAATTATCTTCACAGTACATTTATTCATAATCTCGTCGAAGCTATAATATGTATAAATATAAAACACGTCGACAATAGCCACGCGTAGCTATCATAAATAAATATTAACAGCTTGACAGCGCTTCCCGTTTGCTACTACAGATTCTGCAGTTTACGTGATGCTATATGTTGTTGTATTTTAGGTTTTTTGTAGAAAGAAAATTGTTTCTACGCAAGTAGCGAATATGTAAGTTGTTGATACTCCACTTATAATACATAAATAAAAGTGTCTTCTGGCAGTACAGAGGTAACCATTTACGACGGCTCGTTTGCACTTCTGCCACAAGGAAATCAAAAACGTAATTGATACTTTTAAACTTTGCAACATTAATACTTATTAATTCGAGTCTAGATATCTCGCGGCAAAATTACTATGTTTTTATCAAATAATATGGAAAAAAAATCCCTTCTTGTAATACCAAAAACGTTTAAAAATAATCATCTATTATTGTTAAGGATCCCTGAAAACTCCCACCAACGAAGTTCAAGCGCATCCCCGCCAGTGGGCAACAAACTCGTCAAAACCACTCAATTGCATCGTTGAAGCGCGAACATTCATTCGCACTATTTTTTTGCTAATTTCTATAACTATTGTTATTGTACGTCATTTTCTATATTAAACCTGTACGTGCTACGACGGTCTTTTTATTGGAGCCCGCGACTATCCAGATCCACACATCCAGCAAGGAACAATTATGGTTAAGATATTAATGAATAATTTATAATTAAATATTTTGACTACAGCGCATAGCGTAGCATCAACAACTTCTAAATCACACAACACAGTCCTGCTTTCAATTTGTACAGTACTATAGCTGCTCTGGGGTGGGCAGACAGAGACGCATAAATTAAACGGGGTGTAACGAAAGGGGTAGATTAGGCCGTGAGGGTGAAATGGATTTTCGATTTTAAAATTTTATGGCCGATTGTGGACGACACGTATTGTTCTATCTATTTATTTGTGCGTCTGTTGTCCAATTAGAAATATCATAATAATATTATAAAGGCGAAAGTTTGTATGTATGGATGTATGGATGTATGTATGTATGGATGTATGTTTGTTACTCTTTCACGTAAAAACTACTGAATGGATTTGAATGAAACTTTACCACAATATAGCTTATACATCAGAATAACACATAGGCTACAATTTTGAACCCCTTTGTAACGCAGACGAAGTTGCGAGGGTCACCTAGTATATCATATATTTTTTTGTAGTTTCGGAATGTGTTATGAAAATTGGTTTAGCTTTACAAACGAAAGTTACAAAGTCAAAGAAAAATAATTTTGAACGAAGTCTGCTAACAACGTTTACAATATATTTCACATCAAAGTATTGCCAATATAAATGTCAATAAAGTTAAAAATCATTTAATTAATATTGTGATTGATAATATTATAACTTTATCAGGTCTTCACGATACAGGTCAGGCCTAGTGTGAGGGCCACTGGAAATATATTATTATTTGTAAAACGAAAGTGATGTTACGGTATTGTTAGAAAATGTACTTTCTCTTTTGTATTTATACTCTCATTTAACTTTATTACAAGCTCATATTTTCATGTGCAAACAAATAATAAATAAATAAATAAATTTACCAAAATATTGTCAATTATATGACGTGTGTTAAATAATATTACCTATGAATATTTTATTCGAAATATAAGGATAAGACTCTTGTCGCATTTTATAAAACTTTGTCATTTTAACTTCCGTGGAAAGATTACAGGTGGCGATGACTGTGGTTTTTACATAACCTTCACTTACACCGAATTGTATCATAAAATATGTTTATCATAGTGGCTGAGTTTCTACTACAATTGCATTAAAAAATATTAAAAATACATCAATATTTCTCTCTCTAGATCTCTAGTAAATAATTTACATGAAACTGTAGCAAAGCTACTGAAAACTTTTGTACAATAAATAAATTACAGTGTTAAATCGAGATGATCGGTTTTCACTGTTTGTAATATTAGGTACTTTAGAAAATATCTAAAACCATTTTGTCATTTGAATGTTATACAATTTTTTTACTTACATGCACACAATATTACAATCTACAAGCAAGCAAAGCGTATCCGTCACTCATTTTTCATTTACATCTTCTTCTTACATCTTTAGTTTCGGTCCACCTTGTGGGAGGTCTGCCTACGCTGCGCCTACCAGTTCGTGCTATGAGCTATGTCGGTAACTTTGATCCTTCTGCGGATCTCCTCATTTCTGATTTGATCACGCTGAGAAACACCCAGCATAGCCCTCTCCATTGCTCTCTGAGCGACTGTGAGTCGTCTTACAAGACCCATTGTAAGCGGCCAAGTCTCGGATCCTGGTCAGGACCGCGGGAGGTGGCTGGATGCGGACAGCGCAGGACCGATCGATGTGGCGAAGTTTGGGGGAGGCCCATGTCCAGCAGTGGACGTCTACAGACTGATGATGATGATGATGATATTTAGTTTTTGATACATAACGGTGTAAATGTATCCAAATGTTCTTTAAACCACTTGTTAAGTGCACAGTCCTGTTTTCGAAAAACTTCAGAAATAACACAAAAGAAATCGAACCCAATCGAGACAGAGTTAAAAAGTTATCGTTAAATTTGTTTGTAAATTTTCCCTTTTAAAATGAAGACAATATTTACCGATTTGAAAATAAAAAAGTATTATTTTCGGGTGTTCAATTTTTATTAGTTTTTGACCGACTTCCAAAAATAAGGAGGTACTCAATTCGTCTGTTTTTTTTTATGTTTGTTCCTCGATAACTTTAGTTTGGGTGGACCGATTTGAATGATTCTGATGTCAGATGAAAGCATCCCTGTGTTTAAAAATGTGTATTTTAAACGGACAAAATTTTACGATTTGCTATGCGTTTTTGCGTGTATTTCCTTTTTATATGAACCGATTTTGATGACCGATTTTTTTAGAAAGTAGATATTTTCAACATTATCTCATATTATTTTAGTTATTTAGTTGTAATCATTCATTTGCAAGATATAGTAAAAAAAAGCATCTAAATCGGTGCAATACGAAAAGCAGTTTACGTGGCCACAATTTGCCTCTCCTTTTAAGGAATCAGTTAAACGTTAACTTCACAGTAAACGTCGCTCCTATAAAAACTAGTTTAACTTCCACTTCGCCGAGTTTTTATTAAACCGCCAATTTTGGTAACGGTTACTGCTTACCATCGCGGAGCCCATCTTCTTGATAGTACAAATAAAAGGAAATGTCTCTCTTAAGTTTATTGCATTTTTAGTAAAGTATATTCAATTATTTTTATCTGAGTTCTTAGAGTAGGTCGTAGGGACAGTGTTCCTGACATTTCGGAGGTCCATGAGCGACGGTAACCGCTTACGATCAGGTGGCCTACTGGTTTTTTTTAATAATATTTTTCTTACTATCTATTTACTTCTTAAAGAATATGTCAAAAAAGTACCAGTTAGATCATTACCTGTACCAACCCATTACTGCCCACTGTTGGGCTCAGGTCTCCTCAGTAGAAAGATTAGGCATAGTCCACCACGCTTGCCCAGTGCGGATGGGACTTCACAAATCTTCAAAGGATTTTTAGAACCCTTTTCCGATATGCAGGTTTCCTCACGATGTTTTCCTTCACCGTTTTTAGCCAGTGGTGTTGTGAAAAATTGTACATAAATCTTTTTCACATTTAGATTTAGAGGTACAAGCGCTTCGACCACTCGTCCACCACGACTTACGATATATTACTTACGATTATACGAATTAGATCCTTATCAACTTTATATTAAACTAGCCGTTTTTTTTTCATTTTTCCCGGCAACTATTCGATTTTTTCTCGACGTAAAACCCATCCTTGAATTTCAACGAACATTTTAAAAAAAGATTTGGCCAAATTGGTCCAGGCGTTGTTAAGTTATGCGCTTACCAACACATTTTGCGATTCATTTATATATTATAGATTATTTCCAAACTTTCAGCTTGTGCGTAAATTTAACATTTTTAAACACAGGTCCAAAAGTACTTCGATCTTTAAATAAATGAAATGGGATCCCACAACCATCACCTTTCATCCGACACAAGAATCATTCAAATCGGTTCAAACACAAACAGAAGAATTGACCTCCTCGAGTCTGCTAAAACCGAACCATATACAAATAGATTCAAACTCTCGACCTCTCGCACGGAAGACAAGCAAATAAGCCCTGGGTTGTTGGTTGACGATAATTCTCACTTTATCGGTGTTCTTAATCAAGACATTTAAACTCTGAAAGTCATAATATATTTTATGGAAACACATGAGAGATAGCAGTCTTATGTCTTTATTTTACGACTTATAAAAGTGTATTACGCTTAAATTTCCTATATTAGATAACATATTTATATGTACTTAAAATACTTGAATATGACATGTCCCTCTTTAAACGAGGTTAAAGAAAAGTCCTGTATGGGTAGGTGATACATAACGGCCCCGCATTGCCCTGGCATTGCAGAGGTTCATGAGCGACGGTGACCGCTTACCATCGGGTGGTTCGTAAGCTCGTAATCTATCTTGCAATAAAAAAAAATTTGGTTTGAAATTTTTATAGCAAAGATACATAAAGGTTAAATGCATGATTTTGTTGATTAAAAAAATGGTTTACAAATTTCAGACTCTGTTACTGAAGATTCTGTACAAACAAAAAAAGAATTTTCAAGGTTTTAAGTTCACAGTACCCTAATCTATACTAATATTATAAAGCTGAAGAGTTTGTTTGTTTGTTTGAACGCGCTAATCTCAGAAACTACTGGTCCGATTTCAAAAATTCTTTCTCTGTTGGAAAGTCCATTTATCGAGAAAGGTTATATAGGCTATATTTTATTTTCATTAGGGATGCGTATGGAAATATCATTATCATCATCATCATCAGCCTATAAATGTCCAATGTACATCGACTGGTCCTGCGCCATCTGCATTCAGTGACCTCCCGCGATCTTCACCAGATCGTCGGTCCATCTTGTGAGGGGTCTACCAACATTGCGCCTACCGGTTCGTGGTCGCCACTCCAGAACTTTTCGGCCCCATCGACCATCCGTTTCCGCTTCCGCTTCCGCTTGTCTATCTGTCTTGTAAAAAGTCAACTGTACTCCCACTCCCCATTTTTCTCTGCCATCACGTTTTCCGGAAAACCGTAAACAAATTACAACTCGTAACAAGATTATGTTTGTAATTTTATATAATTCGTTGCAAACGACAAGTTTTATTAGACTCTGTATAACGCGCGGACAAATTGTTGATGACCTGTCAACGATATGAGGAGATGCCTTTATGACAACTCGTTTAAGATGTGCGCATACTTAGGTGGGGCGGAACACATTGGCTGACTGTGAAACTTCGGCTGCGTCGTAATAGGACGACATTTACGGTGTAGGCGCAGAAATAAGTGTTTATTTACAACATAACATATAAAAAAAATTTTAGTGTTTGTAGACTATATTTTTAAAAGTAAATTACTATTTGGTAAAAAAAAACCCCAATAAAACCATGACGTAGTTTTAAAGATTTAAACATACATACATACAGCGTGAAGCGACTTTATTTGAAAGTGATTCTAGTAAAGATGTATAAAATAACACATACATAGAAAGCTGCAAATAAATGTCATTTGTTCTTTCAAATTATTAATATGTTGCGTTGCGACCCGCTTCAATTTGCGCAGATACACCTTAACGAGAGTATTTTATGAAATATAAAAAGTTTTATTGAAATAACTTGAGTAAGACTGTCTACAGATAAAATTATTATTATTTATCAACTCAACTGGGATCGGCAACCAAATTGGTTTGTTTACTTTTGCCAAGTCTGTGACAGGAGCCAAAATTGAGCACAGTTCTAAAACTTGTTTTGTTTACATTTTTTAATCGTTTCATATTTAACGGAGATGATATATTTTCGCTGAAAATGCAATACTGCGTCGTTTGGTAATAAAGATTTTCAAAAATATAAGGTTTAATTAAAAATCAAAATTAAAAATTATTGGAAAAAAATGTTTTTAAAAAGGGGCTTAAACACGGTGTTGATTCCGAACGAAGTCCCCAGTTTCGCTATCTAGAAATTAAACAATTAATTATCCATTAAACCGGTAGTTTACTTAATATATTGTTCTATAATAAAAACAGACATAGCACGTAACAACATACGAATTTCATACGTAAACCGAACAATGTCGAACACCATTACGTACTGTAGTCGTCGACAATCAAATTTAACCAGCGGAACGCAAATATTTGTTTACAACCAAAAATGAACATTCAAGATATTATGAACATTATCCCAAAAGGTTCGCTGTTACCGGAAACGGAAAGTGCTCGAGCCTACAGGAAACTCGCGTGTTTTGTGCCGAGGTCAGTGTTACACTGGGACAAAATGGCGGCTACGCATCCGGTTCCGATGTTGTGATGACTTGCGTGCTTTTCACGTGGTTCCGGGTGTCTATTTGTGTTGTAAATGTTTTTTGCAGAGGACAATAACCCCATATTTTTTACAGCGGCAATGTTTTTTATATCCTCGCTTTAAAAGTTTATTTTAAAGAATACTTGTTAAAGACAAGCTGGATATCATGTAGCTCATACAAGTAAAACGAGCTCAAACACGATGGGTCTTGTTTAGCACAAGAGTTCCTATGACTACCTTCCGAATCATCATCAGATCAGCGCCATTTTATTGCATTGTCACGCGATATACATCTGCGTGCAAAATGTACGTCAGACGAAAACCGGGAAGTTTATCTTTAACTTGCAAGATTCCTCCCGAAACATAGTTACATCCAGTGAAGTTAGTATAAAGCTTGTATAAAATTTTTTATTACAAAAATGAAAACGACCGACTTCCATTTCTCAAGCACAGCACAAAAACCACAAGTCAGATCTTTATCAAATTTTTATGAGATAATGCTCAAAATGTCTGCTTTCTAAATAAAACTAAAAAAAATAATAATCGAAATCAGTTCATACAAAAAAGGAATACACGCAAAAACTAAAAATTATGAAATTTTGTCCGTTATAAAACACATTATGGGACCTAAGGTCGAACCAGAATCATTTAAATCGGTCCACCCAAGCTAAAGTTATCGAGGAACAAACATAAAAAAACTTATAGATGATTTGTGTACCTCTTTTTTGGAAGTCGGTCAAAAATAGTCTGTATTTAATTCTCCAATGTACCCCAAACTTAATAATCCGTGATTGATCCGGTCCGGAATCGAAGGGAAACGGAAAACTAATGTTCGTGTTAACGACGTTTTGTTTCTGCATATCGAGTCGCACCATCTGTGTGCGTTTTGTTTTTACTAGTTCTATTTCTTATTACCATGAATTATTACATCTGAAATCAACATCATGAACAACAGAATGAAACCAATTTAAAGCGCACCGATCGCGCGTAACAACACGATATTTTGAATCAACATCATAAATAACAAAGTGAAATTTTAAAGAACTTATGTGTATGTAATATTTTATTAGTGTGTTAAAGGAATTGAGTGTCATCAGTACACTAACGCCAGAATATCGTGAAAATTGGCTTCATTCTGTTGTTCAGATGTAATAATTCTGTTGAATGGATAAATGTATAAGGTAGATTTTAAGTTGTCTTTAGGCGTTTTGTTGCAAGCAGCCTTTGCCATAAAAAAATGTAATATTAGTTTAAGTCTCTCGCCGCTTGGGGCGCTTTTGTACTCTTAATAAAAAGAAAGTAATGTCAGCCGTGTTTTACTTTAAATATTCTCACTGTTATAAGAAATCTAACTAGTTTTATTGCAATACTGCCTAATTCCAATAAATTCTATGCTTATTACGCAGAGTATACTAAGATGGGCACAATGCAGGTATCTAACTATCATAGTTTAGTCACAACCGCTTTTATGTTCATGAAAAATATTAAATCGTCTGAACAATGAAACGACGTTAAATGTGAATCGTTACATTAATTCTTATCCAAATAAAGCCTTATGTTGTTAAGAGTATTAATGTAGAAGTAAATTACTTTTTGTTTTATTCCAATCGGATTTTTCGTTGAGAAGTTATCACGAGTATAAAACGCAATGAATACATCCACCACGGGTCGCACAAACGTGCTGTTTGAAACCCTTTGTGACGTAGACGAAGCTACACCGCAACCATAAAAGCCTAAATTGTTTACAGGACAATGCAGCGACGCAAGTGATTTTTAAGGCAAGGAAGGCGGAATTTTTGGCGCGAAAATCTGTACTCATCTAAATATTTTGAATATGATATTAAAGTTTCCAATTGTTCCTTATCGCGCGTTATCGAAAGGGGGCTAGACGGAAAAAATCTTACGAAAAGTTGTCACGACACTTTTTTGTTTTAGATGATTATCGCTAGATGGCGCTATGATCAAAATCTTTTAAAACACGTTCCTTATCGCGCGTTACGTTAGGAAAAAAATATAAGATATCTTTTAATCGAAAGGAACTTCGTTCTATTCGGGTGTCCCATGACACCTCTCAAGTTTTTTTTTAAAACTAACAAATACTTTAGCATTTTTATTTAAATAAAGTCAGTTTCAAATCGTACGTTCGTGTCAACGTTTTGTTATTGCATATCGCGTTTCCCGATCTATGCGGTTGCGTTTTGTTTCTACTAATGTTTTAACAGTTTTATGCGGTTGTTGATTTTAATTAGTTTTGTGTACATTGCGTTTTAAACGTTCACAATAGTAGGGTTGTTTCCGGGGATTTAATGGTGTAATTCCTGTAGTTGTTTTTGATTAGTGTTTCATGTTTTGTTTAGTTTATTGTTTTAAATAGCTGATTTCTAGGTGGTAGTCTTCACGAAATATAATTTTTAATACCTAAAATACGCAGTGTAGAGGCTCATGAGCGACGGTAACTAGTAACTACTATCATTTTTTTTTTTTTACTTGGCGGAAATCACCGGACCCGGATCACACTCAGCGTCCGAACCCCGGCTGAGGCCAGAACCCAGCACGGGGTTATGGGGGACGGCGCGACGCGTTACGCCCAAGGCACTCTTTCCCGTCGCACCGCCCCCTACCACTTACTATCAGGTGGTTTTGTAATCTGTCATTCAATAAAAAATATTAAACTTTTTTATTGCGTAAGTTACTGAAACACAAAATAATGTAGGGTAGTTTCAATAGACAGTCTGTTCGAACATTTACTTCTGTACAGGGTGAATCTGTAACTTTGGACAATCTGACGTGGGGTGAATGACCTGTTGAAAATTATAATATAAAAATGAATCGCAAAATGTATTGGTAATCGCATAACTCAACAACGCTTGGACCAATTTGACCATTTCTTTTACATAAATGTTCGTTGGATTTCTTTAATCACTCGCGGATATCTACATCACTTACACAATTAAAAAGAAAGAGGGTAGACAAATTTCGTAAAAACCCGTTTAGAAATTGTATACGTGATGTTCTCATGAATATAGAAGAGGAAGCCGGTAGGAACAGGGTTATATAAACCCTTCGCCACTTTACTTCAATTTCAAACCTTAGATAGTATTAGCCTAAAACCTACATGTTGTGACGTCACCGAACAAGGTTCAGCACTTTGGATCGCACTCTCAGCCTTGTCACTTCAAACCGTGATCGATTGTACCTTGAATATTGAAGCTTACGAATAGTTATTTATACAGTGTGGATCTGTAACTTTGGACAATCTGACGTGGGGTGAATGACCTGTCGAAATACAACTTAGCACCATTTTAATTTTTTGGATCGGTTAAACTTTTTTTTCTGTCATTGTATGGAAAACGTTCGACTAATGGTTACGCGGTTTTTAGCGTAGCATGCCGTCTCGTTCTCGCTTGCTTAGTCTTGGTAAGATAGAGAGAGGCGACGAGCCGTCGTCGTAGTTCTCTCATCGCACGCGCAGTGTCACTGAGACACGTACACGGCATTCGCCGCTCAGTTGCAATCTGAAAGTCTACGACGACTCACGCGCGTTCGTCGCGGCTGTATTAAATACGTCGCTCGTATCGCATGAAGATGGCCTCGGCTGTCTTCATATTAATATAATAAATACATCGCAACCACCGCTAAGTTCACTTTTCGCTATTGAAGCGCGCGCGCGTATCGCATTTTTCTCAAGATGCCAGGCCGCGGCCGGCTGTTTATGTGAACTCAATAATCTTTACGAACAATATAACTTGGACAGTGTCGTAATTCAGTGAAGTGCGTGCCTCTGTGGAGCTGCGATATAAGGTAAGTCACCTCAATTTACTTGCCAAGACGCCACGCATCAGGGACCTGACGGCACGTATAGCTTCGCCATTTGCAACGCACAAAGACATTGTTCGGGCTATATTTTTCTTCGCATTATTTCTTCGCACCACGCCTAAATACAGTCCACTTATTATATCATCTCGCATCCACACATTGCGACCTCAAGTTTGAGGCTGCACCTCATCGCGTATATTTTACGCATCTATATATTTCGGCCTCAAATAACTTGAGGCCAACGCACCGCTGGCCTTTGTAAGGTCCAACTAACGTTGCGAACTTCCATACTATGATGAATTTTTTTTTTCCAATTCCTAAAATAAAAGTGGTTATAAGTTTTATTAATTACTAGCTGCTGGCCGCGACGTCGTCTGCGTGAAGCCTATAACCCGTTTTTTTCATTCTTCCCGGCAACTATTCGATTTTTTCTCGCCGTAAAAACCATCCTTGAACTTCAACGAACATTTTTAAAAAAGTTTTGGCCAAATTGGTCCAAGCGTTGTTGAGTTATGCGATTACCAATACATTTTGCGATTCATTTTTATATTATAATTTTCAACAGGTCATTCACCCCACGTCAGATTGTCCAAAGTTACAGATTCACCCTGTACAGAAGTAAATGTTCGAACAGACTGTCTATTGAAACTACCCTACATTATTTTGTGTTTCAGTAACTTACGCAATAAAAAAGTTTAATATTTTTTATTGAATGACAGATTACAAAACCACCTGATAGTAAGTGGTAGGGGGCGGTGCGACGGGAAAGAGTGCCTTGGGCGTAACGCGTCGCGCCGTCCCCCATAACCCCGTGCTGGGTTCTGGCCTCAGCCGGGGTTCGGACGCTGAGTGTGATCCGGGTCCGGTGATTTCCGCCAAGTAAAAAAAAAAAAATGATAGTAGTTACTAGTTACCGTCGCTCATGAGCCTCTACACTGCGTATTTTAGGTATTAAAAATTATATTTCGTGAAGACTACCACCTAGAAATCAGCTATTTAAAACAATAAACTAAACAAAACATGAAACACTAATCAAAAACAACTACAGGAATTACACCATTAAATCCCCGGAAACAACCCTACTATTGTGAACGTTTAAAACGCAATGTACACAAAACTAATTAAAATCAACAACCGCATAAAACTGTTAAAACATTAGTAGAAACAAAACGCAACCGCATAGATCGGGAAACGCGATATGCAATAACAAAACGTTGACACGAACGTACGATTTGAAACTGACTTTATTTAAATAAAAATGCTAAAGTATTTGTTAGTTTTAAAAAAAAACTTGAGAGGTGTCATGGGACACCCGAATAGAACGAAGTTCCTTTCGATTAAAAGATATCTTATATTTTTTTCCTAACGTAACGCGCGATAAGGAACGTGTTTTAAAAGATTTTGATCATAGCGCCATCTAGCGATAATCATCTAAAACAAAAAAGTGTCGTGACAACTTTTCGTAAGATTTTTTCCGTCTAGCCCCCTTTCGATAACGCGCGATAAGGAACAATTGGAAATTTTAATATCATATTCAAAATATTTAGACGAGTACAGATTTTCGCGCCAAAAATTCCGCCTTCCTTGCCTTAAAAATCACTTGCGTCGCTGCATTGTCCTGTAAACAATTTAGGCTTTTATGGTTGCGGTGTAGCTTCGTCTACGTCACAAAGGGTTTCAAACAGCACGTTTGTGCGACCCGTGGTGGATGTATTCATTGCGTTTTATACTCGTGATAACTTCTCAACGAAAAATCCGATTGGAATAAAACAAAAAGTAATTTACTTCTACATTAATACTCTTAACAACATAAGGCTTTATTTGGATAAGAATTAATGTAACGATTCACATTTAACGTCGTTTCATTGTTCAGACGATTTAATATTTTTCATGAACATAAAAGCGGTTGTGACTAAACTATGATAGTTAGATACCTGCATTGTGCCCATCTTAGTATACTCTGCGTAATAAGCATAGAATTTATTGGAATTAGGCAGTATTGCAATAAAACTAGTTAGATTTCTTATAACAGTGAGAATATTTAAAGTAAAACACGGCTGACATTACTTTCTTTTTATTAAGAGTACAAAAAGCGCCCCAAGCGGCGAGAGACTTAAACTAATATTACATTTTTTTATGGCAAAGGCTGCTTGCAACAAAACGCCTAAAGACAACTTAAAATCTACCTTATACATTTATCCATTCAACAGAATTATTACATCTGAACAACAGAATGAAGCCAATTTTCACGATATTCTGGCGTTAGTGTACTGATGACACTCAATTCCTTTAACACACTAATAAAATATTACATACACATAAGTTCTTTAAAATTTCACTTTGTTATTTATGATGTTGATTCAAAATATCGTGTTGTGGCGAATGCCGTGTACGTGTCTCAGTGACACTGCGCGTGCGATGAGAGAACTACGACGACGGCTCGTCGCCTCTCTCTATCTTACCAAGACTAAGCAAGCGAGAACGAGACGGCATGCTACGCTAAAAACCGCGTAACCATTAGTCGAACGTTTTCCATACAATGACAGAAAAAAAAGTTTAACCGATCCAAAAAATTAAAATGGTGCTAAGTTGTATTTCGACAGGTCATTCACCCCACGTCAGATTGTCCAAAGTTACAGATCCACACTGTATAAATAACTATTCGTAAGCTTCAATATTCAAGGTACAATCGATCACGGTTTGAAGTGACAAGGCTGAGAGTGCGATCCAAAGTGCTGAACCTTGTTCGGTGACGTCACAACATGTAGGTTTTAGGCTAATACTATCTAAGGTTTGAAATTGAAGTAAAGTGGCGAAGGGTTTATATAACCCTGTTCCTACCGGCTTCCTCTTCTATATTCATGAGAACATCACGTATACAATTTCTAAACGGGTTTTTACGAAATTTGTCTACCCTCTTTCTTTTTAATTGTGTAAGTGATGTAGATATCCGCGAGAAATCCAACGAACATTTATGTAAATGAAATGGTCAAATTGGTCCAAGCGTTGTTGAGTTGTGCGATTACCAATACATTTTGCGATTCATGTTTATATTATAGAAGATACTACTTTCACAAATCGGTTAAATTAATCAACAATATCCACTTCAGAGCCCATGAAATCCCATGAAGCCATCTCAATATCAAATCCCATCAGGATCATGGTGGCAAAACAAAAGGCGCTCAACCGTTAAGTCGGCTGTCACTAAATATGCAGAGCCCTTAGGACGCGTTCCTACGACCGTTTTTTAAACGGGCGTTAAAAACGCTCGATTTGATAAAAAACGCTCTATCGATATTTTGATGCTATGCTTCTATTTTTTGTAGATGACACTTGAATGAAGAAAAAATAACAGATGATAATGTTGATTATCAGTGATTCGTATAAATGGCCTAAAAGTAAATTTTATTCATCCTACCGTGTGTAAAGTTGTTTTGTTGTTGCCAACTACTCTTCTCAAGTCTCCTCAGAAGAGGGATTTGGTATAGTTCACAAAGCTTGCCCAATGTGGACTAAAGATTTCACATATCTTCGCATTATTTTCTTATCTTAAACGTTAAGCTCAAGAATCATTAATACACTCCAACAGCTAATATATCCAGCGTTTACTTCCAGCGTTTTTTTAATTGACTAAAATAAAACGCGCGTTCAAAAACCGTTCGTAGGAACACCTCAAAGCGCTCATCAATCAATTAACTTAAAGTAAATGACGTTTTATAAACGGGTACTCAGGTGACGGCAGTAATGAATGATGGTGATCTCAAGGGAGGTTTACTGAGATTAGGGTTTGATTCTTGGCTTGGATTGTTGTGGGTATAAGTCGGGTATTGGCTTTGGTTTGCAGAGTAATATTTTGATTTGTTTATTGTATTTAAACATCGTGAGGAAACCTGCATGTCGGAAAAGGATTTTAAAAATCCTTTGAAGATATGTGAAGTCCCCAATCCGCACT
This sequence comes from Trilocha varians, assembly GCA_030269945.2. NCBI lineage: Eukaryota > Metazoa > Arthropoda > Insecta > Lepidoptera > Bombycidae > Trilocha > Trilocha varians. Next base: position 11,206,667 of record AP028257.1, read on the forward strand.
GGGCAAGCGTGGTGGACTATGCCTAATCCCTCTTCTGAGGAGACCTGAGCCCAACAGTGGGCAGTAATGGGTTGGTACAGGATTGTATTTAATGTTAATAACCCCTGGCATTGCAGAGGTTCATGAGCGAATGTGACCGCTTACCATCATGTGGGCTATAGGTTTATCTATCTTGCAATAAAAGGTATAAAATAACCTACGGAACACAATATGATTATGAGTTAGGTACTGTCGTTTATAGACTATGCCTAACCCCTCTTTGGAAGAAACCTGAGCTCAGCAGTGGGCAGTAATGGGTTGCTACAGTACACTTTACACAGTACAGTACAGTTTATAGATCTATAAAATCTCGGAATACAAGATCTTTACCTTTTATCCATTTCCAAACTACAACTAATTCGAGTTTGCGTGTATAAATTTTCAAGAAACAAAATGCTGAATTTAATTTCATCGAAATTTTGGGCAATTTTTTTCAGCTCCTATTTTTACTTTCTTGGTCATAGTTTTATGAAGCTATTTGTCAACTAGTATTTTAGAATTAGATATAACTTTACTTATAACATTTTTTTTTAAGAAATATCATATTATTTTTACAATTGATATTTCTTTTGTTTCAGGTATGTTGGTGTTGTTCTCACTATGATGCAGTGATGTAAGTAAATGGATTTAGGTTAGAAAATTTGCGACAGCTGTATATTATTAAGCTTTTTGTATTTACTGTGAAATTAAAATAAGTTAATATCATAAGCTACTCACATACATACAATAATTATGATAATATTTTAAATAGAGATTTAAGAGCGACGGTAACGGTAACAAAAAGAAAGAAAATATGTTTAATGAATATTCAGTACAAAATGAAAAATTAACACTAGTAAACACAAGTACAATAGTAGGTAATGTCTGCAGACAAACATAAAAAAACCATTACATCAATTGCGGAATTGTACTGAGTTTCACAAGGCCTCAACTCAGCACATACTATGGATTACTACAGCGCTGGTTTTCAGTTGAAGCCTGTGGTGACTCACAAACGCTATCACGGTAGACAACAAGATGACAATATATTTTTTATTTTTTTTAACACTTAGTATCGGGTTGACCATGGGCTTGTATATCTGTGTAATCATATTTTATTGTAAATAGTTTTTGTCAAATAATTCTTCTACTTCCTAACCTTGTGCCATCTTCTATCGAAGGTCGGCGATCATTAACGCGATCTGTACTTTTGAGACAGCAGCGCGAAACAGAGCACGAGTGCTTTTGCCAATGGCGCAAGTTCTTCAGCCAAATTGTTCTTCATCTACCTTCAGCTCTCTTTCCCTGGATCTTTCCCTGTACGATTAAGTGAAGCAAATCACACTTCAGACTTCTCAAAATATGCCCCAGATACTATATTGCAATGATATACTCGTACACCTTATATAATTACCTAAATGCACTATCTACTATCTGTACTTAAAAAAACTGATTTCTGACAATGAAATTCGAATACACATTAAATATTTATTTGTTTAGGTTAGTAGCTATTCTCAACAATAATTTGTGTGTTCGTTCCTACGATTGCTACAACTTAAGGCAATAAAATTTAAATGACAATTATGGCGGTACAAATCACATTTACTACCAAATGTCTTGATTCCAACTTAATTAGGTTTATTGTTGATCAAAATTTATGTGGTATCGTAAATTTTGCAAGTAAATTAACTGTCGCTTTTCGGCGATCATTTCGTCCTTTTCATTTATGATTTGGTAGAACGAGATGGAATGATCGGAATATGACTTGATTCTTCGTTGATGTCTTAGGATTATGTTGATGTAGTTTGTATTTATGATTTTAAATAATGTTCAATTTGGGTCAGTTTTTACTGATTTTGTACTTTAATGTAACAATTTAAAGTTGAGAATAAATTAAACATCCAATATTAAAAGAATTCAACAATAAACTATGATCTATTAAAGGCTAACCTAATTTTGTAAGATAAATTAAGAAAGAATCATTTTTTTTATTAATTAGAGTTAACAAACAATGACAACAAAGATTAACAAAACAAAATCAATCATCATTCATAAAATACATTTTTCAGATTATTTTTATCACTCATGTGACTACAAAAATATACAGGGTGTTCCGGGACTATGCGACATGAATGGATAGTAACTTAAATATTGAACTAACGGAGTTGGTTCAAAAAAAAAATCATATTGTGTACATACGTCCTTATTCAAGTAAGTCGAAAACAAACAATTAGGTAAAACTAAAAATACAACTTTGACCGCAAACTTTCAGAGTCTGCAAACAGGCCGAAGTTCCATCGTGTGCCTTTATCGGCTTCAGTAATGGGCGTCGCCGCGGGCGTAACTACTCCGGACGGCACACATGTTAATTACTCCACAGAATACATAGTATACAGAAGTCAAATAAATATCATTCTGAGAGTATTTGCAGAGAGGTTTGACTGTCGGTATATGAATCATTGTGATAGGATCCATATACTGACAAACAAACAACTGATGTGTCCCTCTTTAACTAATAATATTTTATTTTAGTTAGCATAATAAATGTAATTTAATTTAAGTTAATGAATTTTTGTAATTGCCTAATAATATGATCTACAATTGATTGAAATAAATAAATAAAAAAAAAAAAAAAAACACTCGCGGTTATCTACATCAAGAGCAGACAAATCTGTCTACCCTCTTTCTCGTTCGTTTAACGGTAACTTAAATGACCTACCCGCAGTTCTTCAGTCTTCCCGTGATCATGGCGCTTGAAACAATGCTGAAATATCGGGACCTCTCAAATAAAAATAATCGTGGTAAGAACCCGTTTAGTAATAGTTTAAGAGAATTCAAATAGCTTCTTAACTGATAAAATTGTTGCGGGGGTAAAAAAATACAATGTAAGCAATGGTCTGGTCGTAAGTAATTCGTCTTTCTAACCTTGGCTTATGAACCTCTTTACGTAAGACTTACCATCAAAAACTCTCGTCAAGTCTCGTTTGAAGAAGGACAAGTCATAGCGCTCGGGAAACACCGAGGAAGGGAGCTCATTCCATAACTGGATGATCCAAGGGGAGAAACGTGGTGTTCATGAAAAAAAATTGGTTGCCTGTAAAGTGACAACGACTCGGGCATGGTTAGCCCGCCTAAGAGTGAGAGAAACAGACATAAAAAGTGAAAGGCACGCGTGCCTCTCACTCGCTCTCATTGTGAGCGCATAACGTGAACGGATCGTAACGCAATTTCTTGAAGTGTCACCCAGCAAACCAATTTATCACGTTGTCACGTCAAAAAAGTAAACATGAATAAAAACACTAATGATGCCCAATTTCCTAATACTGCAAGAAAAACATTATTATGGAAACGTTATGATCGAATGGCAGAACTAAAAGTGTGTCAGTGTGAGAACATACTAAATATGATGTAAGCATGAGTTTACTTCTGTATAAGATTAATATTCTGTGAGCACATGCTTACTATTTAGAAGCATGTAAACATACGGACCGTAATTTGAGTGTGAGTAGATCAATGAAAAAGTCGTGGTGGCCGAGTGGTCGAAGCGCTTCCTTCCGAACGGGAGGTCGTGGGTTCAAATCCAACCGGCTTGTACCTCTAAATATGAAAAAGATTTATGTGCAATTTTTCACAACACCATAGCTAAAAACGGTGAAGGAAAACATCGTGTGGAAACCTGCATGTCGGAAAAGGGTTCTAAAAATCTTTGAAGATATGTGAAGTCTCCAATCCGCACTAGGGTGGTGGACTACAACATTTACATTTACAACATTTACAGTATTACATTTATAGTGTAAATCATCATCATCTTATATTCGTAATACGAAACTAACTTTTAAACAATACAATTAAAAACACAAAACCATCAAAAATAAACAATATCATCATCAAAAAAACTATTTAAAATACCGCGTTTTTTTTACCGCGTCAGATAAAACGCCGCGTCCTCAAACGTTATAACCGCCCGTGTGTTTACAACGTCATAAACAGGAACCGTCTATTGACACAGTAAGTCACAATAACTAGCGAGTGTCTCTGAAATTACCCAAGTTTGCGCTACTTCGGTCGTGTGCCAAGTTTTTGTAAAGTTCTGCGTAATATACTTGTACTTTGATACTTTTAACAACCCAGAATAGTCTATGGTAGTGTTATAAAGAGGGGGGGCGTAACGCGTTGCGCCGTCCCTCATGACACCGTGCTCGGTTCTGGCCTCAGCCGGGGTTCGGACGCTGAGTGTGAGTGGTTGGAGGTTTTAGTGTGATTCAAAAACCACACACGGTGGGATCCGGTGATTTCCTCCAAATCAAAAAAAAGTAGTGTTATTAAGAGGTAATGTGATTGTGGCGTTGTAGGATCTTAGACTGAACTGATTTGGATAATTCTTTTACTTAATAGCAACGGTATCTGCTTACAATTAGGTGACCCATTAGCTCGTCTGCCTAAAAGGCAATGAAAAAAATATCTTGGATTATTTTTTGTTGGAAATTAAATATGGCAAAGGTCCCATGATCAGGAAATTAGAATTTATTTTTTATTGGTTTTTAGGCAGATAAGCTAACGTGCCACTTGATCGTAAGTGGTTACCGTCGCTCATGGATCTCTGCAATGTTGAGACCACATAATATAATTGTATCTTCGATGAGTTTAAGCTCCCTGCTTCCCTGTTAACATCAACGATACTTAATCCAAGAGCTTAGTTTTAAGTGACTTTACTTTAAACTTTAAAATAATAAATCCAAAGTAAACTCCTTCAAATCTCCAAGTGAAAATATTTCACTCTGAATTCTCTCATGCAGAAAGCTGCAAAGACCGTAAAATAATATTAAATCTTCGGGCGACATCCGAGTTGGCGGCACTTCGAACTACCTTCGACAACTATCTGAAGAGATTTAGTACCGAGTAGGGTTGCCACTTCTTGAAAAAAAAAATTGTTATTTTTTTTTGGTGATCCATAATTGGGTTCTACTTAGTCGCAATGTGTGGCAATCTTTCTTATTTTCCAAACCCTATTTAAAAGTATTATACTTATACGCATAAATGTGACTGTAACTATAACAAGCCACTACTGCCTACTGCTAGACTCAGGTCGCCTCCGAAGAGATGTTAGGCATAGTCCACTACGCTTGCCCAATGCCGTTTGGCGACTTCACATAATATCTTCAAATATTTTTTAGAACCCTTCTACTCACGATGTTTTCCTTCACCGTTTTTAGCCAATGGTTTTGTGTAAAATTGATCTTTTTTACATTAAGATTTAGAGGTACAAGCCGGCCGGTTTTGAACTCGCGATCTCCAGTCCGGAAGGCAAGCGCGTCAACCACTCGGCCACCACGACTTTTGTACGCATAACGCGAATTCTGATTTAAATTATGATACCTAAATTTGGAGAACGTTGATGGCTATACAATTTAGTAACTAGGTTGCTTTAAGTAATCATTTAACTACATTTCTTTAAACACTCGCAGTTATCTACATCACTTACACTATTACTAAACAGGTTCTTACCACGATTATTTTCCCTCAATTAAATTAAAAATAATCGTGGTAAGAACCCGTTTAGTAATAGTGTAAGTGACATTTAACTACACCCTGCGTTCCTTTCAAAATCAAAATTTTTTTTTTCGTGAATATCCTGACACGGAGTTGAAATCGAACTAGTATCTACTTCAATAAAAAAATCTCTTCTTTAACAAAAACAAACAAGTATTAGATTCGCTTCGCAGTTAACCTGAAATATGAAAAATGTAATGGAATGGAGCTTAGTGACATCAAAAACGCCGGCGTCACACTATTAAAAACAGCCCAAAGCGCTTCATAAGCACAATTATTTATAGTTAACAATAATTTTGATCGTTTATTTTCATTACTATAAAAACATTAATTAATTTTGGTTAAATTTACATCATACACAAAAAAATCTGACTAATAAGTGCCAGCCCTAAGCCCAGGATGTCATGATGGCCGATAAGAAGCAACTTTTCCCTGGATCTGCGAGATCTCGCTGAATGAACTTGATCTAATATAACTCACAACTTAGTTTAGAACTTAAGATTTGTAGATTACATTTTGGTTTAAAAAGGGGTCAAGCTAAAAAGGGTTTCGAAATAAGCACAAAAAATTCCATTGTTACATAAAATTCGGGACTTTTGTTTCATCAGCTCGTGGACAGATAATACAGGGTATAATTCAAAAATGTCACCTCAAAGGAAAGTCTAACGAGGCAAACCCTGTACTATCTGTAGCACCCATGCATAAAAATCTCTGTATAGAATATGGTTAATGAAATGAAAGGAAAACCTGGAAATCTATAATTAAATATTAATCCAAAAAATAAAAATCCAATGTACCTGATATTGTTTCAAAAACTACCTTTACAAAACAAAGAAGATTGCATTAATCATAAAATATTCAAAATCTGCTTTAAACCAACATAATTTAATATCAAAAACTTAAAACAATAGCGTCTCAGAACAGCTTACAAATTTCAAACAAAGAGGAAAGATAACTTTAAACGACGGAAGAACTCTTAAATCCTGTCTTAAATTGTATATTCTATAAAGAATAGTCTAGAGATATGTTTGTACTTCTGTTCTTTGTATTGTTTGTGGTACCGATTGTTCTAGAATCTAGATTGTGTTTTGTTTAAGTTCGGGAATCTTATGAGTTAGAACAACTTCTCGGTTTTTGATTGAGATAAAATTTTGCATGGGTATGTAAGGGGTGGGCCATATAAAGTTTGCATTTTTCAAAAGTTCGACTGTCATGTTGGCTGTGTGGCATGTTGCGCCATCCTGTTGAAACCAAATGTCGTCCATGTCATACTCTTCAACTTTTGGAAACAAAAATTCGTTGAGCATGGCACGGTAACGCTCGCCATTGACCGTAACGGCGGCTCCTTGCTCATTTTCCGATGATGCCGCCGGACCAAAACCCACACCAAACCGTAACTTTTTGTGGATGCATTGGCTTCTCAATGGTGACGTGTGGATTTTCGGACACCCAGATATGACAATTTTGCTTATTGACATAGCCTCCGAGGTGAAAATGGGCTTCATCTGACACACACACACACACACACACATTTCTTACAGTTTGGACTGAAGACTCACCACTTTGGAAGTACCTTTTCAATATTTTCCAATTTTGTTCAAGCGTATAGCGTCCCATTTCGTAAATGTCAAACCTTTAACTAAATTATGAATACAAATTGAATGACATTTGAGCTATCATTCTCTAAATAAACAGTAGTTTAAAATGCAAACGTTAGATTGCCCACCCTATATATCGCGTGATAGTATAATATAATGGAGCTGATCTGATGATTGGGAAGATAATCCCGTCATGTTTTAGTTCGTTTTATTTGTATTAGCTAGCACTCTGCTGCTACACTCTACATGATCTTAAAAGCTTGTATTTAAAAGTTTTGCTTTAAATAACTTTTTTAAACATAACTCCAAAAGGTCTAATTCCACCTTGACAAAAGTTGAAACAGACCCTACGACGACAACCACCTTTCATCAGGAATATGAATCATTCAAATCGGTCCACCTAAACTAAAGTTATGTGAAGACAAACGGTAACATAATATATTATAGTAAATCAATACATCCAACACAAGCATTGTAGCAACAACAATGCGGTTTGTGGTCGAAGTGTCTTTGTGTACAAAAAGGATGTCACTGGAGTCGGTTACAGGCCACTTGTTAGCTCGTCCATTGCTCTGAAATGTTAGGTTATTTTATGTTAAGCTATACAGGGTGGATCTGTAACTTTGAACAATCTGACGTAGGGTGAATGACCTGTCGAAATAAAACTTAGCACTATTTTTATTTTTTGGATCGGTTAAACTTTCTGACATTGTATGGAAAACGTACGACTATCGCTGCGGACTTCCATACTATGATGAATTCTTTTTTTATCCAATTCCTAAAATAAAAGTGGTTCTAAGTTTAATATAAACAGGTAATTCACCCCACGTCAGATTGTCCAAAGTTACAGATCCACCCTGTATGTAAACTTATGATTAAAGGAACAATAAAGTATCTTGTTATTTACTTAGGTTATTTTTTCTGCATAACAGGTACCTAAAAATCTGAACAAAACTTCTTATTTGGGTCTGAAATTTTAAGTTTTTTTATTTTTTATTGCTTAATAGATACACGAGCATACGGCCCACCTGATGGTTACCGTCGCTCATGGACCTCTTCTTAAAACTGTTTTTAGCTGTAAAGCAAATAAACAAATTAAACGAAACATTAAATTGAAGTTTTTGAATCCATTTTTGGATGAAAATCAAATTCTAAGAGTGGGCGGGCGCCTTAGGCATGCCAACTTAACGGCAGAGAAAAGGAATCCTATCATACAAAGCAATAAGAAGAGGACAAAAAGACGTACTCGCATATCAAAAAACAATTTTTGAAAAGTAATTCAAGCGACAGGGCACCATACAGAGAAGCAAATATTCCATTTATCTGAATTATTATTTTAGCTTCACTAATATTATTTTTAGGAAGAACAATAATGAAGTTCCACTACTGATTTCCATACAAGGAACAACTAAGACATGCACAATTTATTCTTAACTTAAAGCACCAAAGACTATATTTCTATAAACTGCTGTGTTCAGACAGATGAAGGAAGATCTTAAAGTGGTTCTTTTGAGTGCTACATTCAAGTTATTTTCATTGGCTCAAGACATATAAGGCAGCGTTCACAGTAAAAAGATTGTAGGGGAATTTTTTCTCAAAGTAAATAATATGAATGAAAACAATAAACTAACTCTCAAAAAAGACTGAGAATCGTTCAATGTAATCCTAATAGGCATTTGACCGAACTCCAAACAAGACGAAGTACTCAATTCATTTGTATTGCCATGTAGTAAAGAAATACACACATAGTAAATCGTGAAATTGTCGTTAAATTCTGCGATTTAAATTAAAAAATATATATATATGGGATCCCATAACGACTATCACAATCCATCTGACGCCAACATCATATAAAACTTTCTACCCAAACTAAAGTTATGAAAAAAGAAACAAAAAGAAATACAGACGAATTGAGTACTGTACTGTAACAACCCATTACTGCCCACTGTTGGGCTCAGGTCTCTTCAGAAGAGGAGTTAGGCATAGTCCACCACGCTTGCCCAGTGCGGATTGGGGACTTCACATATCTTCGAAGGATTTTTAGAATCTTTTTCCGGTATGCAGGTTTCCTCACGATGTTTTCCTTCACCGTTTTAGTGGCGTTGTGAAAAATTGAACATAAATCTTTTTCAAATCAAGATTCAAAGGTACAAGCCGGCCGGTTTTGAACCCGCGACTTCCCGTACGAAAAGCAAGCGCTTCAACCACTCGGCCACCACGAATTCGGTGAATTGAGTACCTCGTCCTTTTTGGAAGTCTATCAAAAATTTTATATAATATCGCATCTTGTTTTACGCTTCCTTAGCCTTTCGTAAATTTGCATCCCCTTGTTATGCATTCGAGGGTTGATTTAGCATATTTCATTCAACATAGTTGGGGAATTATTATTTATTTCTTTACGAGATTACCATTTAAATTAAGTTTTGTTCTTTTGCAATTAAAGGTGGATGGATCTTTGACGTTTATAGATTAGCATTTTATTTTATTTTAGTTCTTTACTTAGAAATTTTAAATGTTATTATTATTTGTTATAGACGTTTCTTTATGATAATATTGTGTTGTCAATTAATTTATTTTTATTTCAATCATCCAACTAATAATTATAACTATAGAGTACTACGTTTTTAAAACAGTTCAAAATAACATATAATTGGGCTAAACTTTGTACATCTTTGTCTTTAGTTTTAAAGTGTTTTGCTTCTTTCAGCACTTTTGATCAAAAAAGATATATTTCTAAAACCAAAAACGATTCTAATACCACTTCTTTCCCGACAAGTTTGATAAACAAACAAATATCTACAAAACCACATCCATAAAGCTACGTACACAAAACACGATAAATTAGCATAAAGGTGAATAAGAAAGATGCATCGATGCATAGCAGAGCTGTAGGGAATCTAAAAAGTTCGCTATTCATATGCAAATTGCTGTTTGGATCTGCATACATTCAAGTGATACGATGCGTAGGGTTCCTGTGGGATAATCTTTTCGGATTGGAATTGATTTCTTTGGAAAATGGGTAGAATTTGAAGTTTCAAATAAAGGTAATAAGTTTGGGGCGAGTCACAACAGGACGGATTTACGTGTAAACGACTTGTTTCAGGCTGATCCTATAGGTGCATATACATAGATGTATGCATATTTTAACTAATACGAGAATATTGCTAATCTTCATAGTTCGTTCATCTAAAAATACTTTTAATCTATACTTATAATAAAATCGTAGAGAGGTCAATTCTGTACATTGAAAATATCAAAAAAAAAACTAGCAGGGGGTGTTTGGTTATCGATTCTGATGCCAAAAATGCAATTAGATTTTTTTTTGTCTGTTTGTCTGTTTGTCTGTTTGTCTGTTTATCTGTTTGTCTGTTTATCTGTTTGTCTGTTTGTCTGTATCTTTGTGCACGCTAATCTCCGAACCGGCTGAACCAATTTAGTTGGGTTTTTTTGTAATGTATTCTGGCAAGTCTCACTTAACATTTAGTCGTTGTTTTATCAAAATCGGTTCAGTATTTAAAAAGTTATAAGCGAAATAACGTCGATGGGTATTACGTTCGGAAGTGCCAACATAAAGAGATCTCCAATTTATATGGTGAATCGTCGCAACTGGAGCTCTGACTAAAGTGGCCGGCTGAACCAGTTATATTGAGTAATTCGTATTTCGACTGGAAAGAGTGCCGAGCGCATAATGCATCGCGCCGTCCCTACAAACCCCGTGCTGGGTTCTGGCCTCAGCCGGGGTTTGGACGATGAGTGTGAGCGGTTGGAGGTTTTAGTGCGGTTCAACTCCCACATATCCGGTGATTTACTACAAATGAAAAAAAAAAGTTAGTCTTTATTACATAAGCTCGGCCATTGAAAGTCCCATCCAAATCGACCCAGCCAATCATGTTTAGGCTCTACTGAAGCGTCCTGATGAGATCTTTGTGTAGAGGATGAATGTCAAGGTCTGATGATGGAGCTGGAAGGTGGCTATGGGGACTCCGTCATTAAGAAAGATAACCTCATCGTGTTTAGGCTCTAATGAAGCGTCTTGATGAGTTCTTTGCGTAGAGCATGGATTTCAAGGTCTGATGATGGAACTGGAAGGTGGCTATGGGAACTCCGTCACTAAGCAAGATAACCTCATCGTGTTTAGGCTCTAATGAAGCGTTTTGATGAGTTCTTTGCATAGAGGATGAATGTCAAGGTCTGATGATGGAGCTGGAAGGTGGCTATGGGAACTCCGTCATTAAGAAATATAACCTCATCGTGTTTAGGCTCTAATGAAGCGTCTTGATGAGTTCTTTGCGTAGAGGATGAATGTCAAGGTCTGATGATGGAGCTGGTAGGTGGCTATGGGAACTCCGTCATTAAGCAAGATAACCTCATCGTGTTCAGGCTCTAATGAAGCGTCCTGGTGAGATTTTTGCGTAGAGGATGAATGTCAAGGTCTGATGATGGAGCTGGAAGGTGGCTATGGGAACTCCGTCATTAAGCAAGATAACCTCATCGCGTTCAGGCTCTAATGAAGCGTCCTGATGAGATCTCTGCGTAGAGGATGAATGTCAAGGTCTGATGATGGAGCTGGTAGGTGGCTATGGGAACTCCGTCATTAAGCAAGATAACCTCATCGTGTTCAGGCTCTAATGAAGCATCCTGATGAGATCTCTGCGTAGAGGATGAATGTCAAGGTCTGATGATGGAGCTGGTAGGTGGCTATGGGAACTCCGTCATTAAGCAAGATAACCTCATCGTGTTCAGGCTCTAATGAAGCGTCCTGATGAGATCTTTGCGTAGAGGATGAATGTTAAGGTCTGATGATGGAGCTCTAAGATGGCTATGTGAACTCTGTCAATAAGCAAGATAACCTCATCGCGTTTAGACTCTAATGAAGCGTCTTTATGAGTTCTTTGCGTAGAGGATGAATGTCAAGGTCTGATGATGGAGCTGGAAGGTAGCCACTGTCTGTCTGGCTAATCTCTGGAATGGCTAGACCGATTTGGACGGGCTGACTTTCAATGACTGATAGTTTATGTTATAAGGAGTAACTTAGGCTATAATAATTTTAGAAATTGTTGTTTTTTTTTAATTCTCGATGAAGTTCAAGGATGGTATTTACAGTGAGAAAAAAATCGAATAGTTGACTTTTAATTGAGATTGGCGCAGACGAAGTTGCGCGGGGCAGCTAGTCCCTAATATAAAGGTTATCAAATATCTCCCTTCCGACTTTTTGTCTTTTGAATTTCGCGGCTATGTACCTCGCGCTACAGAGCTCGTATCTGGCAATACTATACATAATTTGAAAGGTCTTGACATAACCTACAAAACAAATGCATGATTAGTTTGGATATTGCGTTCAACAGTTATAGACGTGTAAACATGGAGTTCACTAACGCCGAAATTCGCGCTATTTTAAAGTTTTCCTTCGTTAAAGGCTTATATTAGCCACTCATTCGCAAGTGGTGTATTAGATAAGGGATTAGGCATAGTCCACCACGCTTGCTCAGTGCGGATTGGGGACTACACATATCTTCAAAGGATTTTTAGAATCCTTTTCCGACATGCAGGTTTCCTCACGATGTTTTCCTTCACCGTTTTTAGCCAGTGTTGTGCAAAGTTGCACATAAATCTTTTTCACATTTAGATTTAGAGGTACAAGCCGGCCGGTTTTGATCCCGCGACCTCACGTTCGGAAGGAAGCGCATCGACCACTCGGCCATCACGCCTTAAAGCCATCAAAATCTATACCAGACTAAAACTATTCCATCAAGCTCAAATAGACAGTTCACTTTAAAAACTTGCCGAAACACATTATAAATTCGTTTCCGCACAGTCAACACTCCGACTCTGCCGTCCTCGGATACGTTTGAGTAGTTTTCAATTTTCTAAAATCCTCGACGACCAGTCGAACGCTTTGATCGAACAAATTGGTTTCGGAGATTCGTTCGGATACTATAAAATAGAATATAGATATTTTGAATAGATTTTGGTCTTATCAATGACTAGATGATTCGCGCAATTTCGTCTGCTTCACAAAGACTCAATATTTTCAGATGGATAATTAAGAGATATGTTTTTGCCTTGTAGTATCTCAATCTGGAATTAGCTCCCGTCCTCTGCAGTCTGTACTCGGAACGCTATGACATGTCTCTCTTTAAACTTTGAACTAACAATTCTATGTCAAATTTCACTTTTCTTTATAGAGATTAGTCGCATTTATTTTTTTTATTTTACTTTTATTTTTAATATCAATTTATTGTATACCATAAATTGAATTTGAATTTAGTTTTCCAAAGCGCGAGACAGAGTCATCGCGAAAACTAAAAAGTTTGAATACAAATAAAATATAACAAGTTTTGTATGTTCAATATGGATTGAACAATATGTGCGCATCTAATTAACCATTCACAAAAAGACCCTTATCCCATTCCCATTCACAAATAGTCCCATCAAGTCTTCTTCCAAAAGCCACTAAAACAACATCGACATTCCGTTCCTCAATAATACTAACCCATGATCATTCCTAAATTATTTAACAAGTGAGAACCACTCTTTTCGGAAACATCGGTAAAAAGTGTCGGTACAGCCTGCTGCATTATTAAACGACATTATTGTATCACGTAGGGCCGATATGTTACACGCCCTATGTCCGAGATGGGACCTTTAATGTTAGGTATATAACTAATGTGTGTACAGAAGGGTTGAAATTAAAAATGTTTTTTTGTATGCTCTTGTACTTATTCTGCTGGTGTAGCAAACAAAGTGAGTTTTGGCACGTCATTGATATCTTGTAGAGATTCTTCGAAAATTATAATAATAAAATTGACTAAAGGTACATAGTTTATTTTTTCTAAAATTAATTAATGGAAACTAACTAGGTTGAGCATTAGTGTTTCTCTATCACTAACCTTCCTCTTGAATCGCTCGATCTGTTAAAAAAAAATAACATCAGATGAAAATTCAGTTTAAAGATTTAAACTTACACATGGACAGAATATAATATTATTCCGTAGAAGCGACTTTTTATTTATTTGGATCCTCAAAATAGGTTTTATTTATACCATACTATAGTGATTTTTCAAGTGTTAAAGTTTCATTTTCGGAGACACTATTTTTAACGTTTTATTAGGAACTATGTTTAATCGAACCATTTAATACTAAAAAAACTATTATTGATCCGGAAAAATTAATCAATTTTTCACTTTTTTTGCAGAATCAGTTGACCCTTCTGTTCTAATTTTCATATTGTGTCCGAAAATAGAGAAGGGATTGTCGAGTGGAAAATATTATCATGACGTGCTCATCCGAGTCCAGACTCCGAGAATATTAAATATCTAATCATGTAGATACAGCTTTGACCAACTTACAAAAAGGGAGGTATTTAAATTGGATGAATTTTTGATAGGTCTGATTATTTTAAACATGGCAGATGTATCAGTTATAGCTTATTTGGTGGTAAACGGTTACCACTTATGAACCTCTACAATGCCAGGGCAATGAGAGGCCGTTACGCATCACCTATTTATTTATTTATTTAATAAAAAAAAAATCCACAGCACAATTACAATTAAATTCAACTTAAAATTATAAAACAAAAAATTAGCCAATTACGGATTTACATTTTGTTTACATTGATTTTAGTCTTAGGAGTACAATGAGATATATTAAACAAAATATTATAAACAAACAGTAAAATTAAGCAATGTGTGTATGTGTGTGTATATTTGTCTCCATGAGAGTGCATGTGTGCGTGCTTGTGTTTATATTCACTAAGTATCACACAATCCGTAGTAAAAAGCTACAGCTACGCGATTAAACAAATTTTGCGAAAACCTCGTCCAAAGAATATTGAAATAAAATCGACATTAATTGATACACAACATTGAGAATCTTCTCGATCTTTTTCTATATTCAATTTACTTAAAGAAGTTAATCTTTCTCATATCACAGAATCCATAATCTAAACGAAAACTCATAAAACTGAATAACCATGAAACCTCTTATACCATCCAATTTCATTTTTCGTTTAAAAAAGCAACAAAATTTCATAGTGAGTTCAAAGCTTTATTCCCTCGGGATCACACTCTCTGCCTACGTATCACACCTCGTGGAGTGTGTATGCACCTTTAATTAGACCGAGAGCTTGGGATGGAAGATTTTTAGGCATCATTGTTTAACTAACAAACCGCAAAAAATCAAATGGTATTGATGAGTATTTTTAAATGACTACGTTAAATAATACGACTAATGCAATTTCATATTTTATTTCATGACATAATATAAACGAACCTACAGATCACCAGATGACAAGTGTTTACCATCACTGCTGCCAGGACATTGGAGAGCCTCGCTGTGTCTACTGACAGTGCAAAGGTCCATGAGAGCAACTCCTTACGATCACGTGGCTCGTTAGCTCGTTTACCTACAAGGCAATAAAAAAACCATTAACTCATACAAAACTTGTCTTAAATTTCCAAACCTTTGGAATACCTAGGACAAGAGTTTGTTCCAAATAGAAATGGTACGATGCAAATAAATATCATAAGGTTATCAATGGCAACATCAAAAGTTCGTATTTCTGTTACGTTTGATTACTATTTTTAAATTTATTAATGACCATCTAATATATATTATAAAGGCGAAAGTTTGTAAGTATGGATGTATAGATGTTTGTTACTCTTTCACGTAAAAACTACTGAATGGATTTGAATGAAACTTTACCACAATATAGCTTATACATCAGAATAACACATAGGCTACAATTTTTGAGGTTTCTAATGTGAAGTCGTAAAAAAACACATTTTTTGCGGTATAATAGTACTATATTATAGACGTCGCGAACTAGACAGGCTAGACGGGATGAACCTGAAGTCCACGCGAACGAAGTCGCGGGCAAAAGCTAGTAGAACTATATTTCAAGCACAGTGACCTTTAAGCACAACATTCTCCTCTCTAATAAAAAATAAATAGCCTAAGATTTATTAGGTGTCACCTAGCTCTTAAACTAAACGCATCGAGTCGGTATGAACGAGAAGAGCACTCTACAACTTGGCCGCGATGCCACAGTTATGGAATAAATCACCTATCGCAGCGGAGAATTGCTGACTTGTGCTTACATTAGTGATGTGCCTGTGTTTATGACGATAATATTTTATTACAAGCTTTATTTTTTAGGTTTTTATTTTTATTTATTTATTTATTTCAATCAATTATAGATCATATTATTAGGCAATTACAAAAATTCATTAAATTAAATTAAATTACATTTATTATGCTAACTAAAATAAAATATTATTAGTTAAAGAGGGACACATCAGTTTTATATTAACTTGCACTAGTTGTAACCATATAAGTTCAGGTGGAATCTTATGACAAACTTCCCGATTTCCAATTGAGCTGACATTTTCCACGCAGATGTATATCGCGTGATTATGCAATAATATGACAAAATGGCGCTGATCTGATGATGGACTCAGAAGGTGGTCATAGGAGCTCTCGTCCTATATAAGATAGACCTGTCTTGTTTGGGCTCGTTTTACTTGTCGTTACTGAAAGCTAGCTTGTACTTAAAATTTTCTTTAAAATAAATAGTATTTATTGCACCTATTGTGACGCAAACGAACTTGCACTGCTCCATCATTATGTAAAAAAAATAAAATCATCATCGTAAACATTTATCGATATCAGCTCATCCCTACCATCAGCGTTGCCGCGTCATCTAATTTCCGCATCTCCCCGGGTAGCAGACGAATGCGTTGTCAAACTTGGCACTCACTGGGCCCAGTGTTGCCAGTTACGTTGCTTATTCCCGACTAAATTGATTGAAGAATGGGGATTTGGTCAACGGGTTTGTGTTGTAATATTTTTAGAGTTACTTTAATTTACAAAATTTGCTAAAAACATAATGATACGAAATAAAAAACTTGAGAGGTGTCATGGGACACCCGAATAGAACGAAGTTCCTTTCGATTAAAAGATATCTCATATTTTTTTTAACGTAACGCGCGATACGGAACGTGTTTTAAAAGATTTTGATCACAGCGCCATCTAGCGATAATCATCTAAACAAAAAATAAGGAACGTGTTCTCAAATATTTTGATCACAGCGCCATTTAGCGATAATCATCTAAAACAAAAAAAAGTGTCGTGACAACTTTTCGTAAGAATTTTTTCCGTTTAGCCCCCTTTCGATAACGCACGATAGGGAACTTCATTCCAATAATAAGTTCAATATGGACCAAACAATGTAATCGGTGGACTAATATAGCAAATTGTTCTTTAATTTTTTTACCGTGTCAACTTTAAAAAGGTGACATATAAGATTTTTTTTCCAAATATTCTATGCCTACTTCTTGCTAAACCATCTAACTTCTTCTGCGTCACACAAGAAAACTAATCCTATCCTAGTTAGAGTCTTTACTGTTACAACTCCTTGCTGCCAACTGTTGGGCTCAGCTCTCCTCAGTAGAGAGACCTGTAACCTGTACCAACCCATTACTGCCCACTGTTGGACTCAGGTCTCCGCAGAAGAGGGATTAGACATAGTCCACCACGCTTGCCCAGTGCGGATTGGGGACTTCACATATCTTCAAAGGATTTTTAGAACCCTTTTCCGACAAGCAGGTTTCCTCACGATGTATTCCTTCACCGATTTTAGCCAGTGGTGTTGTGAAAAATTGCATATAAATCTTTTTCACAGTTTGGATTTAGAGGTACAAGCCGGCTGGATTTGAACCCGCGACCTCCCGTTCGGAAGGACGCGCTTCGACCACTCGGCCACTAAGACTTCTTAGTAGAGAGACCAAGCATAGATAGATTGTACATAAACCTCTTTCAAATGACTCGACTTTACATAATACATTAATTAACTAAAAACCTTTCATTAAATAATTTATTTTAAACCATATTTGTGGCAACATGGCCGACCATCGGATTTCATAAAATAACATCGGTTTCCGAAATACCAGAGCTTCAATAACGATTACTCGCTATTTACATTATAATATTAATTTGTGCTTTTAAAAGCACATCCGAATTGGTATTAACATAAGCTTTTTGGAGGCAATAAAAGAGTACACAGTTAAGCTCTGTTTGAAACACCCTGTAAATAAATGTAGGGTTGTACGGAAATAAATTTTTAATGCATTTTTGGAACGAAGTTCCTTATCGCGCGTTATCGAAAGGGGGCTAGACGGAAATTCTTATGAAAAAGTTGTCACGACACTTTTTTGTTTTAGATGATTATCGCTAGATGGCGCTGTGATTAAAATATTTTAAAACAATTCCTTATTTTGTTTTATAGGATTAATGCTAGATGGCGCTGTGATCAAAATATTTTATTTAAGTTATCTGTCTCTTCTATAGAAGAGAGAGAGAGAGAGAGAGACGTTTTAAACTAACTAATTATTACAACTTAAAAAAAAAAATACAATTCCCTCACTAATTAATCGAAAGGAACTTCGTTCCATCCGGGTGTCCCTTGAAACCTGTCAAGTTTCTTTTTTATTGCCTTGTAGGCAGCCGAGCTAATAGACTACCTGATCGTAAGCGGTTACCGTCGCTCATGGACTTCTGCAATATCAAGGTCAAACCTACGACTTAACTTTAAGGAACCTCCTTAAGCCTCGTTTGAAGATGGACAAGTCCTAGCGCTCTGGGAATAGGAGAGCTCATTCCATAGCCGATTTTTTGTGCCCGATTTATTATTAGATGTGCCAATAACTAACTTCAATATTTAATTACGATATTTCTGACCATAAGCGGTAAGCGACGGTTAGACAAACGGTCCACCGAATGGTAAGCGGTGACCACCGCTTATGAACTTATAGTCTGTTTACTCGGCAAAAGAAAAATGATCTTTCGTCAATATTAGTGAGAACTAGAACATTAATAGGACAAGAATAGGATAAAAAAACTTGAGAGGTGTCATGGGATACCCGAATAGAACGAAGTTCCTTTCGATTAAAAGATATCTTATAATTTTTTTCCTAACGTAACGCGCGATACGGAACGTGTTTTAAAAGATTTTGATCACAGCGCTATCTAGCGATAATCATCTAACACAAAAAAAGTGTCGTGACAACTTTTCGTAAGAATTTTTTCCGTCTAGCCCCCTTTCACGATAAGGAACTTCGTTCCAATAATTTATTTTTACATTCAAGGTTCATATGTGCCAGCCCTATCCATTTTTACCGGAGTCTGTATTAAAGTTTTATTTTCATCGCAATGGTCGAGGGGTGAAACTCAATTAGCTAATGAAAATGTTACAGTTTTGGGAAACTTAAACTCGCCTGAAAAACACGAGGTTTCTTCCGGACTTTATTTAATTAATGTATGATGAAGATCTAAAAGGTTTTATTTGATTACATTATTAAAAATGAGATGGTATTGTATTTAGTTTCCTTTTTTTAATTTATATAGCATGAAGTCGAGTGATCGAACCAATTGTTTGTCTGTATGCTTGTACAACAAAATCCCACAAGATGTTCAAAACCTACTTATACATAGGGTTAAGAAAACTATTAAAGAACGTCTGTGCAAGAAAGCCTACTATTAGGTCAATGATTACTTGGACGATTGCACAAAGTGGGAATGAGTTGCTCGCCAAGGTCATTTCAAGGTAAAATTGTACAATACTTTAAAAAAAAAATATGCTAATATTACAAAAAGACATGCCCGCTGAGCTTCTTGCCAGTTCTTCTCAGGACGGTGGCTACAATTATTATTTTTTGTGTCCGAACTGGTGGTAGCTTTTAAATTTGGACATCAACAAGAATGAGCACATCATCAATGTTGAAAAAAGAAACATATAAAAACAACATAATAAAATAAAATTGCGTTTCATGTGGGAGGTTATAGATTCTTAGTTTGTTAAAACTTTTTAGAAATTTGTCACAATGCTACTTGCTATAGAGTGTACTGTGATGATATAATAATATAGAATTCCAAGCCGGCAGCTTCGAATCCGCGACTTCTCGCACAGAAGGCAAGCAACTACTTAACCTGGTGGTTGTGTGATGTAATATAATTGGGCTTCTCTTGAAATGAAATGAAATACTTTATTTTCAACATTGATGACGTACTCATTCTTGTTGACGTCAAAAGTTACAAGCTACCACCAGTTCGGACACAAAAAATAATAATTGTAGCCACCGTCCTGAGAAGAACTGGCAAGAAACTCAGCGGGCATGTCTTTTTTTTTGTATATAAAATAAAGAAACTACCTAAGTTCACCGCTAAATGGACAACATATTACTAAAAAAGCTAAAAATCACAAGCCATAACTCAAGCTCGTAAATCAAAGTCAAGTGATAACAATAACAAAATGTATTCATATTGATCGAACTGGGCGCGCCACCCTACAAACTCCCATTGGAGTACTCTTCTCTCAAAACGTATCTGCATTTATCCTTTTTTTGAAAGCTTCGAATGCCTTACGAGCTTTGGGACTTGGAGCTTTTGAGACGTTACGGTAGTTTGATAAAACGTTTTTGTTATCAATATGTGGAAGTTATATTTTGTACTTGAATGTCGGTTTGGGTAAAGCGCTCAATTGTTTAGAGTTTGACTTTTTGTGGAACTTGATTTGAAATTAAATATTTAAAACTAAATTATTTTCAACAGATTTAAGAAATAATTTATGATTAATTTTAA
Source organism: Trilocha varians (assembly GCA_030269945.2). Lineage (NCBI taxonomy): Eukaryota > Metazoa > Arthropoda > Insecta > Lepidoptera > Bombycidae > Trilocha > Trilocha varians. The sequence goes on from AP028257.1 coordinate 11,227,468, forward strand.
CGGTTAATGGTGTAGGGACGCATGCACTTTTTTATACAAGCAGCAATATATAAGTGCAGTGCGTGGCGCGACTCCCCAGTCGTTCCGTAATCAGCCAAGCGTACAGTCGCGTTCACACATTATTGTAATCATATTTGCATATTGTAAAGAGTGACAATAAATAATAATAACTAGGATCAGTTTGTTCATTTTAATTCAATGGTATCTACTAATGAGATACAAAAGTAATTTATATAGGGATACTCTTTCCGCTACAAGAGATACCCCAAAATGGTACTTTTAAGTTCGAAGTTCGATTAACATCCCACAAGGTATAGATATAAATAGCGCAGGACCAGTTTTTATCGCACAATATGGAGAAATTTGAAATCATAGAGAACAGCAACAGTCAGTAGATAACTATGAAGTGATGAAAAACGGACTTTTTTGTAATAAAATACTTTGAATGTGATTAGTCCAGTAGGTATAATAGGAGGTCAACTTATAATAACGGTTAATCCGAACACAAAGCCTTCTTTCAACACTAAGAATGACTGATGATATGTTTCAAGGGTAACAAGACATTTATACGATACGATTAATCGTAACAGACATTTTAATTGGGCGCATAGTAATCTCTTAATGAAATGCTGCATGGCTATCATTGTAAAATAGCTGTGGTCAGTGGCATTATTATAATTTAATTTCTCTAGTTTTCTAGCCACTATCGATTTTTCTTTTATTATCTCAGTTATTTATAAAAATGCCTGCTCAATTATAATTTTAGAAATTTTCACTCTTTGCAAATTAAAATAATGCCAAGAGTATTTTAGATGCATGCACACCTCTCTCTTTCTCGTCAAGTAGTTTCTAATGAGTACGGGACGGAGTATGGAAAATATCACAAACGTTGTATTATGTATACACAAAAGTCAGAATTTTTGGTTCTAATTAAATACACTCCCTATCAAAAAGGTAGGCACATAATATAAGTTTTTTTACTGTTTATTCTATTTTCTAAGCTTTGCACTAGCCATCGATTTGGGTCGTTACGACTTAAAAATCGTATCGTACGTTATAAATACAACGTTACCACGATATTGTGTAAGTGAGTTTCTATGTAGTGAGTTTCCATGGGCTTTTTATGAGTTACAGTCGACTGGACAATAAAAGATTATGGAAAGGGTTGCTTTTGTTGCCGACAAGCCTCGCAGGGTCACCACAGAAATTATATTTTATTAGGTTTTTCGTACAAAAAGACGAGTCTGTGCAGGAAATCGCGATGTCGTTTGTGAAATGTTTAGGTTAAACGTTGACCAAACATAGTAAGATATTACTTAGACTATTACTAAACGGGTTCTTACCACGATCCTCAGTCTTCCCGTGATCATGGCGCTTGAAACAGTGCTGAAATATCGGGATCTCTCAATTAAAAATAATCGTGATAAGAACCCGTTTAGTAATAGTGTAAGTGATGTAGATAACCGCGAGTGTTTAAAGAAATTTAGCACAAGAATTCGAGAATGTGATACTGTGCTTAACTCGATTTGGTCACTTTTTGAGTTCAATCCCTTTCGTTTTAGATGTGGTAATCTGCAAATGCTTTTAATTTTTCTCTAACTTATTATCAAAACAATTTTCGCGCGTTATCGAAATTAAATTCGAATTAATTTCGGGCTAGACGGAAATTCTTATGAAAAAGTTGTTACGACACTTTTTTTGTTTTAGATGATTATCGCTAGATGGCGCTGTTCTTAAAATATTTTATAAAAAAATTCCTTATTTTGTTTTATATGATTAATGCTAGATGGCGCTGTGATTAAAATATTTTAATTAAGTTATTAAATCAAAAAATAAAATTTTATTACAATTCCCTCACTAATTAATTGAAAGGAACTTCGTTCCATCCGGGTGTCCCTTGACACCTCTCAAGTTGTTTTGTTTTTAAGAGATACAGTCTGCCACACACGAAATTTCCGTCAACTATAGTAACAAAAACCAACCAAAAGTATTTGTAAAAATCTGTCGTAACACAACAGAATGCCGGTAATACCGTCATTTTCCGGATGAATAGAACTCGTGGAGCTCGTGATTTTACGTATCGACGCACAGAATCCACTACAATCCTGTTCTTACTATGAGATAAGAACAATACCCTGTCGCTAATATTAATTGTTTGTTTACTAGTGTGTGTGCCAATAATAATGAAGACATTGTGCCTAAGGGTTTTAAAGCGATTGTCTTCTGTGCCAAGGCAGCAGATTGAATCTTAGCTATTGTATTTTTTTATTGTATTTTTCTATAGGAAGGGGAATAATAGACTTTATTAAAGAAGGTTTAAAACCTTGGAAAGTGACATGTCAAAATACCAACCCGCATTGACTGGGGCAAAATATCAGGCACACTTTGAGTATTGATTGTTATCTTTTGAGTATTTTATTTAGAACTTTTAAATACAGCATTTATATGACGGCGTAAATAGTGTGTTGAGGTGTAATGACGTTGTAATTAGTCAATCTTCGTTTGGTTTTGTCAGGAATGACGTCACAATGTCCACTTGAACACTTGATGATCAATACTTTTGAATAAAAACTCCAAAATAACGAGTTTTAACAGTTTATCACTTTTACATCAAGAGGTCCGTTCGCCTCGACAATTCAGACACGAATGAATAATAACAGCGGCCAACGCCTGTATTTATAGCAAGTCTCCACTTCCAACTACCCGCACGGTGAATAGGTTGGTTTCCCTTGTTACCACCCCGTCATATATAATCAAGCTAAATATCAGTATGACATGGCATTAGCAGCACTCATCCAGATATACAAGTCCAACATACTCATAAAATCAAATCACAATACCGAACAGAAAATTGGGCACAAAAAACCAATTTAACTTTTGTATTTTCAATATGTTAAAAATCCATTGATTTGTTTACAGTGACGTCCGATGTAGGATTAGCGACGCTGTCCTACTTTATTTATTTATTTATTTATTTATTTATTTATTTATTTAGGTACACCAACAGCAGACATAAAAGACTTACATATATGAATTATATAATAACTTTTCTTATATGAATGCCTATTATAGGTATACACGACATTTTTTTATTTTTTATAACAACAAGAAATGTAATGAAATGAAATGAAAAGAAACATGTTTAACTTAAGCTAATTATCATTATGAATAAAAATAGAAACAAAATAAATCAGAGAATTTAAAACAATAATAGTAAAAAAAAAAAGATAAACTCTAAATTCAAAACAACAAAAATAAAATACTTCTTAAAAATAATGTAATGTTTTTGTGAGATCATTGGAAGAGGTGATCATACGCCTGAATCGGTTGAAAGACACAGCATGTATATCTATTGCAGGATCTCTAATTGAGTTGTATGCCCTACACATTCTTATAATTGGTGAATTTAGACCTAGGTTGGTTCTGCAATACGGTATATGGAATAATTTGATAGGAAATCTAGGAGGTTTGGATGGAACAGTATACGAGATATTCTTCACTAAGTCGTTACACTTCACGATTCCGTTGAGAATCTTAAAGAGAAGCGACAAATCATGTATACGTCGACGTTCACGTAATGTTGTTATCTTGAAAAAATTTAAACGTTCAGAGTATGGGCAACGGTGACTTACGTTTTGAGAGGAGAAGGCTAAATGTTTAGTAAAGGCTCTCTGTATACTTTCCACTCTCTGTGAGTGTACGGCGTAGGTTGGGTTCCATATGACGCTAGCATATTCTAATCTACTACGAACAAGAGCATTGTATAAAATCATTTTTGTTCGTGGTAATTTAAACTCCCGCGAGTTACGCTTTATGAAACCCAACATCTGTGCCGATGCTTTTACTGTTTTGTCAACATGGGATTTAAAAGTAAGTGCACTATCTACAATAACGCCGAGATCACGGATCTCGCGAACTGTTGATAAAGTGGTGTTATTTATTTGATAAGAAGGGATACTGGAGGAGTATTTTTTGCGAGTAAAACGGAGATGGAAACATTTTTCTGCACATAATGACATGTGGTTAGATTGGCACCATTCCTGTAGTTTTAGAAGATCATTCTGTAATAAATCTATGTCTCGGGGACAAGTTATTGTTTTATATAATTTTAGGTCGTCAGCGAATAAAAGAATGAACAGTTTTGGAAAATATTAGTAACATCGTTTATAAATAATAAAAATAAGATAGGGCCAAGATGGGAACCTTGCGGTACTCCAGAGCGAGCATGATAATTATGCGACATGTACCCATTGACGCTAACAAATTGCGAGCGATTTAGAAGATATGAAGTAAACCACCGTAACAGTGATCCATGAATTCCATAACAACGTAATTTATTAATTAGGAGAGAATGGTTAACTTTATCAAAGGCGCTGCTGAAATCGGTGTATATTGCATCGACTTCTTGTCTGTTGTCTAAAGCCTGTGAAATATCTGTGATATATTTAACTAAGTTAGTTTGAGTAGAACGCCCTTCACGGAAACCATGCTGACTATCTGAAAGATGTCTTTCCATGTAGTTAGTTATATGAGGGCATACTAAGCTTTCAAATAATTTGGAAAAACAAGATAAGATCGAGATAGGTCTATAGTTTTTAATATTGTCATGATTCCCTTTTTTGTAGACAGGTATGATACGGGCTTTTTTCCATTCTTCAGGAAAAATACCGGATTGTAAGGAGCTGTTAAATATAATGTTCAGGGGTAAAACAAGAGCGCGTCGACACTGTTTGATAAAATATGGAGGAATGGAGTCGGGACCTGCACCTTTCCAGGCGTCAAGTTTCTTAATTTTAGAATAAATGTTTTCTTCAGTGAATTTAATGTCACTTAAGGTGTCAGTACATACCTCTTGTAAACAGTCAGATGTGTTGTCGGTTAAGTTGCTGTAAATTGATGAGAAGTGAGATGCAAAAAGATTTGCGATATTTTGGCCTGTATCAGCTACAACATTATCTAAAACCATATTAGCAGGAATTTGCGACGCGGGATTTTTTTTATTTTTTATGTAATGCCAAAATGCTTTGGCATTTTTAGAGATACCGTTTTCAATAAATATTTTGTAATCACGGTAACAGTCTCGGAGCAATACATGACATCGACTACGGATTATATCGTAACTGAGTTTATCTCGTGGGTTTTTATATTTCCTGTAACTTTGCCTATACTTTTCTTTTTCAGCCAGAGATCTGATGAGGACATTAGAGAACCAAGGAGGATATTTGGATTTGTTAATTTTGCGTTTCGGTGCGTTTTCCTCAATGAGCTCATATAGTATTTTGTAAAAAACTGTAACCGACTCATTAACTTCACAGTTTAATACAAGATGCCAGTCAACACGATTCAGTTCTATTATAATATTATCATAATCACACTTGTAAAAATCATAGCTAATATTACCTTTGGTTCTAAGATACCTCAAGTTTGAGTCTGACATTGTTATTAGCAGAGGAGGGTGCTTGGGATCCAAATCAATGATTGGTTCTTGCGTGGCAGTGACGTTCAGGAAGGGAATATTGCTGATAACAAGATCAAGTACACGATCATCTATGTTACGATTAACGTTAAATTGAAGTATGCCATTGACTCCCATAAAATCAATTAATTTGTACCCCAAGGAATTATCATAGTCACTAGGTGTTGCGTGAGTGTCGTTGTCCTGAATAGACCACTTAATGAAACTTAAATTAAAATCTCCGAGAATAATAACTTCGTTTACATTATTAAGAACATTATTAACCCCATCTAAGAAACTATTCAAAGATTCCAATCGAACTGGTGGAGGGAGGTAAGTTACACAAATTGCTATATTTTTCATGGAACCATTGTTATTTACTAATTTAACCATCACCCATAGATCCTCATGCTCACTTTCCCAAGTATTAATTCGGGAGGAATGAAGGTCACGCGAGACAGCTAACAGTACACCACCGCCATCTTTCTTGGAATTGTTAGAAGACATTCGGTCACGTCGATATAAAGTGTATCTCGAGTCAAATAACTCCGAGTCAAGAATATTTGAGTTTAACCAAGTCTCAGTGAGAGCTATTATTTTATGGTTGCTGATCAAAACATTTTTATACAAATCATTCGTTTTTGTTCTAAGTCCTCTTACATTTTGGTAATATATATCAAGCACTGGAAATGTTTACAGTTACCAAAACAATTGTAGTAATAAAAAAAAAGACAATATACAAAGAAATTAAAAAAAAAAAAGAAGAAGAAACAAAATTTGTTAATTTTTAAGTTGTGCAAGACTGTCCATGCTGCGAACTAGAATGGCCGGAAAAGAAACATCTTTACGAACAAAAACGCGACCATTTCGAATCCAAACAAATTTGTAGCCTAGTTCCCTAGCCAGCTTTCTAGTGGCAGCATGCAAATGCTTGTTTGAGGGGCTTAGGTGTTCAGAAACATATATAGGTACAGGTTCACCTGATATACCGAGATGATGAGAGTTGAGTTTGTCCTTTTGATGTTTTTTGTTGAACTGGGCGACGGCTGCAAGTAAGGTGTCACGAAGGCGGGGGGTTTTCAATTTAACTATTAATGAGCGAGGCCTTTTGTTGTCCGGGTTCAGCTTGGCCACCCTTGTAGCGTGTAAGATGTCTCCGTCGGTCAGTTGCTCGCCAACAGTTTTCGCGAGTTGAACAAAGGTCGTTACATTGTTTTCGGATTTGTGCTCCGGTATTCCGTTGATTTCAATGTTACTTTCTCGTTGGTTTTGCTCCAAGAGTGATATTCTAATGTCTTGTTCTTTAGTTGCAACCAAAAGTCGGTCGTTATCATTTTGTAATTTTTTAATTATTTCATCCTTCTCCTCAAGTCGAGTTTTGAGTGTTTCAAACTGCTGGTTAAAATATGTCACGGAGTTATTAAAATCAATAATGAGTTCGGAAAATTGTTTTAACTGGTCTGAGACGAATGTTTTCATATTCGTTTCAAGAAAACTATTTAGTTCTTGTTTAATAATATTCCTTATTTTTAATTCCAAGTAGTCGTTCTCATCTGGGTCAGTCAATGAAGACGAGGACGTGTTATGTGTTAGTCTAGCTTTAACATTTGTAGGGTCTTGGCTGTCCTTACCGTAACTTCTCATCTTATTGAAAGTGGCTTCATTTTGAGGCATGCACGAAGAGTCAGTAGAAGGGCGTCGACACTCAGAGCATTTCCAGGTAGATTTACCATTTCGTGTCATAGCTTGATATTGTTTGTCTAGAACGTTTGCACATAGGAGATGGTATTTTGATTTGCAGTTGCAGCAATTTAGGAATGTTGTTGCTGACACAGTTTTGTTGCAGCTCACACAGTTATTCGTGCTAGGTGACATTGTTTAAAATCGTTTTTAATAGTTAGTATTAGTAGTAGCAACGACGTTTTGAAAGTTCTTTCAAAATATTAAAATATGCACGGCAGTCAGTCAGTCGCATTCCTGTTGTGTAAAAAGTCCTGTTGCGTTTGTGTGCGTGGAATGCGAGTCGCCCGCGGGACGCGAGTTGTCGTAGGTCAAGGACACGGACGATGCACAAAGTTTTTGAAAATAGTTTTGATGATTACTCACAATCAGCCGGATGTATTGATGTGGTGTAAATCAATTTATAAAGTCTTCAATTTTAGCTATTCATAGGTATATAACACTTTAAGAAATTTGCACTTTGAACTATTTTATGATGAAAAAAATGAGGAGCGAAATAAAAACGTGTTGTCTAGAGCGCGTCGCGCAATAATCCTCTGGGTTTCGCTGTTTTAGCGTTTTTGGCACGAGTTAGATTTGTTGTTGCAATGTTTTGTTTTTGTTTTAACACCCACGACGGCGTTGTTTTTGGGATTTTGAATTTTGTGCTATAAGATGTGCCTGTTTTTATGGTGTCTGTAAATAAAGCACGCAAGATGAACTAGTAAACGACTTTAGGCAATATATAAAAAATAAATCAGTTTAACCAGTCGTAAAATTCAAATAAAGATGCAGCAAAATCTTTTTGGAACGACGTTCCTTATCGCGCGTTGTCGGAAGAGGCCAAGACGGAAATTCTTATGAAAAAGTTGGCACGACACTTTTTTTTGTTTTAGATGGTTATCGCTAGATGACGCTGTTCTCAAAATATTTTATAAAACAATTCCTTATTTTGTTTTATATGATTAATGCTAGATGGCGCTGTTCTTAAAATATTTTATAAAACAATTCCTTATTTTGTTTTATATGATTAATGCTAGATGGCGCTGTGATCAAAATATTTTATTTAAGTTATTAAATAAAAAATAAAATTTTATTACAATTCCCTCACTAATTAATCGAAAGGAACTTCGTTCCATCCGGGTGTCCCTTGACACCTCTCAAATTTTTTATACTCAATTACTTTTAACTCATGACACTTAATATGACATAGCTTCCTATTAGTATTAGAAATCAGTTGAATAGATCCAAAAATTACCCCTACAACATCACAAACATTATCTATTTACAACATTAGTAAAGATCAGAACAGAAACACGATATAAAATATGTACAAGACACGCTTAAAACAAAGTGCCAGCCCCAATAGGAAAATACAGTGAAATTTCGTCGAGATTTCGTCGAAACGTTGTAGTTAAAAACTCTGAAGTAGACACCTGGCTAATGTCACGGCGCGTGTACAAGACTTTTGTGGTTTGAAGGAGAGGTTATGTTACACAAGAACAGCGGGTTATTGTAGTATTTTAAAATGATGAGTACTTGATTCAAATTATTGCCTGTCGCTTCGCCCAACCTCGTGCTGAATTTTGGCCTCTTTCGGGGTTCGAACGCTGAGCGTGAGCGGCAGGAGGTTTTCATGCGGTTCAACTCTCGCATACTCCAATTCCTAAAATAAAAGTGGTTCTAATTTTTATTTCGACAGGTCATTCACCCCACTTCAGATTGTCCAAAGTTACAGATCCATCCTGTATATTGTGTGTTTATTTAATGCTTTTGTCTTTCTTTCAAACTTACTGTAATATACACATAAAATAAAAATTATCATGTAACAAAAAAAACAGGTACAATTTAGCTACCTCGCTACCTTAGCTAATTCGCTACCTCTCATACAACATAAACAGGGTCTATCTCTAACAGGAAATGATTATAACTTGGTTGGATTACGTTTCTTCTTCGCAAACGGTAACGCGACAACTTCGGACATCGGAGCTTATTTAAGCTTAATTTATGCTTTTTATCTTTGTGGCTGTTCTGTGGACAGTTGTTATAAGAATTGGCTGATAAAGTAAAAGTTTGATAAGATTATTTAGAGGGTGCCTTACACTTAAGATTGTTATTGATAAAAAAAAAAGAAAGAAAAATCTTAATATATATATTTCTTGTGTACGTGTGTATGTGACTGAACTCCTCCTAAACGACTGGACCAATTTTGATGAATTTTTTTGTGTGTGTTCGTGGAGATTCGAGAATGGTTTAGATTTACAGTTGGTCAAGGTCTGATGATGGAGCTGGAAGGTGGCTATGGGATCTCCGTCAATAAGCAAGATAACCTCATCGTGTTTAGGCTCTAATGAAGCGTCCCGATGAGATCTTTGTATTGAGGATGAATGTCAAGGTCTGATGATGGAGCTGGAAGGTGGCTATGGGAACTCCGTCATTAAGCAAGATAACCTCATCGTGTTTAGGCTCTAATGAAGCGTCCTGATGAGATCTTTGTGTAGAGGATGAATGTCAAGGTCTGATGATGGAGCTGGAAGGTGGCTATGGGATCTCCGTCAATAAGCAAGATAACCTCATCGTGTTTAGGCTCTAATGAAACGTCCCGATGAGATCTTTGTATTGAGGATGAATGTCAAGGTCTGATGATGGAGCTGGAAGGTGGCTATGGGAACTCCGTCATTAAGCAAGATAACCTCATCGTGTTTAGGCTCTAATGAAGCGTCCTGATGAGATCTTTGTGTAGAGGATGAATGTCAAGGTCTGATGATGGAGCTGGAAGGTGGCTATGGGAACTCCGTCAATAAGCAAGATAACCTCATCGTGTTTAGGCTCTAATGAAGCGTCCTGATGAGATCTTTGTGTAGAGGATGAATGTCAAGGTCTGATGATGGAGCTGGAAGGTGGCTATGGGAACTCCGTCATTAAGCAAGATAACCTCATCGTGTTTAGCCTCTAATGAAGCGTCCTGATGAGATCTTTGCGTAGAGGATGAATGTCAAGGTCTGATGATGGAGCGAGTAGGTGGCCACTGTCTGTTTGTTCTGGCTAATCTCTGGAATGGCTAGACCGATTCGGACGGGCTGTCTATCAATGGCTGATAGTTTATGTTATAAGGAGTAACTTATGCTATATTTATTTTAAAAATTGTTTTTTTTTTAAATTCTCGATGAAGTTCAAGGATGGTATTTACAGCGAGAAAAAATCGAATAGTTGACATTTAATTGAGATTGGCGCAGACGAAGTTGCGCGGGGCAGCTAGTAATATATTAAATTTAAAAAAGACATGCCCGCTGAGTTCCTTGCGCCGGTTCTTCTCAGGACGGAGGCGTAATTTTAGCGAACTGGTGGTAGAACTTTTGATTTTATTTTTGACTTTCAAAATGTATGTGTGTCCACATCTACTTTGAAATAAATGATTAGACTTTGACTTTGATAAAACTTGTGCCTAAATTATTAACAGAATGATTAAATTTGCGAATCGAGAAAAAAAACACACGAATTGTAGCTGTACTCATATTCAAAGTCAATCAATGTTATTATTATAGGAATACTTTTTACCGGAAAACAACATCAAAATCGGTTCACAACAAACATACCGCTCCTTTAGATTCGACCAAAGTCAGTATAAAGGACGCTTATACAAACATATTCTCACAGTAATATCAAAAATATTACTTTCAAACAAATAAGTTACACAACGTTTAAAAATAGCACTATAAAAATATCCTTCTTAAAAAAAACATACAACAATTATGACAAGCGAAAATCTCTCTTAAGACAACAATACTACATCTATTTTCCTTTGCATGATAAATGTGATGGTACCTTTTGTTTTTGTAGTTGTGTCATATCAAAAGGAAGATTTCAAAAAATAATAAGTGCGAAGGAATGCCCTTGAGGAATTGGCTTTTTATCCTTCTTCCAAGAATTCATCTTTCGGGAAACTACTTTGGTATTTGACTTAAAATAATATGTTTTGCACGAAAAATAGAATTGACAAAGAAAACACAGCTACAACATTGTAAAAAATGAGTACTTCTTTTAGTTGTCTTTTTTTTGAGTTGGAGGAAATCGCTGGATTCCCGGGATATGTGAGAGTTGAACCGCATTAAAACCTCCAATCAATCACACTTAGCGTTGAATCTCGGCTGAGGCCAGAACCCAGCGCGGGCTTATACGGGACGGAAAGACGCGTTACGCACTACAGCACTTTTTCTCGTCGCGCCGCCCCCGTACTTTTATAGGATAAAATACAAGCTAAAATTACGGTAATCCGTTGAAAAAACCATCAACAAACCATCAACTTTTATTCTTTAAATTTAATTGAAAATTTAAAATCTCAAAATGTTCTCTTTCTAAATTCCAATTTTTCGATATGCATTTATTCCGACCGTTTACTGTATGTCTTATGTCACCAAAAAAAAATGGACACACACGATCCGTAGGTACCTACCATACGTTTTTTTGGAATCTGTATAATATACAGCCAATCAATTTACTCTTCGTCTTTAAATTAATCATCAAATTACTATTGAATTAAATAACTTCATTTTAGAAAGCGCTCAAATTTCTTACATCCATTTTGATACCAAACTGATAAATTAATAATCGACAAAAAACAGCGTAAAACAATGTCTCAAGCACATTTGAAGGTCACAATTAAATTAACAATTCAAAATTCTGCCCTCAATTATCTCTAATTCGTGGTTTCCAACCCCTTTCTGTGACAATTCAGGTGGTAAATAAAAAAGCTCTGAATTGCCACCCCGACTCTGTCTGCACCGGAAACCACTCTCAGTGGGACCACAGTGCAGAGTTCAGCAGATCAGTGTCACGGAATTTTTTGGATCATCTAGAAAAACGATTTTGGGAGATACACCACACATTAAAACAAATTTGCATAATTGCACATTGTGAACAATTTTTTCTCTCTCTTGTCCTTACGGTAGTTATTTTTTTGTTTTTTATTGCAAGACAGACAAACAAGCTTACGGTCTACCTGTTTTTACCGTCGCTCACAAGCCTCTGTACGCAATAAAAAAAAACAACTCTACTAAAATTATAAATGTAAGTAACTCTGTCTGTCTAACTCCAACTTCTTCCTGTTGTACCTCTACATAGCTACTCTTCTCCATGATATCTCTGGCGTATGTCATCATCTCACCTTTTATGAGGTCTGCCTCGTTTCTATCGGCCTTCGGAATATCATTAGGTGGTTATTTTGGGCTGAACATCTGGAGGAAAGGATCATAATAAACTTACCATCTATTTACAAACAAAAAATACTATAGGGGTCGTACCCTGACGAGTGTCTAATATCGGAATAAATAAAATGTCTGAATGACTATTTGACACTATTTATTCCCTTAACTTTAACAGACCTTAATGATTGATTATATGAACTGATAATTGATATACAGAGTGGTATTCTTGACGACCGATAACGGATTCGTGTTTTACCTAAAATGCTATGTAAATGCTAGTGAATGATAACACTGCTACTGTACGGGCATGCCCGTACAAATACCTTTAATTCTAACATTACAAAATAACATAGCGTCGAGGTGGAGTTCATTTCTACTATATGGAACTACCGCAGTCATCCACAGTCCGTTTCAGGAACACTTTTTTGCCACGCACCATCCGGCTATGGAATGAGCTCTCCACTTCGGTATTCCCAGAGCGCTATGACTTGTCCTTCTTATGAAAATGAGGCTTAAGGAGGGTCCTAAAGTTAGGTCGTAGGTAGCGACCCCTTAATGTCCCCTGACATTGCAGAGGTTCATGAGCGACGGTAACCCTTTACGATCAGATGGCCCGTTGGCTCGTCTGCCTACATGGCAATAAAAAAAAATACATTAAATAATATTTCCAAATAACCTAACTGCTTCAAATTCCACTGTGTCCAGTGTCCCGTGTCACAGATGCATTCTGAGCGCAAACATCAACACGACAAGTACGTTCGCTACTCACGATATTACTCTTACTACTTGAGTTATTGGAGACGACGGGTACTTCACAACCAATGTATCGAATGTGTGTTTTATAAACTTTATTTATGCTGTTGGATAGGATGGTGGTCGGGATTTAAACTTTTGAGATTGATCCCGATATTTCAGCACTGTTGCAAGCGCCATGATCACGGGAAGACTGAGTACTGTGGGTAGGTCATTTAAGAGCAGACAAATCTGTCTATCCTCTTTCTCGTTCGTTTTCCGGTACCACTGGAACTTGAACTCACATTTTGACATACCACACTGACAATATCGGATGCCATCTCCAAACCACATTGTTTTCATTTATTTTCATTTTACCCGTTTAGTAATAGTGTAAGTGATGTAGATAACCGTGAGTGTTTAAAGAAATTTATTAAGATTGAATTTTATTTAATTTTACGAATTGTTACATTTCCACTTTTTCTGTTTGCTAATCTACACTCATACTGTGGCTAAGTTAATTAATTAGGCAGTATAATATATATTATAGTATCAACAAAATTGAATTACTATAACAAACTAAAAGTAATATAATTTATTTTAGAGATTTTTTTAAAAAAAACAAGCTTTTGAGATCATGTATCCAAACTATGTAAGATACAGGATTACCTAATTTGGAGATAAATGTAATTCTTTTTTGTTAAACATGTTTTTGGACATTAAAAAATATTTTGATTAAGTTTTTTATAAGTAGAGAGAGAGAAGAGTAATTCAAGGAGAAGGTGGGTAATGTTTCTAAATGAATGAAGGATGCATAATATAGTAAATTATTTTGGAGTTTTTTTATGTAGCATCGTAAATACCACATTTTTCCGTGTTACATTGCAAAGACAAAAAAAAATATTACACAGAGGCTTCAATTTTATTTACTTGTCTAGATATGTCTGAGCAATACATCTGAGACCAAGGCGGGATGTCATCTCACAACGGAAATTATCTTACGAGATGGAGTGTCTGCTCCCTACATCCTGTTCTAGCCACTTTATGATATTAAGTACTAGAATGGAACTACTGATTTTGAAAAGAAGAGGAACTTAATTTTACTGTGTTTTGACCGATTTCCGAGAGTTTATAATTGATCGATTGATCATGTTTTTAGGTTTTTTTTTGGTTACGGGTAGCTGTGTCCACATCTACTTTGAAAATAAATGATTTGACTTTGACTTTGACTTTGACTACTGAAAATAAAATATACATTTAAGTAAGGTTTCCATACCAAATCAAGTTGGTTTTTTTTTCAGTTTCTTACTCGATAGTAATAACTGTACCTAACAGGTAGACGTTTTAACTATTCATAGAATATTTATTTTCATATTTTCTTTAAATGTACACTGAACCCAATCTTTTGCGGCGGCGGCGAGTTCTTGCGCGGAGAGAAGAGCTCTCTCTCTCTCCTTCTGCTCTGCCGTGTACAGGTCGCTTGTGCAATGATGGCACCTCGTCGTCGGCTCAACCTGTGTCCGATGCAGGTACTTCCCGAGGCAACCATGCCCGGTCAGCACCTGCACCAGACGAGCACCCAGTCACCCAGATAGTCCTCTATACTTAGCTAGTTTTTCAAATAATACACCATTACAAATTAGGATAAATTCTGCAGCCGAACGTACTAGCAGATTAACTTGCTTGGATTCACACTAATCCTGTTTGTTTGTTAATACGACGTTCAAACGCTTTGATATGTCGCGAGATAATATCATTACGCTTACGTTTGAGTTAAGTTGGTACAGGTATAATCTATTTTAAATATAGATAAATATCATCACTCATTTGTGACGAAAACAAAATGAGCGATGACTTTAATTACAAGCTTTCCTAAATATCATGTACCAGTAGAGTGCTAGTTAATACAAGTAAAATGAGCCCAAACACGACAGATCTATCTTATTTGAATCCATCATCAGATCGGCGCCATTTTGTCATATTATTGCATTGTCACGTGATATACATATGCCTGCAAAATGTCGGAACCGAAACCGGAAAGTTTGTTAAATTTAGCTTGCAAGATTACACCCGAACTTACATAGTTACATCCAGTGCAAGTTAATATAATGCTCGTAATAAAAACAAACAACTTGAAAACCTCTTTTTAGAAAGTCAGTCAATAAGTTTTCGAAAACAAAAACATACTTTTCTAAAATTACGTAGACATCCTCACAGGACTATGTTTATGTAATTTTCTCAAAATACCGCGTTCGCTTTGATAAGGATAAAACTCAATTTGCTTACGTAGCTTCTATTTTTTTAGACATAAGGTTCAAAATTTATTGAAAAATATTCAAATGAAAAGATCGGTTCCCGGATGTTGCTTGTTTGTGAAAAATACGATATTATAAATTTGTTGTATTAACTAACATTGTACAGAACTGGAATTTTTATGTTTTTGACGTGACAACGTCTTATAAATTGGTTTGCCGGGTGACACTTTAAGAAACTGCGTTACGCTCCGCTCACGTTATGCGCTCACAATGAGAGCGAGTGAGAGGCACGCGTGCCTTTCACTTTTTATGTCTGTCTCTCTCGCTCTTAGGCGGGCTAACCATGCCCAAGTCGTTGTCACGTAAAACTTTCGCCCGTATACCGACTTTAACAGGCAACCAATTTTTTATCTTATCATAGTTCTTTACATTTAAATCTAATATACCTATGCTTTTTAAAAGCAAGATAACTGTGACTAATGTGCCCAACTTCCTCTTTATTGCAACTTCGTCTGCGTCCAAGAAGGGTTCAAGCAGCACTGATAGATTTAAGACCTACAAACTCGTAGTATATCATGTTCTATAATCAATAGTTCTCGCAGCGGACGTGAAATATGAAAATTTTCGAGTATTTTTTCACACCTTACATTATTGAAGTTTATGTACGGATCTCTATTTTTTTTTCTAAAATAAAATCTAAACTATGTTACTCACGGATAATGTAGCTTTCGAATGGTGAAAGAATTTTTAAATACAGTCCAGTAGTTTTTTAAGCCTATTCATTACCAAAAAAAAACTTGAGAGGTTTCAAAGGACACCCGGATGGAATAAAGTTCCTTTCGATTAATTAGTGAGAGAATTGTAATATATATTTTTTTGTTAATAAATTGCGAATTGTAATAAAATATTTCTATCACAGCGCCATCTAGCATTAATCATATAAAACAAAATAAGGAATTGTTTTAAAAGATTTTAATCACAGCGCCATCTAGCGATAATCATCTAAAGCAAAAAAAGTGTTGTGACAACTTTTTCATAAGAATTTCCGTCTAGCCCCCTTTGGATAACGCGCGATAAGGAACTTCGTTCCAAAAACAATGTTTTCCTCTTTATAATATTAGTATAGATGAATATAGATGAGACCACAACAAACGTAAATACATTCTAGCATAACTTCCAAAATGCAACCACAAACTACATGGAACTAAATCAATTGCCGTTACCGAGATCAGTTGAGATGCATCGAAGATAACCTAATTGTGACGTCATCCGTGACGTCATCGAGTCTGAGGTAAGCTGGGAGTCGCTTCGGAGCTAATAAGATTTCATTAGACATTCAAAGCGTAATAGTGAAATGTTTCTCAAATATACAGGGTGGATCTGTAACTTTGGACAATCTGACGTGGGGTGCATGACCTGTCGAAATGCAACTTAGCACCATTTTTATTTTTTGGATCGGATAAACTTTTTTTTCTGACATTGTATGGAAAACGTTGCGGACTTCCATACTATGATGAAAAATTTTCAACAGGTCATTCAACCCACGTCAGATTGTCCAAGATCCACCCTGTATATTTACGACACGCAATATTAATGATGATATTTTAAGATGTTTTTAAAATTCCTCCTACATAATTTTTCCAATTGTCACATTCAAAATGTTACTTTCAAAGTCTTTTTTCTTAAAACTTTTATTTTATTTGCTCTCAACAAAACTTGTTATGTCCTCAATAATGTGTTCGAGCAGAATCTTGCGAGTGGGATTTTACCAACTTCCCGGTTTCCGATTGAGCTGAAATTTTGCACGCATATGTAAATCGCGTGACAATACAATAATATGATACAATGGACCAATGATGGATTCGGAAGATGGCCATAGGAATACTTGTAACAAATAATATAGACCCGTTGTATTGAGGCTCGTTCTACTTGTCTTAGCTTTATAGCTACATGACATGTTCCCGGAGCGCTATGACATGTCCCTCTTTAAACGAGGTTTAAGAACAATCCTGTATGGGTAGATGATAGATAACGACCCCTCATTGCCCTGGCATTGCAAAGGTTCATGAGCGACTGTAATCGCTTACCATCAGGTGGGCCGTAGGCTCATTTATCTATTTTGCAACAAAAAAACTTGAGAAGTGTCAAGGGACACCCGGATGGAACGAAGTTCCTTTCGATTAATTAGTGAGGGAATTATAATATTTATTTATTTTTTTAAGTTATAATAATTAGTTAGTTTAAAACGTCTGTCTCTCTCTCTCTGTTATAGAAGAGCTATAACTTAAATAAAATATTTTGAACACAGAGCCATCTAGCGTTAATCATATAAAACAAAATAAGGAATAGTTTTAAAAGATTTTAATCACAGCGCCATCTAGGGATAATCATCTAAAACAAAAAAGTGTCGTGACAGCTTTTTCATAAGAATTTCCGTCTAGCCCTCTTTCGATAACGCGCGATAAGGAACTTCGTTCCAAAAAAATATATCCAAGATTTTAAAAATTTGTATTTAAAAAGTTAAATATAATTATTTAACGCTATTATGTATCAATAAATTAAGTAACACCGTAGCGTCATATGTCATATGAGATCGTATGTAGCAAGACTGTCAGCTGACAGTAAAGTTAACAGGGATTCAGAACAAACTGCTAAACAAACTGTTGTCGTTCACTGACGTGCACATAAATCGAGATTTAAGGTACAGCCTGAAGAGATTTAATTTTATTACTCGGCGTAAACGCTATACAACAACAAAAATTACCAACGATTGTTATTTAATTCAACTAGAAGTCTCAAAATTAACTTTTTTAAAGAAAAAAGAAAGAAAGAAAATAACTTTATTCAGAACTACAACTAATAATAAAGATTAACATAATTATATTCCGTTTCCCGGAGATGATAGTATGATAATACTAGCTTTTGCCCGCGACTTCGTTCGCGTGGACTTCAGGTTCGTCCCGTATTATCAAAATTGTCGCCTATGTGTTATTCTGATGTATAAGCTATATTGTGGTAAAGTTTCATTCAAATCCATTCAGTAGTTTTTACGTGAAAGAGTAACAAACATCCATACATCCATACTTACAAATTTCGCCTTTATAATAGTATTATGATTATGATATAGCCTATGTTTTGACCCGACTTTTATAAAATATTCGTGTCAAATTACAACTGAAGCTGTCTTTTCTACCAAATTATTTGAGTAGATTCTGAATCGCGCCATCGTTGTGTGTTACGATCGCTTGACTTAAGCGAGTGTATTTTACAGTTTCGGCTTTCCTATCATTTTATTATCGTCATACATTTTGTATAATATGAAATTGTTTGTTACACACTAATCTCAGGAACTATAGGTCTTCTCTTTTTCAAAGAATTTAAGAAAAGTGTATAGTGGGGACGGAGCGACGGGAAAGAGACGGCGTGACGCGTTACGCGCTCGGCAAACCCTCCAAACCCCGTGCTGGGTTCTGGCCTCCGGTTTGAGGTTTTAGTACGGTTCAACTCCCACATACCAGATCCGGTGATTTCCTTCAACTTAAAAAAAAGAAAGAAAAGTGAATAGTAGGCGATAGGTACTTCTCGGGTCACACTGGTATTACAAAGACAACAGTAACCACTTACCTTCTGCTGAGTCATAAACCTTACTTATAGGTCAAAACATTATCAAGACATTGTCATTCCCAAATCGCTTTATCTTATAAATGAAGACACAATAGAACCAGCTTACTCAAGCGTGTTCATTACTCGCTCGCACGCGGGTTTGTTAGCCGTCGCTTACCGCCTGACGATCCAATCATTTGATCAATAACCGCGGCTACTGATTGCTTTGTATACACCTTCAGGCAGGGTCATGGTTGTATGTACTCGTAGTTTAAGCTGAAGCTGTTGTTCTGTCGTAATGTTTGATCAAATGATTTAGAAACACTATTTTAAAATTTGCACCAAATAAACACTACCTTTACGCCCCCAGAGCCTAACGCGTCGCGTCGTCCCTCATGGGTTCTGGTCTCAGCCGGGGTTCGGACGCTGAGTGTGAGCGGTTGGAAGTTTTACTGCGGTTCAATTCCCACATACCCACCCACGGGGTGACGGGGGGATCGGGTGATTTCCTCCAATTGAAAAAAATAAATAAAAAAAAAATCTAAATTTGCAATCTTTTGATATCATTGGCTTGGCGAAATTATACATCTATTTTATTGTTTCATAGCATTTAGAAAGTATCAAATAGTGATTTGTTTATGTTTTATTGTTATAAGGTCATTTCAGGTCACAAGGCAGTAACGGAGCCTCTATATAACCCTATTTCTATCGGCTTCCCTTTCGATATCCATAGTCTTACAAGAGATATCATCAGAGACTGTCAGGGTAACTTACGATAATTCAGTGAAAACTAAATATATCTGTTCTTGTAAGAGACACTTATATGGATTTCCCTCTATAGTTGAATATCGTTTAAACTTGGCATATGGAACGCGTCACTCTGTTACATTCCTTACAAGTAGCGTCTACAGTCGTTTATTACACGGATCTTGTAGCATCCAGCGTAAATTTCCGTGCATTCAAACGTTTTTGCCATGACTATTATTGGCATCCTAAATAGTACAACAGCTCACCGCATAGGTCCAATAAATTTAATAAAATGTCCGTAGTGATTTTCTCAATTCTGGCGTTATGCATCTTTCAATGTTATTTTATTGTCTCCCTCTTTTGCGAGAAGGGAAGTCGAAACTCATGTTTTTCCTACTCCTTCTATCATCTCCTGACTAAATTCGTTGCGGGGTCCAATACAAGTTAGCTTTCCCTCGGGTTTTCCTGGGCTTCACTGCTCAGAGTCATTACGATGGTCGCCGCTGTGGATCCTGGCTACACAAGAGTTACAGTGGTGGGAGTGAGAGGTGGGCCAATACTCGATATCATTTAAGATTTATATTATTTGTTTCGATTCATATCCCCAGGCGATAAAACGTTTCAAAACGTTGATGTATGCAAAAACACTGATTTCATTAGTTTCATCTTTCCTCATCACATTGTTATATCCAAACCACGCCAATCTTTAATGTTCTCGGAGCGCTATGATATATTATTATCCCTTTTTAAACGAGGTTTAAGCAAAGAGACAGGGCTTTTCTTATACCTCGGTTAAAAGGGACATCTCTAATCAGCTCTAATGCCGTGGCATTTCAAAGTTTCATAAGCGACGGTAACCACTCACCATCTGATCCGCCATATGCTTGTAAATCTGTCTTGCAATAACCTTAGTTTGTCATAGATAGGTGCTATTTTCTTATCAAGGAAGCATGTCGTGACTATAGGGTCAATTTCCAGAGCCAAAGGAAATTCTAGAATCTCGTTTAAACATATCTGTTTCGATTCACATCCCCAGATAAAACGTTCCGTACGTGTGTTGATATATGCAATGAGCGTTGAGCGCAAAAACACGAATTTCATAAGTTTCATCGCGTGAACTGAATACGTGAATACCGATTATCTAACGAGAAACGCGGTCGATGTAAAAAGCCTTTGGAGTTTTTTTAGATGAGATTTAAAATGGATTGGGGTATCGTGAATCGCAAAATGTGTTCGTAGTCGACTGAACCGATTTGGGTAACTTTTTTTGTTGATAGATTTTATTGAAAAAAATTGAAATTGTATCTTTTTTTTTCTTCCTATTGTATATTTTCGTGTATTGCGGCAAAATAAAAATAAATCAAAATCGTTACTTTTCTTTGATAGTTAAATATTTCAAAACTATTAGAGCTATTAACCAAAAGGAACCAATTATTGCGATTAGCCATTTTTCCCAATAATATGAAAATCACCTTAAAACAATTATTATTTACATTTTTGAATAACCTCCTCAGACACACAAACATACACAAATCCTTTTTTAAACAATAATAACATCTACCTTAGTTATACTAAACTCTATATTCCGATAAAATACATTTAAAAACCAAAATAAATCAAATTAAAAGCTCACAACTCTACATAGAGTTTTAAAAGCAACAGACTCTACATTTTCAGTTCGTGTACGTATTTTACGAGGCAGTTAAACAAATTGATGTAGTGTCTAACGTTCTGCAGTGCGGTATAAATCTAACTTTAACTTAGTTTTAACTAAGACTCGTGTTAGCTCAAGTTAAATATTTAAGTATTTTATTACTTGAGTTTGTAGAGACATAGAGTCGTAATGTAGAGTAGCTAAGACTGATATAACAAAATGTTTATCTATGTGTGCTTGTACGGTATATGGTTTTTTTTGAACCGATTTCGATAGTTTTCTCTTTTTTTTATTGCCATGTAGGCAGACGAGCCAATGGCCCACCTGATTGGAAGTGGTTACCGTCGCTCATGAATCTCTGCAATGTCAGGGGACACTGAGGGGTTGCTACCTACGACCTTACTTTAAGGACCCTCCTCAAGCCTCGTTTGAAGAAGGACAAGTCATAGCGCTCAGGGAATACCGAAGAGGGGAGCTCATTCCATAGCCGGATGGTGCGAGGCAAAAAAGTGTTCCTGAAACGAACCGTGGATGACTGCGGTGGTTCCATATAGTAGAGATGAGCTTCACCTCGACGCCGGGTGATACGATGATAAAAGGGAGATGTTGGAATCATCTCAAATAATTCCTCGGAGCACTTTTTGTTTAAAATAGTGAAGAACTACATTGTGCCGGGCTTGATACGGCCGGGTTCTTCTTCTGAATGTTAATTAAAAAAAACACATTTTGTACGAAGATGTATATCGCGTGACAATGCAACAATATGATAAAATGGCGCTGATCTGATGATGGATTCAGAATGTGGTCATAGGAATTCCTTAACTAAAAAAAACTTGAGAGGTATCATGGGACACCCGAATAGAACGAAGTTCCTTTCGATTAAAAGATATCTTATTTTTTTTTCCTAACGTAACGCGCGGTAAGGAACGTGTTTTAAAAGATTTTGATCACAGCGCCATCTAGCGATAATCATTTAAAACAAAATAGGTGTCGTGACAACGTGTCGTGTCGTGTCGTTTCGTAAGATTTTTTTCCGTCTAGCCCCCTTTCGATAACGCGCGATAAGGAACTTCGTTCCAATAAAATATACCTGTCGTGTTAGATTCGTTTTACTTGTATTATCTAGCTCTTTACTGATAAATAATATTCAGGACCTTTAAAGTAAATCATTTTTAAAGTTTACTAGTTCAGTTTTTTTTGAAACATTTTCAACTACATTGAGAGTACTGCAGTGGAATTGTTACAGTAATTGTTGAGTTCGCGTTGTCAATCGTCCACGCGTGACCAGATTCCAGTTCGATTCATTAAAACCATTTCAAATTGGACAAAAATGTTTTTAGAATTGAATATATTTGAGTTCGGGACGAAGCTTCGTTTTGTCAATATGTTTAATGATTTTTATCTATCTATTTGTTTGTTCGTTCAAAATGGCTGTACAGATTTCATGGGCTTTTTATAACTGATATAATATGATGATATTAATTATTAACCACTCAACTGGGATCGGCAACCAAATTGGTTTGTTTACTTTTGCCAAGTCTGTGGCAGGAGCCAAAATTGAGAATTTGAGAGGCTGAATTAAGAGGCTCATAAACGCTGGTCACAAAACCACTAAGTAAAAGCAGTGAAAGAAAACATCGTGAGGAAACCTGTACATTATCAAAGGATTCCGTAGTTTTTCGAAGATATAATGTGAAGTGTGGGTACCTACAGTGGACTTATGGCCAAAGGGAGATCCGACCGGGCGTGGTAGTGTATGCCCGGTCAGGCCGAAGCCCACTGTAGTAGATTTCAGATGTCGTATACATGCGAAGATTTCTGCAAACGTAACCGCGATTCAGGATCTCGCGCGTTATTATTGGTCGCCACATGAAGTCTCCAAGCTTTGTGCCAATTAACCTTATAAAATGGCTTATTAAATAATATAAATGTCATATATTTGACATTTTTCTAAATCATTAACCTATAGTTTTTGTAAGGGATGGAACCCTCTGTTATATTGTCCTATTGTTTTGCAAATACTGCATTGACACTTATTGCGAGGGTTGATAGCACTTTATTTTAAACTTTATTTTGAAAATCAATGAAGTGTATTTTATAACTTTTATACAAATAAGTCATTTTCAAAAATGTGGCACCATAACCTGTCGGACAGTTTTAGTCGAAATCACAATTTTTTTAATCTTGTAGAGTTTTGAGTAGGTATTATTGTAGATACTTTTCAAATGGTTTAAAGTGATAGTTTTTCTACAAAAATATATTTTAATGTCGTTATCTCTGTAACTCTGAGCGACTCTGAGTCGTCTTACAAGACCCATTGTAAGCGGCCAAGTCTCGGATCCATAAGTCATCGCTGGCAATACACACTGG
Source organism: Trilocha varians (assembly GCA_030269945.2). NCBI lineage: Eukaryota > Metazoa > Arthropoda > Insecta > Lepidoptera > Bombycidae > Trilocha > Trilocha varians. The sequence goes on from AP028257.1 coordinate 11,251,207, forward strand.
TCAAATCAGAAATGAGGAGATCCGCAGAAGGACCAAAGTTACTGACATAGCCCAAAGAATTGCCTCTTTTAAGCGGCAATGGGCAGGACACATTGTGCGCACTGATGACCACGAACTGGCAGACCTCCCACAACGTGGACCGATGACCTGGTCAGGACCGCGGGAGGTGGCTAGATGCGGATAGCGCAGGACCGATCGATGTTGCGAGGTTTGGGGGAGGCCTATGTCAAGCAGTGGACGTCTACAGGCTGATGATGATGATGATCTCTGTAACTTGCCGTGTCCAAGCGTCATGTTAATTTGAATTAAAATAAATAAATTTGTTTAAAGAAAACTTTATAAATACTAGCTTTTAAGATCCTGGATATCACGCTGAGGCAAACACGACGGGTCTCTCTAATTTAGGTACTTAGTACAAGAGTATCTATAACCGAGTCAATTATCAGCTCCATTGTACTATATTTTAGTATTTTCACGCGATTTACATAATAATATATCTAGTTAATCGGAAACAGGAAATTTGTTTAAATTTGACTTGCTCCTCCGCCCGAACTTACATAGGTACATAGTTACATTCCGTTCAAGTCAATAAAGCATGTAAAAATCAATACTACCAATAAGTTTGTCAATACTTCTAAGAATCAATCAAAATCAATTTCTATGGTTTGTAGCCTCCTTAAGTTTTCTAAAAGACTTTACTAATAAAGACATTCTGCAATATTAATAAAATGTAATAGCAATATTACGTGACTCCGCTCCGTGGCTTTCAATAAAATGATACTAGGGGTGTGCGAATAATTCGAACTTACGAATTATTCGAAATTCGACGAATATTCGAAAAATTTCGAATAATTCGAAAAGTGTCGAATAATCGGGGGTGACGGGGCGATACGTGAGCGACAATCGCGAACGCGTCCTGTAACCCCTACTACATCGGATGTCGAGCGCGAGTGGCGGGAGGTTTTGGTGCGGTTCAACCCCCGCATACCCCACTCGCGGCGAGTGGAAGTCTGGCGATTTCCTGCCGTCAAAAAAAAAAAAAGTGTCGAATAATCCGAAATTTCGAATAGTATCTAATTTGACTACGACGATGCATCGGAAATAGGACAAGAATTTGTACTTTGTGGATAATATCTTAAATGGGCTAGATGTCAGATTTTGTGTTTTTTTGTTTGTGTGATTGTTAAAACTTACGTTCTCTGGTCAAAACATTAAGTTCTTGAGAATCATCATTTGGCATCAAGAATCTCCCAATTTCGAGCTTAGTATCTTCATCAATTTCTTTTACTTCCTCTTCTTTTATTTATTCGAAATTTCGGATTATTCGAAACTTTTCGAGTTATTCGATTCGAACGATATTCGCACATCCCTAAATGATACCCTTTAAGTTCAGTAGATTCGCTAATAGTGTATTTCAGTTGAAAACTCAGATTCATTTAGCTGAGTGTAAACGGTCGATTGGAAAAACATTTGAATTATTTATAACTTTTTACAAGCTTTATATTAACTTGCACTGGATGTAACTATGTAAGTTCGGGTGGAATCTTACAAGCTAAAACTTGACAAACTTCCCAAATTGAGTTGATATTTTGTAACCATTATATCACGTGACAATGCAACAACAAAATGGCGCTGATCTGATGATGGATTCGGAAGGTGGTCAAATGAGATAGACCTGTCTGTCGTGTTTGGGTTCATTTTACTTGTCTTGGCTAGCATTCTACTGATAAACTTATTCAGACACTCGCGGCTTTCTATAATATTTTCATATAATATTATCGAGTATGTGGAATCCAGTGCTAAACAAAACAGTCACTAAGGGTTCATGCTCAGAGAGTCTTGTAGATACAGTGAGTGTGGTGTGTCGAGAAGTGAGTTCGAGTTCCAGTAGTGCGACCCAAAAGCGAACGAGAAAGAGGGTAGACAGATTTGTTTGCTCGTAAATCGACCCGCAGTATCCAGTCTTCTCGTGATCATGACGTTTGCAACAACGTTGAAATATCGAGACAACTCAATTAATTAAATATCGTGGTAAGAACCCGTTAAAAATGCATGAAAATTCTACTGATACATGACTGAATATTATGGTCTTAAAAGCTTGTATTTAAAAAAAATATTTCACATTAATAATTACTTTTGAGAAGAACGGTTTACAGTACTTGTAAAAAGTGAAAGTTTTAAATCCAATTTTACTATTATTTAATAAAATAACTATTTTTATCCTAAACTTAAACTTTAAAATATTACGCATCATTGACTTTTTGTTGTTGCCAATAAGACTTCTATTTCAAGCAGCTAATATTAAACCTTATTACAAAGAGCGTAGAGTTTCAAATCAAATGTACATTTTCAGAGAACCTATGATTTAGGAGACATAGTCTAGACTTTACGGCGTCTTAGACTATTGATGAATAGACATAAGCTTTTATCTGAGACTACAGTACAAAAGTTGGAATCCATCTTTAATGTTACAAAAAGGTAATGTCAAGAATTTTTGTGACGTTGTAGTGTGAAAACTTTTTTTTTTTCAGTTGAAGGAAATCACAGGTATGTTGGAGTTGAACCGCACTAAAACCTCCAACCGCTCACACTCAGCGTCCGAACCCCGGCTGAGGCCAGAACCCAGCACGGGGTTATGAAGGACGACGCGACGCGTTACGCCCAAGGCACTCTTTCCCGTCGCGCCGCCCCCTAGTGTGTAAACATAAGGTTTTCTAAACATATTTCGAAAATTCAACTAATAGAAAGTAATTGTTTCATATTAATAGTTCTAAATTAAAATTACATAAAAACTGGGAATAAAATTTCAGTACAAAATATGTTTATTTAAGTTTTATTTTTAGATCTCTTCTATAATTAATTATCGTTCATAAAAGCTTAATCAAAACTCCGCTTTGAGACCTACGTCTACTGAAATTCATTGAAGCGTGTTTTTAGATATTCTAAAAATAAATCGCACTAATTAGATGCCTTATTTTACCCACTGTCTTTCGCAAGCTTCTAAATAGAAACATACCCAGGAAGAATTTAATCCATTCTATATATTTTTTACAACTAATAGTATCCGCTTTCAATCTTTTGCTTCACCTCATCCCATTTAGATGGGGACCACGCAATATGTCTTCTCTCTCCACTCCTTTCTATCATTACATACATCATCAGTCATACCACAAACCATCATATCATCCTTCACACAGTCAGACCTTCAATAGTATCCACTTTAACAGTGGGTACTAAGGAAAAGTATGAGGAGAAAAGGGGGACCAACTAAAAAATGAAGAGACGATTTTAACCACAGCTGTGGAAGTCACTGGATGCAGTTGGCTCGGGAAAGACATGTCTGGGAAGGAGAAGTCTATGTAACAGAGGCAACTCCTCGCCTGGGGTTCAAGAAATTAGACATAGACATTTCTTTATTTGTGACGGTAATACCAGAACAAACAATACAAAATAAAAGTTTCCACCACAAACAAGTCGAGTCTCAGCTAAATGCCGGGTGTTTGGAGATAAACCACAGCCAACACCAAGCGCTGATTTTCAGCCTCAACTGGCAGTGGCGTCACAAAAGGAGAATAAAAAAAAAGAAACCAAAAAGTACATAGTCGGATCTAAAATTAAAATAAAATAAAAACACCCAAAAAAATAATAAATGAAACGCAAATTTTTATTTAAAACCTGGTCGAGTGCAAGATCTTGTAGCCATTACTGTACTGTACTGTAACAACCCATTACTGCCCACTGCTGAGCTCAGGTCTCCTCCGAAGAGGGGTTAGGCGTAGTCCACCACGCTTGCCTAATGCGGATTGGGGACTACACATATTTTCAAAGGATTTTTAGAACCCTTTTCCGATATGCAGGTTTCCTCACGATGTTTTCCTTCACCGTTTTTAGCCAGTGGTGTTGTGAAAAATTGTACATATATCTTTTTCATATTAAGATTTAGAGGTACAAGCCGGCCGGTTTTGAACCCGAGACCTCCCGTACGGAAGGCAAGCGCTTCAACCAATCGGCCACCATGACTATATTATTGCGTGATAGATAAACGAGCCTACGGCCCACCTAATGGTCACCGTTGCTCATAAACCTCTGCAATTAAAGGGCAATGAGGGTTCGCTATCTATCGCCTACCAATATGTTATATCCTGCCCCTGTTGGGTATATTGATGACTTCAGCGACTCTCTTTCGGAGCTGTCATCTTTGCAAAGAGAGTGAAAGCAGTTGAGTTTGATCTTCCGATCAGAGAGGTTGTGCATAGATAAATAATTTCCAATTTACAAAAGTGTCTCATAATCAAATAATTAAACGTGCGTGAAATAAAAATCTTTTTTAAAAAGAGGATTTTCATTCGTTGCTTAACAGATACAGAACTTTTCTTAAACCTCGTTTAAAGAAGGACATATTTTTAAGGTTTTCACTATTTAAGAATTAAATTTAAAATAAATGTGGGTAGTGAGTAAATAATTTTTATTTCTGCAATTTGTCATCGTAAAGCATGGATATCTATCTTATGTAACGTAGAAGTCTCTAGAACCATAGAATGCTCTTTCTAATCTAAATTTAAAGGTTTAATAACACGAAAAATATAGCTAAACTAGTACATAACCTCAAATGCGGTCGAGCCACGTCACTCATCCCGTCTGTTCCCGTTTCAAACAACTAATGAGAATACCATGGTTAACTTGTGTTTGACTTTAGAAGCTCCAAGATTGTACCTAAATAATACTCGTGTATTGCATCCTTTCTTGTTTACGGCAATTTCAACGTTATTTATTATTAGAATAAGGTATATTTTTAAGAAACAGTAATTATTTTACATCAAGCGATGGACTGTCAAAGTATTTCATTTCATTTAATCGGTGAAATGGGGGCGGCGCGACGGGAAAGAGTGCCGTGGGCGTAACGCGTCGCACCGTCTCTCATAACCCCGTGCTGGGTTCTGGCCTCAGCCGGGGTTCGGACGCTGAGTGTGAGCGGTTGGAGGTTTTAGTGCGGTTCAACTCCCACATACCCCTCCGGTGATTTCCTCCAACTAAAAAAAAAAAAGAATCATCGGTGAAATACGTAAAATGGAAAACTTCAAAAAAATGTATAATTAAACTTTAATGACACTAGAAATTATTACAGTGTAGAATCCAAAAAGAAGTATAACAAGAAAAAATAAACCCCGAACTCAACTTAATAAAACCTCTTTTTGGAAATACATCAGTAAAGACGTAAAAATAAGTATAGTTCTAAACTTCTTAGTTCTTCTCCAGTAACAATATGGATGAACACAGAATTAAAAAAGTTTTCATTCAATACATAACTTAGTCGTGGTGGCGGAGTGGTCGAAGCGCTTCCTTCCGAACGGGAGGTCGCGGGTTCAAATCCGGACGGCTTGCACCTCTAAATCTAAATGTGAAAAAAAGATTTATGTACAATTTTTTCACAACACCACTGACTAAAAACGGCGAAGGAAAACATTGTGAGGAAACCTGCGTTTCGGAAAAGGATTCTAAAAATCCTTTGAGATATGTGAAGTCTCCAATCCGCACTGGGCAAGCGTGGTGGACTATGCCTAATCCCTCTTCTGAGGAGACCTGGGCCCAACAGTGGGCAGTAATGGGTTGGTACAGTACAGTTACAGTACATCCAAGACACTATTTGTACATCAGCTATAGTTTTAAAATGTGTATTTTTGAAATGGCTCAGTAGGAAGCAATAAAACTTAATGGGTCCCCGCTGAGAGTGGGAAAGTCGCGACCAACCGGCGCCACGAGTCTACATACACATGTGCATTTTCTTTTTTTTTTTTTTTAAATGAGTGCATACAAATGTCGCTCTATCATTTAACCTTCAAACGAGGTTTGAGAGCAGTGGCATTTTAGTCAAGGTCTGTAGAAACATTTTTAAATTGTTTGCAATGCTTATTAGCATCTGTAGCTTGCACGCCACTACTTGAGAGTATTCTAAAGAGGAAGCAGTACAACATTGCAGTGTACTTTCATTACACAAAAGTTATAAGCGACGGTAACCACATACGACCTACATAATGATTAAGATCCGCAAATTAATTCCTTTGCCTGAGCAAGAAAAAAAAGAATAAAGACAAAACAATTGACTGTTATTTAATAGCCATGTAGACAACAGGCCACTGATCGGACGTGGTTACTGTCGCTCGTGTACCTCTGCAATATCAGACACTACCTATGTACTCTTAAGCCTAATTTTGTAACTAAATGTCTACGAACACCAAAAATTTAGTCGAGTAACAACTTGACATACACATTTAGCTCCTAATAAATAACTCACCGCTCGACTAAAACACTAGCCTAGTGCGAACTGTGCTTTAAAGAATCTCCCCAAACGAGGTTTGAAGAAGGACAAGTTCGAACATCAATTACCGACAAACTTCAGTTTTACATAAAAAAATAAAACAATAAAAATGCGTCAGACTTCGAAGGGGTCTTGAAGTGATTTGATGTACCGGTTTCGATAATACAAATGATTAAACGGAGACACATTTTAATGAGTTTAGCGTTATCTTCACGGATGCTTGACAAGGGTCACGAGTCATGGGATTGTAGGGTGACAATAACTGGACCAAAAATGGACTTTTCCTTTTTGAGAGTCAAAATAGTTTTAGAACAACTGTCGTATTTGTCTCTCTGTTAAAATGGTTTAAAAAAGGGCTAAGGTAGTATTTTTTTTAAAGTAGGTAATTAAAATTAAAAAAAATAATAAGTAAGTGCTCACAAGTTAGCGAGCAACAGCACTTACTATCAGGTGAACCAAGTTTCAATAAAAAAACAAAATTACTAATCAAATCGGCTTTAAATTTGAATGAGACAAAACAACATACACTTCATTTTATCTACCTAATTATCAAAACTAGTTTAAATTCACATTTACAGATAACGAATTAAAAAAAAAAACTTAAAAAAAAATTTTCACACAAAATTGTGAATTTAAAATTTTCCACTAAAATAATTTCTAAGAAAAAATCCGTCAGACAAACAGACAAAAAGTGATCTTATAGGGTTGCGATTAAATCTTTTGAAGTTCCAAAAATACGTAAACCACAAAAAACTGAATAGACACTGCCCTTCTTCAAAAAAACCTTTTTATCATTTCTCATCACTCCGTTAAAGAATAAATCAAATTTCGATTCATTAATTTTTATCCCGCCAAATCATCAAAAGACGTCCACCTTGTACCGAGGGTCAATTGATTCCGAGGCATTCTCTAACGAGGAAAAGGGGGCCCTATTCATATTTGAGAACCGGCGTCCTTATAAAACAATTCAGGCTAAAATCGCCCTTCAATCATTGTATTAGAGTTGAAGTTCCCGTAATTTGTGAGGGTATTTCGAAATTTTTGGACGTAATAGGTTTGGGCACGACACGTTTTGCATTTTAATGTTGTGTAGAGATAAAAACTCAAGGGTTTGCGCCCTTAAGGGTGGAGACGAATGTCTTTGTGGTCAGTGACGGTCATTTAATTAATGATATGACCTCGGGGATTTCGTATCGATTTTGTTTGGGTTTTCAGGAAAAATGGCGTATTTTATGGCATTTTAGACAGAAAGAGAACGAAAGAGAATTTTGTGAGCATAGTATGCAGGGTGTCTCAGGATTATGCGACATGGACGGGAAGTACCTTAAATATTAAAGATAGGTTGTTTTGCTGAACCATCAATTTACTTTTGGTATTCAATTATACTGTTTTCAAAGATTTTTCGTAATTTATTGTATCGGATGATCTTGTTAAGATCGCAGGAACACTGGATGCAGGCCGCTACCAACCGGTCGCATTGGAAATCTTAGGGGGAGGCCTATGTCCAGCAGTGGACGTTCATGATCTAAAAAATAAACAAAAATCCTCTCTCTTAATAAACAAAGTATCTTCAGAAACAGACATAATGTGAAAAGTTTACATCAGTATTTACTTTCGAAATTAAATTTCAGAATTAAAAAAAACAATTAGTCATTTGAAGTGTATTCACTGACCTGTCTATGTTTGTCTGTGCCAACCCATTACTGCCCACTGTTGGGCTCAGGTCTCCTCAGAAGAGGGATTAGGCATAGTTTTAATGTTAAACTATTTTTGTTTTACCTACATGTAAAACTTTCCAAATAGTTAATCCATTTAGCGGTGTGGTCTCGTTGCGTCGAATTTCGTCGAGTTTTTAATCAAACCAATTACGCGTTCGCTACATTTTTTTATTTTCCTCGCAGCGACACACTCGCGAGGTAAATTGATGATTTGGTTCGTTTTTAATTGAAAATTCTTGATGCTGTTGCAGTAGGGATGTTGATATATCTGCTTTTTGTATTATTTTTTAAAATATTGTGGCTTTGAAGTTAAAGAGTTTTGCTGAATGTACTGAGGAAACTCTTCGCTACGATGTGTTTTGAAAAATCAGTGTTGGATGGTCTACATGTACAGGGTGTCCCAAAACTATGCGACATGAACGTAAAGTACCCTTAATATTAGAGAACGTAAAGTACCCTTAAAAATAGGTGCGTTTCACTGCAATCTGGAAGTTGTCAATAATTGGACTTTGCTTCTGATTGGGTTGGGCACCCTAGTATAAAACAAAGTTTTTGAGTTGCTTTCTTTGTACCTGTGACATAAGACATGTGACATATTATGCTTCTATAAATCTATAAATCTTACAACTTCATAACGGATTTCAATGCAGTTTTTAAATAGATTTAAGAAGGATTATGTATATAGTATATGCACGTTATAGTAGACAAACACTGATAATTTTACCGGTTTTTGATGTGATATCGTAAAAGCACATTTCAGTAACTCAATTCTCCAATGCAGACAAAGTTGGGTCAGCTAGTATATACTGTGGCTCAGTATACCCCAACCTTTACCCTATCAACTAAAAAACAAGATAGAAACTGACACAAATCAAACGTCAATATAAAACGTATGCATAGCAAACACGACGCGTGACGGCAACCACTGAATTATTTATTCGACATGCGTAACGGCGCGGTGAATAGGGAATTTACATAGAGTGTCGAATAACTGGAAGAGATGTTTTACAAGCTTTATATTAACTTGATGTAACTATGTAAGTTCGGGTGGAATATTGAAAGGTAAATTTAACTAACTTCTGATGCAGCTGACATTTTGCACGATAACATGTGACAATGCAATAATATGACAAAATGACGCTGATCTGATGATGGATTTGGAAGGTAGGAACTCTTGTGCTAAACAAGATAGATCCGTCATGTTTACTCGTATTAGCTAGCTTAAAATCTTGTATTGAAAAAGCTATCTTTATAATAAAAATACAAGCTTCACTTGCACTGGAGGTCACTATGTAACTGGTTGCCCTAAAAATGTAAAATAAAACAAAACCATGTACCTATGGAAGTTCAGGCAGGCTTGCGATTTAAATTTGACCGACAAGTTTTCAACGTTTTCGCACGTAGTATTATTTTTAGTAGTAATTTAATCTAAAATAAAAAAAAAAACATTTAATGTACACAAAAACATATGAAAAACTTTCTTCATAAATAAAGTCCGTGGTTATTTCAATCAAACAACCAAAGATTGGAAACTGATATCAGAACGTAACTCAATTACAGTCCCATGCGTTACGCCATGGCGTTTCCGTTTCCCGTCCACTGTCAAATTTCAATCCCGCTCTAGGGACATCGACGACACTTCCCTTGAGAGTGTCGGGTCTAACGTGACACTCGATACATCTACAACGATGTCAATCTAGTCTCGTGGAAATGAGATTGATTTTGTGTAGTGATAATTTCTGTTCTCAATGATAACCAATTACCATCAGGTTGATTGGCAGTAGGAGAAAATTGCCGGTATTCCTCTGTGTGGAAGGTGGGCTATGTGTAAGTCTGTGGAGGTATGAATGATGAACGATTTTAATTTGTTTGGTAAAGCGTATATTCGAAATATTTACAGTAAAAATAATAAAATAGTTAAAATTAATTAGGATGTACAAGATAGCGTTGTCACTGAGAAAATCGAGAATTCGTAGATGACATTTTTCCGTCCAAGTTCGGTCTTCGTCGTACGAACTCGGAAATGAAGTTGCGCGCGTAGATTTGCGTCGCACGCGATGCGTTTTGACTGTGACGGAAATGTTCGCCACAAGTCGAACCGCACTAATATCTCGTATCGTTCATACTTGGGATATTTTGTAGCAGTATAGTGCTAGTCGCGACAGGATGGGTCTTGTACAATGCAGGATTTCCTATGGCTATCTTCCATCATCAGATTTGCTCCACAGTACCATATCATCGCGTTATCATGCTCAATCAGGAGTATTATCTTCGTAAACATGAGACGATTAAAAATTGTAAACCAAACAAGTTTTAAAACTGTGCTTGAATTTGATGCTGATCCCAGTTGAGTTATTGAAAAAAATTATAGGTGAGACTTGCACTCATGTCAGACTCATCAGACTCATGTGATACCATGTACCAGTACAATAGTAGCTAAATAAATTAAAAAAGATAAAAAACGTAAAACGAGCCCATCACGACTGGTCTATTTTGTTTAGTACAAGAGACTACCTTCCGAATCCACTATCAGATCAGCGCCATTTTGTCATATAATTGCATTGTCACGCGATATAAATCTGCGTGCAAAACGTCAGCTCAATCAGACAATGGGAAGTTTGTCAAATTATCTCGCAAGATTCCACTCAAACGTACAGTTACATTCAGTGCAAGTTAATATAAAGCTTTTCGGGTATTTGACCACCTCTCACTCCCACCACTGTAACTCCTGTGTAGCCAGGATCCACAGCGGCGACCATCGTAATGACTCTGAGCAGTGAAGCCCAGGACCCCGAGGGAAAGCTAACTTGTCTTGGACCCCGCAACGAACTTAATCAGAAGATGATAGAAGGAGTAGAAAAACATGAGTTTCGGCTTCCTTTCTCGCAAAGCGTGAGACAATAAAATAAGATTGAAAAAGCATTACGCCAGAATTGAGAAAAGCACCACAGACATTGATTTTATTAAATTGATTGGACCTATGCGGTGAGCTGTTGTACTATTTTTTTTTTTTTAATATAAAGCTTGTAAAAACCATCTTTTAAGTGTGAAAATGCCTTGAAAAACTGTTTTCCCAGCAACAAGAATCTTTTAAATCTTCGTCAGTTCCACATATATTCAGATAACTCCAAGTTTCGAAGTTGAGGAAAGTTTCCAGGGACAGTTCTGATGAGGATTTGAAGATAGTGATTGCTTTTTTGTTGAAAGGGTTTACGAAAAATGGCGTGTGAAGTTTTTTGATTTTGCTGTTACGTTGTTTTGGTGAAAGTTCTAACACGTTATGACGTATGTATTTTTGGGTTGAAGTGGAGTTTTTTGGCATTTTGTATTTAGTGTGTCTACTAATTTAATTTTAAACTTATTCAGACACTCGCGGTTTTCTATAATACTTTCATGCATTTTCAACGGGTTCTTACCACGATATTTAATTAAAGAAGCTATCGAGATTTCAAGACATAGCACTTTTAACAGGGGTGACGGCTTCAGATTATCGAGTATGTGGAATCCAGTGCTAAACACAACAGTCACTAAGGGTTCATGCTCAGAGAGTCTTGTAGATACAGTGAGTGTGGTGTGTCGTGATGTGAGTTCGAGTTCCAGTAGTACGACCCAAAAGCGAACGAGAAAGAGGGTAGACAGATTTGTTTGCTCTTAAATCGACCCGCAGTATCCAGTCTTCTCGTGATCATGACGTTTGCAACAACGTTGAAATATCGAGACAACTCAATTAATTAAATATCGTGGTAAGAACCCGTTGAAAATGCATGAAAATTTAATTTTAGCTGTATTATAGTGCCGCGATTCTATTTTGGCTCACCAACTTTCAATGCACGCAAATAAGAAGTAGGTCAACTGTCAAACGGTGTTTCACATAGTTTCAATGCAGGCCAATGCATACAAGCTCCCGTTTACATGTTGGTCGTCATCGTCATTTGTTTACCGACTTCCAAAAAGGAGGAGTTACTCAATTCGTCTGTTTTTTTATGTTTGTTCCTCGATAACTTTAGTTTGGGTGAACCGATTTGAATGATTCTCGTGTCAGATGAAAGGTAATGCCTGAACTTAGATCCCATTGTGTTTTTTATTTAGATCGAACAAGTACATTTGGATCTATGTTTTAAAATGTGTATTTTTAAACAGACAATATTTCACGATTTGCTATGCGTTTTTACGTGTATTTTCTTTTTGATGTGAACCAATTTGGATGATTCTTTTTTTGTTAGAAAGCAGAGTACATTTCCTCATATAATTTGATAAAGATCTAATTGGTTGTTTTTGTGCTATGCTTGAAAAATGGAAGTCTGTCGTTTTCATTTTTGTAATAAAAATATTATTTTATACTTATGTACTGATTTGAAAATGAATAAAAAGCTGTTATTTTGTGTAATTTCATACATTTTTTATTGTTTCAGGTACGTTCATACTAGTTCACAGCATAAAAGATCGCATCGTAAGTAATTTAAAAATCATGTATAATTACTGGACTCAACTATATATAAGTGCTGCCATCTGTTATCAAACAATGAAACTAAATAAACGTGAAAATTTGAGATTAGCGCCATCTATTGTCCGACGCTGACAACCCCATCCCCCATATTACAGCGCCATCTAGTAGACACATTGTGAACTAATACTGTTCGATTAGTTCTGTATTTTTACAATAGATGGCAGTGTTCTTAATTATTAGATGTAGCATTTTAAAGTGAAAAATAGAACGTTGAAACTATGCCTATGCAATATAAATTGAAAAGTAACCATTTTATTAATATTTATTTTAGTATTAATACTACTGCGTGTTAGGTGACTTGTCTCTAATTCCATTTAATTGTTTGTAGAAGCGGGTATTACATCGATTTAAAGGAAAGACTTCCGGTTGTGATGAATCATTTTATAAGAGTGTTGTTAGATTCTTTTAATTTAATTTTTGAAAACGGAAATACTAGTGGCGCCATCTGATTTATTTCTCAAGAAAGTATAAAAGGCGTGTGAACTATCGTTTAAATTATCGACTACTGTAGTCGACGTGATTTCAAAGTGAACAGAGTTGGGAGTAATTGTGACTGAGTTTTGGAGGATGATTATACTGATTTTGGAAGATGAATAAACTGTTATTGTGAATCAAGGAGTTTTCATTGTGTTTCTGAACTGACCCCCAATATGTGTATATTTAGAAATTACTTACGCTTATTTAAGTAAGAAATTAAAACAACATGCATTTCAAATCCTTTTATTAAGATAATTTATAGTTCAATACTCCATCTGATGGGAAGTGGTCATTACGAAACATCGACAGCTACGGCGACAACAGAGCCTCGTCTTAAACCTTCGCCATTGAACACCAAATAAAACACGTGCGGATGATCTATTTCAATTTCCACTTGCGGCTTACATTGACCTAAAAATAGGAAAATTAGGGAGAACAACATGAGGGCAATATGTGATGGGGCGATACGTAAGCCTTGGCGTACCTCGCCCAATCTCATCATGGGTTCTGTCCTCAAAAGAATCATCGAAACCGGTTCACCTAGAAAATTAACACACGTAAATACGCACAAAAGTTGTGATATCTTGTCTATTAAAAATTAAGCATTTTTTCAATTTCTTAAATTAAATGGGACGACAATTATCACCTATCTGAGACACAAGAATCATCCAAATGGGTCCAAACAAATCAAAGTTGTACCTCTAAATCTAAATGTGAAAAAGATTTATGTGCAATTTTTCACAACACCACTGGCTAAAAACTGTGAAGAAAAACATCGTGAGGAAACCTGCATGTCGGAAAAGGATTCTAAAAATCCTTCGAAGATATGTGAAGTCCCCAATCCGCACTGGGCAAGCGTGGTGGACTATGCCTAATCCCTCTCCTGAGGAGACCTGAGCCCAACAGTGGGCAGTAATGGGTTGGTACAGAAACCAAAGTTATGTGGTAAAAAACATCTGACGAATAGATGCCCTCCTTTGAAGTCTATAAAAAAACTATTCTCCGTATATTTTTTCGAAACCTTTTACAACAGCTGAAGCCATATTTTTACCTTTGCGTGGACTATTACTGATTGGTTGTGGTATCAGTCTTAGTTCAGTCAACATTGATGAGATGTATGTACCGTTGCATTTGTCAGTCACACCAGTTAATCCAGCTTTACCGGGATAAAACAATTTATTTAATAAAGGCACCTAAAACAAAGGATTAATTGTAATCAGTTTTATTTTAATATTATATTGAAGGTCATGATAGTTGATGATGATGATGATCTTAAGCACAGTTTCTTCTATTTTATTTATGTATTTTTGGTTTTTGGAACGAAGTTCCTTATCGCGCGTTGTGAATGGGGGCGAGACGGAAAAAAATCTTATAAAAAGTTGTCACGACACTTTTTTTTGTTTTTAGTTGATTATCGCTAGATGGCGCTGTGATTAAAATCTTTTAAAACATTTCGTTATTTTGTTTTATATGATTAATGCTAGATGGCGCTGTGATCAAAATCTTTTAAAACACGTTCTTTATCGCGCGTTACGTTAGGAAAAAGAATATAAGATATCTTTTAATCGAAATGAACTTCGTTCTATTCGGGTGTCCCATGACACCTCTCAAGTTTTTATTTCACGTTTTATGTAGAGTTTAAGTGTGTGCTGAATAATAGTACTTTCTTTTCTTTCGTTAAATCTAGCTTATATTTTTTAATCTTAGTGTTAGTTTTTTTTTTTTTTTTTTTTGTTTTAGTTGGAGGAAATCGCCGGATCCCCACTCGCCCCGCGGGTGGGGTATGTGGGAGTTGAACCTCACTAAAACCTCCAACCGCTCACACTCAGCGTCCGAACCCCGGCTGAGGCCAGAACCCAGCACGGGGTTATGAGGGACGGCGCGACGCGTTACGCCCAAGGCACTCTTTCCCGTCGCGCCGCCCCCTCCGGACGCCGAACCGGCAGCCGCCGGCGATACGGCCACCGGCTCTCTCGGTCGGCGGGCTATCCGAAGCCCGCCAAGATGGCTGGACCGCGTGTCACCCTCCCACGGAATACCCCGCTGGGTCAGAACCAGCGTGGGTCGGGGAGCGCGGTCCGCCATCCCCCGGATGCTCTAACGCTAAGGGCGTGCTGAGCGAGGCACGACACCTTCTTGGGTCCCCGCTCGCACTCGCATGCGTTGGGGACCCGAACCTTTTAAGGGGCCAGAGTCCGGGCGAGATCCCGGTTCTGACCCCTTGCTCGACGGCGGCGTCGGGCAATCGCTGGGCGGAGGGAGGAATATACCCTCTCCCTCGCCCACGACGCCGCCTGCTTCTGCGAGATGGTGGACTCGCAGAAGTCGAGCATCGCCTTCCAGGACTCGTCGCTCTCGAGCATCGACGCCACGACGCCCGGGAGCGACAAGTCCGGTCCTATTTGTCGGACCAGGACACACCGCTGCTGCTCCCATGCGGGGCAGAGCGCGAGCGTGTGCTCTGGTGTGTCCCGGTCGCATCTCGTACAGTGATGGCACCTCGTCGTCGGCTCTGCCTGTATCAGGTGCAGATACCTTCCGAAGCACCCGTGCCCGGTCAGCATCTGCACCATCCAGAAGGTGAGGCGTCCACGTTTGCCACGACCCACCCAATCCTTGAGGACGGGGCGGATCGCCTCGACGGTCCGCAGACCCCAAGTGGGGTTAGCGAGTCGCCGTTCCCACGACTCCATTACGGACCGCCGAGATTGGACCTTCCGGTCCCGGACCGCTTCCGGCAGGATACGCACCACGCCCCGGGCGCGAAGGTCGCATCGCCAACGATAGTCGTCAGCGAGCGCCTCCGCCTCCAACTCCCAGGGCGGCGTCCCCGCCAGCACGCACGCCGCCTCAAACGCGACGGTGCGGTACCCGCGGATGACCCTGATGGCTACGATGCGCTGTGGCCGACGCAGGCACCGGGCAACAGTTGCCCGAGTGCGAGGCTCGGCCCAAACGGGCGCACCGTACAGGGCCATCGAGCGCACTACCCCCGCGTAGAGGCGGCGCACGGCGTGGCTGGGTCCCCCGATGTTCGGAAGCAGCCGACCGAGATGGCCGGCCGTCCTCTCTTAGTGTTAGTGAAGTAAGTTAGTATCGCTTTCTACATACCTGCATAAATGATTTCCCCAAATCAATGTTACTGATCAATTCCTTCGAAGGGACAGTCAGTTTAGCGCAGACTTCCCTTCCTGCTTCTAGCACTTGTAAGAAGAGATCAGGATCTCGGAGTTTGGAAAGCAAATCTAGGAGACCATCACGTTTATTCGGGTAGACAAGGAAATAAGAGTAACTTTCACCAGCTCCCATTATTTCTATGGTCTGAAAATCAATGAGGCCTTTAGACATAGACATAGACATAGATCTGACCACTCTATATCAGTTGGTTTAGCTCGCTTGCAGTTTAGGCCATCAAGCAATTAATAACTAATATTATAAATGCGAAAGTAACTCTGTCTGTCTGTCTGTTACGCTTTCCCGCTTAAACAATTGAACCGATTTTGATGAAATTTGGCACAGACAAAACACAGGAAGAATATAGGGTACCTTTTATTCGAAAGGGACGTAGTTGCGCGTCCATTACTGAAAATAAGGTGTGGGCCATATAAAGTTTGCATTTTGAATCGACTGCCCAAAAGTTCGACTGTCATGTTGGCTGTGTGGCATGTTGCGCCATCCTGTTGAAACTAAATGTCGTCCATGTCTCTTCAACTATTGGAAACAAAAATTCGTTGAACATGGCACGATAACGACGGCTCCGAACTCGCCGACGAATTGACCGTAACGGCGGCTCCTTACTCATTTTAGAAGAAAAATGGCCCAATGATGCCGCCGGACCAAAACCCACACCAAACCGTAACTCTTTGTGGGTGCATTGGCTTTTCCAAGGGGGTCGTGTGGATTTTCCGACCCCCAGATGCGACAATTTTGCTTATTGACATAGCCTCCGAGGTGAAAATGGGCTTCATCTGAAAAGACGATTTGGACTGTAGACAGTTTGGACAGTTTGTGAGTCTTCTCACCACTTTTGAAGTAACTTTTCAATATTTCCCAATTTTGTTCAAGCGTATAGCGTCTCATTTCGTAAATGTCAAACCTTTAACTAAATTATGAACACAAATTGAATGACATTTGAGCTGTCATTCTCTAAATAAACAGTAGTTCAAAATGCAAAACGTTATTAGATGGCCCACCCTATACAAAACGGTTAACTCAACATTTGCTTTCTTTCTTTCATTTGAAAGTTTAGAGGCAATAGCAATGAACATAGCAAAAAGGCACAGTTACACATGCTAGTAGCACGAAAGCATGCTACTTTTGAGCAATTGCTACTTAGTGGTACGTGTGTTACTGCACGTCGAACTTTTGGGCAGCCGATTCAAAATGCAAACTTTATATGGCTCACCCCTTACTAACATTCATACCTTAACATCCAAAGAACTAATTTCAGCATATTTTATGATTCCTTCACCCATCATTGCAGGAACAAGTGTAGTCTTCGCAGATTTGAATTTCACCATTGTGTTTTCAAGGAACATGAATCGAGGATCATATCTTATCTGGGAAAGAAGGGTAAAACCATGAATAACTTAATTTTCGCCAGTTGTTCTTGCTTGACCGGGATTCGTTCGGAATTATTACCTTGTTTGATTATCTGTTAAAAATGCTTATTCCAAAAATATTTAAATGCTATTTTTAATAAACCAAATATTTTTCTAATTATAAAGTTATTATTAGGCAGTTTGCAGGGGTGACGGCTTCAGATTATCGAGTATGTGAAATCCAGTGCTAAACACAACAGTCACTAAGGGTTCATGCTCAGAGAGTCTTGTAGATACAGTGAGTGTGGTGTGTCGTGATGTGAGTTCGAGTTCCAGTGGTACTACCCAAAAGCGAACGAGAAAGAGGGTAGACAGATTTGTTTGCTCTTAAATCGACCCGCAGTATCCAGTCTTCTCGTGATCATGACGTTTGCAACAACGTTGAAATATCGAGACAACTCAATTAATTAAATATCGTGGTAAGAACTCGTTGAAAATGCATGAGAGTATTTTTCTAATTCTTTATTACTAAACTACGCTGTTATGTTTTGGGCAAGAATATGTATCCATAAACTATGAGACGATAAAAAAATGAAAACAAAATAAGTTTCCGAACTAACGTCACTTCGTGCTCAATTTTGGCTCCTGCCACAGACTTAGCACAAGTAAACAAACCAATTTTGACGCAGTTCCCAGTTAAGTGGATAGATAACTTAATTCTTCAGCAACAAGTAGGTACTTAGGTGGTCAATTTGTATTGAAATTTCCAAATAGAAAACAATAGTTTTCGCAATAAATTTCTTTAAACACTCGCGGTTATCTACATCACTTACACTATTACTAAACGGTGAAACAGTGCTGAAATATCGGGACCGCTTAATTAAAAATAATCGTGGTAAGAAACCGTTTAGTAATAGTGTAAGTGATATAGTTTTCGCATTACAATTGCTAATTAAAAAATAATTTTATCACTTACATTGAACTCGAGTGTCGACACAAAAACGAGTCCACCTTTTTTAATCATTTTGCTGTTGATCAGATCTTTGAATTTTCCTGAAGCTTGTTCTTTGATCTATTAAAAATAAGTCGGTCGTCAAAAAAAATTATGTAGTAACACAAAAAAGTACAGGCTGATAACCTCGTCTTTTTGGGAAGTAAGAAGAAAACAGCAAAAACAAAATGTCGGTCTCGTAGACGTCGGTATATTTAACCACTTTTTTTACCGGGGAAATCACTGGATTCCAAATGTATTAAGTTTAGTTTACCAAATGTAAAACAGGTACATAGTAATATAATTGTTGGTGGGGAGTCAATGGAGCTTGTTGAGTCAACTGTTTTTCTTGGTATAACAATGGATTCCAAGCTGCAGTGGGGACCCCACATAAATAAATTAGCGAGTAAGCTCAGCTCTGCGGTATACGCGGTAAAAAAAATTAGACTCATTACTAATGTAGACACGGCTCGTTTAGTTTATTTCAGTTATTTTCATAGTGTTATGTCCTATGGCATTTTGCTATGGGGCAATGCAGCCGATGTAGAAACGATCTTTATCTTGCAGAAAAGAGCTATACGCGCTATTTATAATATGCACTCAAGGGAATCCCTGAGGGAAAAAATTAAAGAAATTAAAGTTCTCACTTTACCATCCCAATACATTTTTGAAAATTTAATGTATGTTAGAAAGTATATTGAGGAATTTCCTAAAAAGTCTGACCTACATAGTAGAAACACCAGGAACAAACATAAACTTGATTTACCGATGAGTCGGTTGCATAAAATAAGAAATTCCTTCAGGTGTTTGTCTGTATGCTTGTACAACAAAATCCCACAAGATGTTCAAAACCTACCTATACATAGGTTTAAGAAAACTATTAAAGAACGTCTGTGCAAGAAAGCCTACTATAAGGTCAATGATTACTTGGACGATTGCACAAAGTGGGAATGAGTTGCTCGCCAAGGTCATTTCATTAACATTATCGATTTTTTTATTTATTTTATATTTAATGTAAAATTGTATAACACTGTTAAAATACTTTAAAAAAATATATGATCATAAAAGAAAAAAGACATGCCCGCTGAGTTTCTTGCCAGTTCTTCTCAGGACGGTGCCTACAATTATTATTTTTTTGTGTCCGAACTGGTGGTAGCTTGTAACTTTTGACGTCAACAAGAATGAGTACGTCATCAATGTTGAAAATAAAGTATTTCATTTCATATTTCATTTCATTCCTCCCGCCTCGCGAGTGGGTTATGTGGGAGTTAAACCACACTAAACCTCCAACCGTTCACACTCATCGCCCGGCTGAGGCCAAAATCTTAATTAACCAGGCTCATGAGAGAGTAACCTCACAATACGCGCCGTGTCAAGAACGACCGCTTTCTGAATCAGGCCCTTTACCCAGCCGGGGAGTGAAAGCTTCTCTAGGTGACGATCGAAAATTTTCGCTATTAGACCGTGCTACCGTTATTGTTTCCTTTCTATATTCATTTATTATCTTACTAGCTATTGCCCGCGACGTCGTCTGCGTGTATGCTATGTAAAGCGCCATAATAATACCTATACCAACAATTGTATCTTTTAAACTAACATTAATTTACTGGTTTTCTTCTTTACCTTTCATTTCTACACTAAGCAGGGAAACAGAATAAGACTGTTTTTTTTGTAAAATTGAAGTGAAAAAAGTGCTAATTTAGACCCGGTGCCCGTGTGAGAAGCAGCCCGTCCTGAGGTCGACACCCGCTGTCCCTAGTGTCTGCCCCAGCGACTTGTTGATAGTCATTGCGAAGCAAACACTCATGGGGAACTGTACGCGCTTTAACTGGAACGGAAAGTTCAGGAACATACCTCATGGTATGAGAGGAATGAGTGATATAAATACTGCGTCGCCGACGCCAGAACCCGTAAGAATTTCCGCCTCAATTGTGTGTTTGTGGAGCGAGATGACTTTAAGGCGGGTCCCGTTACACAACTTCGGAGGAGATAGGTTCCGAAGAAGCATAATCGGGACACTGACCTTCAGCTTGACAGTATGCGCTGGAAAACCACTTGCTGACAGAGAGTTCAAAAATTCTACAGGATAATGTGTAGCATCATCTTGCTCGACGACAGTTCACATCCCTCAATTTCTGAGAGAATTCGTTAATTGCTGCAGCTTGGTCATTTGAGGGTGTCAAAATGGCTCGCTCACACACCCAAGAATTCTGCTGGTGTGATATACGACTGATGTCGTTGTACACACAGCGAATGAGTTCTTCTAAGCTGGATACAACTCTACCGAGAGACATTGGAAGCAACACTTGTCTACCTCTCTCTTCTGGTAGAGTACGTTCACCAAGACTTAGAAGGACATCGGAGAATTCTTGAGTCTAAATTGGGGATGAATCTACTTCGTAGGTTTGCTTGTTCTTCAAAATCACTCACAAAATAAATTTGCAAAAATTTTGAAATATCTGTAGGTAGCAGCGAACCAATTTGATTGTAAACTTGTCCCTGGATCTTGAATGTCGGCATGAACCCTGTTTCAACGATTTGATTTGCACCAAACGAAGTCATCTGTAAGGCGCTATTATAGGCTCGAATGTTTTTTAAAAAATGGCTGAACCCGGATGTTCGACGCTTAGTAAGAGTTTCAACAGTTCTGGTGGGTCTTGCATAGACTCCAAGCGTACCTTACCAGATGCACAACACATCCCATTGGGCTCCCCTCTCCATTTGCGGGCTCGACAAAGGGCGCACGCTTCTTCTAAGTTTGCTAATATCTCCGTGTGCGGCGTAGTTAATCGCAACATTGTACATGAATCCACTTCCCTCTTTATTTAGCCACGGTTGCTCTTGCAACTCTTGCATTCCGTCCCAGTCTTGCGATACATGAGCAGAAGTATCGTCACGTACGTCCTGATAACTTTGCTGAGCAGCTGTACTACGCTCTTCAAGCTGCTCATCAGTCTCCAACGACCGTGAAAGAGCAGGCTGAGAGTGATCTCTGCTTAACTGAGTATCCTGCTCTTCAAGATATTCGATCGACTGACTTTCCGCAATGTGTTCTTAAAGAGTAGCCAATAGCCAACCTAGCTTCATGCTCAACGGCGGTTTCTAGACATCGAGCTAACCTTTTCCTTCGAATATCGTTTGAACATTGGGATAAATTAGATCGTTATCCAGGCATTTTAAGTAGAAACTAAATAATAATATAATGATAGCTAAAGAGTTCAATTTGACTAACCACACGATGACATATAGCAAAGCAGGTAACCTCAGTTTTGACATTTGGTGTACGAAATGATAGCGCGATTCAGAATAACTCAAATTTATACGCCAACGCCATCTAGTTAGCAAATAGGAAACATTGTCCCACAATGACATAATCAAATTTAAATTATTTATATCAACAAAAAAATGCTTCCATATGTAATTCGACTTGAAGACCAATAGATGTCGTTGCTCTAAAATTGCTTAATGAAATTTATTTATATGTATAGATCTTGCTAATCTCTGAAACGAATTAAATACACATTTTTTAAGAAAGAACA
This sequence comes from Trilocha varians, assembly GCA_030269945.2. NCBI lineage: Eukaryota > Metazoa > Arthropoda > Insecta > Lepidoptera > Bombycidae > Trilocha > Trilocha varians. The sequence goes on from AP028257.1 coordinate 11,273,296, forward strand.
GAACTCTTTGTATCTATGACAATTAAAAAAATAACCATTGACAGTGCCAAAAATGACACAATCAAATTTAAATTATGGTATAAGAGCTAGCAACGTTTTTGACAGAGTATTTACCGATACGGACTGTCTAGTAGTAGCCTCCAGCTGGTAGTGGCAAGGTTCGGATAATAACCCGATTTTTCAAATTTTTTGCTGCATGAATTTATTATTGCCAGATATTTTTTGTTGTTTTTCTGTGCCAGACGCTAATTCTGAATGATTTTTTTTAATGAAGCTTTTTAAGCACCTAAAAACCTAAAATTAATTTGCCAACTGATATAAAAGTGAAAGAGTATGAGAGATAGCATATATAAAAATAAAAACTGGCTTTACTGAAATGTTTGTTTTCCCGACGTTGCTAGCTCTCGTACTAATAAAAAAATGCTTCCACATGAAATTTGACTTAAACGCCGATAGATGTCGGTGCTCTAAAATTTTTGAATGAAATTTATTATATTTATATCCCGTTCCTCGGAGATGATAGTACCATAATATATAGCCTATGTGTTGACCCGACCTCTAAGCAATATTCTTGCCAAATATGAAGTAAATCCGTGCAGTAGTTTTCTAGTTTACTCCGGACAAAGCTGAATTTTATACCATACTAAATGTATTGATTCTGCATCGCGGTGACTTTATGTGCCACGGTTGCTTGACTTGGAAGAGTGTATTTTGAAGTGTTGGCTTTTCTATCATTTTATTATATGTATAGAAGATAGATTATGTATAGATAATAAAATTTACTTACATATAAAAATTCTCCACTAACATTTGTGCTGCCATATGCGATACGATCCACTAATTTTATGTATGTTTCTTGATCAACTAAATTAATGAAAAATAGAACATAATTAAAAAAAACCTACTGATTTTATAATTATTCCAAAGATTCAACATCACCGATAAACGTAGTGTTGGGCGCCCCCTGCTAGATGGAACGATGACCTAAGAAAGGTGGCCGGTAACAACTGGATGAGACGAGCAAAAGATCGGACTCAGTGGCGTATTTTGGGAGAGGCCTATGTCCAGCAGTGGACGAGTGTGGGCTAATGATGATGATTATGACCGATTTCCAATTAAAATAAGTTATCATTCTTACCTTCAGCGTGTCCAAAGCAGATCAAGGGAAGAAAAACAATTAGTGTTTCAAACATGATGTCCAAATATATTTTTTAGAAAAGTATTTGGCACAACTTTTATAACCGGATTGGTATCTATTTAGATTTTAATGAATAATAAATATTTTAGTACATTTGTCTTATCTTAATTAGTATTAAGTTTTTATGGTTTAGATAAAAAGCCATTTAATTTTTTTTTCCAAAAAGGTGGAGTTACTTCATTGGTTTGTATTTATTAAATATTTCTTCCCGCATAACTTTAGTTTGGCTGAACCGATTTGGATGCTTCTTATTATCACTACATATTAAAACAAAGTCGCATCTATCTGTCTGTACTACCTGTACCTATGTATGCTTAAATCTTTAAAACTACGCAACGGAATTTGATGCGGTTTTTTTAATAGATAAAATGATTCTTAAGAATGTTTTATAATATGTATACGACGGCGGTACCGTAAATTGTTTGTAAATAACATGTGCAACGAGAGTATTAATGTAGAAGTAAATTACCTTTAATTTTATTCCAATCGGACTTTTCGCCAAGAATTTCGCCGTTTGAACTCCTTTGTGACGCAGACGAAGTTGCGGGGGTCTGTCACTGTCACTGTAACAACCCATTACTGCCCACTGCTGAGCTCAGGTCTCCTCCGAAGAGGGGTTAGGCATAGTCCAACACGCTTGCCCAGTCCGGATTGAGGACTTCACATAGCTTCAAAGGATTTTTAGAATCCTTTTCCGACATGCAGGTTTCCTCACGATGTTTTCCTTCACCGATTTTAGCCAATGGTGTTGTGAAAAATTGCACATAAATCTTTTTCACATTTAGATTTAGAGGTACAAGCCGGCCGGTTTTGAACCCGCGACCTCCCGTTCGGAAGGAAGCGCTTCGACCACTCGGCCACCACGACTTCATCAAATATAAGGTGAGGGTCATCATCATGCAAAAAGAAATCGTGTACTAAACCTATTAGTTTTCAAGTCATATTTAATTGTATAGATTACAAAACTAAACGACCGTGTTAATGTTTTTATTAAGTTTTTATTACTTTAATTATTTTTTTTTTATTGCCACGTAGGCAGACGAGCCAACGGGCCATCTGATCGTAAGTGGTTACCGTCGCTCATGAACCTCAGCAATGTCAGGGGACATTGAGGGGTCGCTACCTATGACCTAACTTTTAGGACCATCCTCAAGCCTCGTTTGAAGAAGGACAAGTCATAGCGCTCTGGGAATACCGAATGAGTTCCCTTCCATTCCATAGCTGGATGGTGCGTGGCAAAAAAGTGTTCCTGAAACGGACCGTGAATGACCGCAGTGGTTCCATATAATAAGGATGAACTCCACCTCGACGCCGGGTGGTACGGTAATAGAAGGGAGATGTTGGAATCATCTCAAATAAATCCTCAGAGCACTCCCCGTGGAACAACCGGTATAGGATGCAAAGAGACCCGAAGTCTCTTCGCAGACTCAAAGGTTCCAGATGGTCATTATATTTTACCGCTTTCATTAGTATGATAGTACTTTTTATTTATTTTGCATTTGGACCAGCTAATCAACTTTCAAAGCAATATAGTACTAGCGTCAATTCTACAATATTGAAATAAACACCATCTATCGTATAAATATGGAACTATATTCCACGTACTGTTGTAGAAGTTTTGCTTCTTATTAACTAGATGGCGCTATAAAACTTGTTTAGCGGATTAGTCGCTAGATGGCGCTGATTTACAGATAAAATGCAGTTTAGTTGTTTGAGAAAAAAATAAATATATTTTTTAATATTGTGTTCTTGCTTAAAATCTTAATTTATTACTATTGAGTTTAGTAAAGGTTTATAAAAAATGAATACAGGAAGTATGTTTGTAGGTTTTAAAAGAAATTAACACATTTTATTTCTCATTGTCTAATTGATAACTACACCAACAATAGGTGTTCTCACAGGAGCGGTATTTTCAGTAAAAGTAGCGTAGAAAATATGAGGCCGGTTCAGTTCCAATTCGATGTCGTAGTTAGTGCACTTGTTGTTAACTGGAATACAAATAATTAACTCAATAACTACTCTTATATTTATCAAATTTAATTTAAACGTGTCAATAATATCTCTTTTTAAACAAAATTGCTCCTTCCAAAGATATTCCATACCATTCCGATTTGGAACGGACTCCCATCCGCGGTGTTCCCGGAGCGCTATGACATGTCCCTCTTTAAACGAGGCTTAAGAAAAGTCCTGTATGGGTAGGCGATAGATAACAGCCCCTCATTGCCCTGGCATTGCAGAGGTTCATGAGCGACGGTGACCGCTTACCATCAGGTGGGCCGTAGGCTCGTTTATCTATCACGCAATAAAAAAAAAATATTATAATAAGTATTACAGTGTGTTCCTTAAAATTTTAGTCATAATAAAAATAATCTAACTACTTAAGATTGTGAGTATTTGAATAAGAGAGTTTTGATTTCTTAGAAAAAACCTTTACTAAAACAATCAAAATTATCAAATATTCAACTGTAAAAAGCTCTTACTTCGACAACCATGTTCCTCCGTGGGACCCATCTTCAGGTGAACTTCATGCAATATTGAAGACACATACGTCTCATTCGATGTCTCATTCGAATTGCAGAGCTGAAATCCGCCCACATGGTAAATATCTTCCAAGTATTTAGCCTACAAGAAAAATGTAAAAAAAAAATGGTTGCCTGTAAAGTTGGGATACGGGCGAAAGTTTTACGTGACAACGACTCGGGCATGGTTAGCCCGCCTAAGAGCGAGAAAGACAGACATAAAAAGTGAAAGGCACGCGTGCCTCTCACTCGCTCTCATTGTGAGCGCATAACGTGAGCGGAGCGTAACGCAGTTTCTTGAAGTGTCACCCGGCAAACCAATTTATAAGACGTTGTCACGTCAAAATAAAAATAAAAACAAGTTTCTAAGGTCCTGGATACCACGTAGCAGTAGAGTGCTAGCTAATACAAGTAAAATGAGCCCAAATACGACGGGTCTATCTTTTTAAGCACAAGAATACCACCTTCCGAATCCATCATCAGATCAGCGCCATTTTGTCACTTTGTTGTATTGTCACGCGATATACATCTGCATGCAAAATGGCACGAGATGGTGTATGCCCGGTCAGGCAAAGGTCAGGATTTTAGATGTTGTATTTATGTCGACGAACTTTGCAAACTTCGATAGCGCGATTCAGGATCTGACACGCTATTGGTTCGCCACAATGATGATGTTCTAAAAATCCTTTGAAGATATGTGAAGTCCCCAATCCGCACTGGGCAAGCGTGGTGGACTATGCCTAATCCCTCTTCTGAGGAGACCTGAGCCCAATAGTGGGCAGTAATGGGTTGGTATAGGAATGATGATGATGAAGTGAAGGTAACCTATTGTTAATTAGAAGACTACTTACTTGTTTAGCAGATTTTCCTAAATCAATTTTAGCTACAATATCTCCTCTTAGAAGAGTAATATTGGCGCAAACTTCTTCGCCCTGCTTCAGTATGTCATCAAAAGCTGTTGGACTACGTAGTTTGTCTAATACTTCTAATGCGCCATTTATTTTATTTGGTAAAACTATGACGTAAGAATATATTCCACCTTCAGCTTCTATCTCTATGACCTGTAAATTTTCTTAAAACGTTAAGATTATCTTTTGAAATAAAATGTTAACTTTGATGCTTTGTAAAACGCATTCCTGGTGCTTGGTTTTTTTTTTAGCAGGAGGAAATCACGTCGCTCCGTCCCCGTGGTGCTTGGTTTAGTTTCTTTTTGACCGAATTCCAAAAAGGAGGAGGTAGGTACTCAATTCGTCTGTATTTTTTTATTTTGTTTATGTTTCTTCTTCGATGACTTTAGTTTGGGTGGACCGATTTGAATGATTCTGGTGTCAGATGAAAGGTGTAAACTCATGTTATCCTACTCCTTCTATCATCTTCTGCTTAAATTCGTTGCGGGTCCAAGACTAGTTAGCTTTCCCTCGGGTTCCTGGGCTTCACACTTCAGAGTCATTACCTTGGTTGCCGCTGTGGACCCTGGTTATACAGAAGTTAGGGTGATGGGAATTAGAGGTGGACATTTGTCCACCCGTATTTGGTTATTACCCGAAACCCTAGATGTTATATTATTTCAGAGAACCGAATAAATCATAATAATTCGTCGCCTCAGTGCTTGTTTGGCCAATCTGCACTCGAGCAAATTTTACAGGAGACAGCAAACAAGCACGGAATTTTCGTTAAGTGCCGTGTTGAGAAAAAAAATTAAATGAGATTTTTATTGTTTTAGAATTGAATATCTTAAAAAAATATTTTACCAGTCGGTTGGAAATTTTATTCTTTGTAATACTGCATTAAAAAGTAATTTTCGTAAAAAATGTCAGATTGGCCAAATGCTTGTTTGCTGAGGCGACGAATTGTATTGTTATCACCTTGGCATCTATAGACTTTACATCAGCATATTTCACAATACCCACTCCTATGACACCCGAACGATACGTTACTTCATCGCCACTTTGATATCTCATCATTGTTGAGTTCGTTAGTTGAAATTTATCATTGTACAAAATCTGCAAAAAAAAAAAAAATATGTTGTTCATCTTCCTAAGTACAAAAATAATGTAATATCTATTTCTTACAAAATTAAAACCTAAATTAAATTATTTTTCATCTCGCGTTCTCGACTTTTAGGTCGGTTTTTTTGCAGAATACCCCGTCCCATGACCCACGGGAAAAAGGGTAATCTGCTTCCCCTGCTGATATTACGATTACGTTTGAGACTGGTCTGTGTTGTCGTAGACTATTCTACGTATCCGAGTTTTGCGTGTTGGTTGTGTGTGTGTTTGCTGTGATGTATTAAGAAAGTGGGGTAATTGAGAGGTTGTTTGAGTATATGGTTGAGTAATGTCTGTGTCGTCAGAGCTTATTTTGCGTCTTTGTGTCCTTCGGGTTGATTGTGTGAGTGTTTGTTGTGTTGTGTTAGTTGTGTGGTCTGAATGAGAAGTTTTTTTGCGTTTTGATCAAACACAATAATATTTACACACAATAATATCGATAATATTATGCGAGTGTTATGTCTTGTCCTTTTTCAAAAAGGCTTCGAGGCTTGAAAATAGTCGAAAACTCAACTGGGATCGGCATCAAAATTGATTTATTTACTTTGACCAAGTCTGTGGCAGGAGCCAAAATTGAGAACAGCTCGAAATTTTTAATCGTCTCATATTTTACGGAGATAATATATTTTTAGTTTAATAATAAAGTCTGTAAATTGTAGGTGACATTGTAGAGATCCTTAGGCGAGGTTACCACTTACGATCAGGTGACCTTGCAGTCTGTATGATCATTTGGTTGATGTTAGTAGATTAAATACTACCAAACAGTAAAATACTCACTGTTATTTCAAAGGTACTTATAAAATGGAGTCCTGTTCCTTCTGTTATCATATCACTCGAGATCAAGTCTGTGAATGCTTCTGAGTTTGAAATTACCTATTTATAAAAAGATTTGTCACATGTATGAATACATTTTAAAGTTCATTATTTGTACTACTTTAACTTTATAGACTTCCTTTTAAAATACATTTTACTACTAATAAACTCCATTACATAAATATATGATCTGGTTAAATCATAATAGAAGAAATTTTTTTAATTATTAAAATTAAACTAAAGAAAAAAAAATTGAGAGGTGTCAAGGAACACCCGGATGGAACGAAGTTCCTTTCGATGAATTAGTGAGGGAATTGTAATAAAATTTTATTTTTTTAAGTTATAATAATATTTTGATCACAGCGCCATCTAGCATTAATTATATCAAACAAAATTAGGAATTGTTTTAAAAGATTTTAATCACAGCGTCATCTAGCGATAATCATCTATAACAAAAAAGTGTCGTGACAACTTTTTCGTAAGAATTTCCGTCTAGCCCCTTTTCGATAACGCGCGATAAGGAACTTCGTTCCAACACATAAAATTCTACTTAAAAATGTGTCAAAACCAACGCAATGATCCTCATACTACACCAGTGGGAGCATTTGATTTAAACTCACTATTATCTTAAATATACATTTTATTTCTTCTTGTTTATTACAAACCTTATCATTTATCATATCAGCTGCTTCTTCAGGATCACTGTAATCCACCACTCTTGTTTTACCATCAAACACTTCATTATATTCATAGCTAAAATCTGGACTGAACAAATTGTCGATATCAGTATAGACATTTAAATTTAATGTCGGAGAACCTATTGTATTCCGGTTGAAAACTGTTTTGCTGAAGGATGGGAATATTGTGCGGATCTGAAAAGTTATTATTGAATTAGTATTCGTTAATTTGTTTTCAGTTTTCTCTTATTTTTAAAATATATACGATATTGTAGTTAACTGTATATTAATATTCTCTGGAATGGAAAGGTTTAAGTCGATCGTGCCTTTATTCAGATCAACTTAAAGTAATAACATTTCAACTTAAAAAGTAAACTTAAAACTTATGTAAAACATAAAACTACTCTAAAAATGCAATTAAGTTTATCATTTTCTCCTAGATCTGTTTGCCATTTGGCAAAGGCCTCCTCCAATTGAATGGCAAAATAAGTATGAGGTGTTCTGTTTTTTTACTATATGTATATAAACTTTGACATACACATATTTATGGCGTTCGTTTTCGGTAATTAGAGGAAACTATCAACTATCACATTGTGTGCTATTTTTTTCTTTCAACCTATAAAGCGACTTCAACGACAAATAAGTTTAACTCCATCAAGGTCACAATCCAACTTTTGAAAATGAAAGTTTTTTTTTTTTATTGCGTGATAGATAAACGAGCCTAGGTAGGCCATAGACAGCGGCCTCGCAGTGTCCTCTGACATTGCAGAGGGCTATAAGCAACGGTAACCGCTTACGATCAGATGGCCTGTTAGCTCGTCTGACTACAAGGAAAAAAAACTTTTCATTCTTAAGCCCTTTTCACCTATTTTATTTATCAAACATAGTGAACAAATAAACTTATTCAGACACTCGCGGTTTTCTGAACGTCGTTACGTACCAAGGATGGTTAAAGAAGCTATCGAGATTTCAAGACATAGCAGTTTTAACAGGGGTGACGGCTTCAGATTATCGTGTATGTGGAATCCAGTGCTAAGCACAACAGTCACTAAGGGTTCATGCTCAGAGAGTCTTGTAGTACAGTGAGTGTGGTGCGTCGTGATGTGAGTTCGAGTTTCAGTGGTACTACCCAAAAGCGAACGAGAAAGAGGGTAGACAGATTTGTTTGCTCTTAAATCGGCCCGCAGTATCCAGTCTTCTCGTGATCATGACGTTTGCAACAACATTGAAATATCGAGACAACTCAATTAATTAAATATCGTGGTAAGAACCCGTTGAAAATGCATGAAAGTATTATAGATAACAAATATTTGTAATTATGTTACCTCATCATTATTCTCTAGACCAAGATGATCAAGTAATTTGTTATGAGATTCTCCGCAGGAAAAAAGTGCATCTTGTGATATAGCAGCTAAGTATGGAAATATAGCTGTCACTGTAATTTCATCACTGGTGTCTTTAGCTTCTTGCTGGAATATTAATTGTGACTAAGTAACCAATAAATGATTGGGTAGTTTTACAAAAAATGCCTGCCTCACAGTTGATAGAATAAACGACTTCGATAAGGACACCCGTATTGTTTTTTTTTTCATATGATGGGTTGTACCCAATGCACTGCTGTTGCACTGTTGCACAATTTCTTTTGTATAATATTGTTCAGTTTCTGAACACAGATTCAATGTGAATTCCGGACAGCCGTTTCCGCAAAAGGACCGCCATGACACATTCTCACCTTTCGAGAGCAGGTCTATTTTTGTCTATTTTTATTATTTCATGTTTTTTCTATTGTAAGCTTTTATTAATTTAAATAAACAACTAAGCAAAGTATACAGTCCACTTATTTAGAGAAGAGCACAACGAATATGTTTAAAATGCATTTAAAAAAAAATACCGATAAATAATATTACAAAAAGACATGCCCCCTGAGTTTCTTGCCAGTTCATCTCAGGACGGTGGCTATCCTTATATTTTTTTTGTGTTCGAACTGGTGGTAGTTTTTAACTTCTGACGTCAACAAGAAGGAGCATACCATCAATGTTGAAAATAAAGTGTTCCAAGTATTTCATTTCAATTCATGTCTTTCAAATATTTAATAGTAAGACTGAAATATCGTAATAGTTATCATTTAAAAAATACGATGGTAGTCGTTGTGGGAATTGGCTACACTGGAGTTTCAGTGGCAGGAGTGGGAGGTAGGCAAATAGGCGAAATATAATTTTCAAAAGTGCTTACATATAAGAATTCCCCAGTTATTGCGCTGCTTGCTAACGCTAGGCGGTTTTCTGCGTCTATATCTAAATAAGAAATTTATATTTGGTTTAGTATACTTAAAGCTTTTTGACGTGACACCGTCTTATAAATTGGTTTGCCGGGTGACACTTCAAGAAACTGCGTTACGCTCCGCTCACGTTATGCGCTCACAATGAGCACGCGTGCCTTTTACTTTTTATGTCTGTCTCTCTCGCTCTTAGGCGGGCTAACCATGTCCGAGTCGTTGTCACGTAAAACTTTCGCCCGTATACCGACGTAACAGGCAACCAATTTTTTTTCAATATAATCGTAGAATTATTATGTACATTATATGTGAATTTTTTATAAAAACTGCAGGATGTTCTATTTTTCGTGACTCCACAGTAAATTCTAATTAAAATACAGCCCATATCTAAAATAACTGAAGTGAAGTTTCTTTTCACAAAAAATATAATAAAAGTATTCATAGATACTTACTTCTTTCGCCTTGCACAGCTACTAAGAAACTTAAGCAAATCACAATCGCACCGAACATGATTTTGACTTAGGACTAGTTAGGAGCTAAAACAAAACTATAATGATTCAGTCTCGATGCAAAGTCATTCTTTATTGATGTACCAATAAATAGAGAATTATTACAGAAAAATATTGAGTTACATAATATATGTGACATTTATTGCTTTTTTATAAAATTATCTGTTTATTTAGTAAGAAACATGTGTGCAAATAAATAAATATAAATTAATAAATAAGCGAGTCACTGCTGAGTTTATTAAGGTTTGCTGCATACACCAATAAAATACAATAACAGAATTAATTCCTAATTCTCTTTTAATTGTTTGTCTTAAATTGTCCAAACCTCATCTGATAGGCATTTAAATAATCTAATATATATATATATATATCTATACTATAATATTATAAAGCTGAAGAGTTTGTTTGTTTGTTTGTTTGAACGCGCTAATCTCAGGATCTACTGGTCCGATTTCAAAAAATCTTTCACTGTTGGAAAGTCCATTTATCGAGGAAGGTTATAGGCTATATTTTATTTTCAAAAAAATTAGGGATCCGCATGAAAATATCGAATATGTAACAAAAGGTGAAAAATTGAAAACCTATTTATGCGTACGCTGCAAAAACTATTGACAATAGAACAAAATGATGTACTACGGGTTTTTAGGTCTTTTAGAGACAAACAAAAAAGTCCCCAACAGCATATATCTAACTATCATAGTTTAATCACAATAATCGCTTTTATGTTTTAAAAAAATATTTTTTCGTCCCAAGATTGAATTTAACGTTAAATGAGTATCGTCATATTAACCCTTATCCAAATTAAGTATTATATTATCAAGAGTATTATTAATGTAGAAGTAAATTACTTTTTGTTTTATTCCAATCGGACTTTTCGTTTAGAAGTTATTACGAGTATAAAACTCCCGGGGCCGCGCAAATCGCAACAGCATTAAGAGTAGGTACTGTTTGAACCCCTTTGTGACGCAGACGAAGTTGCGAGGGTCATCTAGTATATTATAAAGGCGAAAATTTGTATGTATGGATGTTTGGTACTCTTTCGCGTAAAAACTACTGAATGGATTTGAATGTAACTTTACCACAATATAGCTTATACATCAGAATAACACATAGGCTACAATTTTTGAGGATTCTAGGGTCGTAAAAATAAATTTTTTTCCGCGGTAAAATAGTACTATATTATAGACGTCGCGAACTAGACGGGCTAGACGGGACGAACCTGAAGTCCACGCGAACGAAGTCGCGGGCAAAAGCTAGTTAACAAATACATTGTAAATGAAACAACAATAATTATTGCTCAAAGTTTAATTCCCAAATAAGTATATTCAAATAAGAAACATATAGTCACATATAGAAACATATATGAACTTATAGTCAGCCAGTTAATTACGCATTAAAAGGAGTAGTTATATTGACCAGCACACATACAATAGGTGTGCGTATAGGCGCAATTCTCTCCTGATATGTCACACAGAATAGATGTGGACGGAAGGTTTCTAATTCCACTGTGTAGTTTGAACATTGGGTATCTGTAACATAATAGATAGTTTTAGTAGGACAAAATTCCCGGACATCCACGTGAGGTATGTGGGAGTTGAAGTGCACGAAAACTTCCAACCGCTCATATTTAACGTACGAATTTTCGCTGAGGTCAGTGTGCCGAATCCGAATGTTGTTCTTCGCAACGTAAACATAAATGCAACGTAAACATAGATGCAATGTAAACATAAATAAAACGTAAACATAAATGCAACGTAAACATAAATGCAATGTAAACATAAATGCAACGTAAACATAAATGCAACATCAGGCGCTGTTTCAATTCCATACAAATTAGAGTTTATGTAAACGTAGCGGGCAGTGAACGAAAACTCGAAATAGGCACACTGAACTGAACACGGCGTTATGCAGAGAGACACGACACGTTACATACTACGAATTTATAAACAGACGCGACTTCCCCGGACGCAGAACTGACGGCGACCCGGTCATAATAAGTAGTAACCAAACTAAAACTCATCAATATAGTGCAGTCTTCTTAGGTCAAAATAATTTTGATAAAATTGAGATTGTGTATAAACTTTTCACAACATCAATGCTTACAATCGGGAAAGGAATACATCCCAATGAAACCTGCATATAATATTAGAATAAAAATAGGTAAAAAAACTTTTTAAGTTAAACGGTTTTATGTTAAAAATACATTGCAATGTTTAAGATAAATGTACTAAAAACCAAAAAATATCGTTGATTAAAATGTTTGTTTTGTAATGTTTTTGTCTTAATTATAGTGTATAATTAAGACAACAACGATGGTAGAAAATTAACGTGCCCAACGGTTGTATAATTCCCACGACTGTATCTATTTTATTATTTTTTGGTTTTTAGTACATTTATCTTAAACATTGCAATGTATGGTGAACATAAAACCATTTAACTTAAAAAGTTTTTAGTTTGATAAAAAAATGTTATCAGCCATTTGGTAGCGAGGGCCATCTTGGATTTCTATTTTCTATAGTATATTGTATTCTGCTTGTTGAGCCATTTGATACCCATATTGATGGGATTGATAAAACCTAAAACCCCTACGAAAAAGTCTACAACACGCATTGGGCAAGCGTAATGTGCAAGTGAACTGTGCCTGTTCACTTTATTGAGGAGATCTGAAGATCAGTGATCATTAATAAGTTTTTAAGTTCTGATAAAGGTAGCTGAGATCATAAAATAGTCTTAAAGTCTTCAAGATAAATCCAGTAATGGTAAAGTCACAGGATTTTTTATTACGTGAGCCTTACCAGCGGTTTTGCTTAATGGTGCAGTTTTCAAACGAATTTCATGTAGAACTGACGAGATGTAAGTTTTTGAACATTGTTCAGTCGCACCTCGAAGTTGAAGACCTCCTTTCTCGAAGAACCCGTTTAGATAATTAGACTGGAAATCAAAGAACCTCTTAGGATCTTGCATGAGTTTTGCTAGTAATGGTATTCGTGATTATCATCATCAGTCTATAGACGTCCATTGCTAGATATAGTCCTCCCACCAACTACGCCACAACGACCGATCTTACGCCGTCTGCATCTAGTGACTTTCCGCGATCCTGACCAGGTCGGCGGTCCATCCTGTGGAAGGTATGGTTCGTGGCCGACAGAACTTTTCGGCCCCATCGGCTATCCGTTCTTCGTACAATGTGTCCTGCCTATTGCCTCTTAAAAGACGCAATGCATGTAATTGTTAATTTTAAGGTTGTCAATTATATTTTAATGTAAGAATCTGGAATTTCCTTTGTTTTCTTGATTTTACCTAAATCAACTGTAGCAACCTATTTTTAAAGAGTAGTCATTAGTAACATTTCTAACTTTATGACTACTATCAGCAAGCCTCAAGGAAAAATATGCTTCAAATTTATTTTACTATTAATTTACTTACTTCAATTGCTGACCTCTTCAAATCTATGATATCAATATAGTCTCTAGTAACAAGAGTAACTTTGGCGCACGTTTCTCTTCCTTGTTCAAGTGCATCTTCGAAAAGAGCTGGATTGTTAAGTTTTTTTAATATCTTTTGAATTGTAAACGGTATGGTTGGAAACACGATAAGATATGCATATTTATCACCTTCGCCCTTCAGTTCTATAGTCTGAAAAACAACATCATCAATTCGATCCAAATTTAAATCATAATCTGATTCCTTTAAAATATTATTATGATCATCTAAAAAAACTCTTCCTAGTTTCAATGTTATATTAATGCTTAGATACTGTTTATCATCTTGTTGTGTATCATCATGATCATTTAAAATACTCTCATAATTAATAGCCCCAGATCTAGTTACAAATTTTGAGCAGGTATTTGAGGCAATCTGAAAACTTGGTACATAGTTCTATTGCTATACCCCAACTCGGAAATGTAGACCTTTTGTCTTAGTAAGACCAACAAAAAAGTCCCCGAGAGCATATATCTAACTATCATAGTTTAGTCACAACAACTGCTTTTATGTTTATGAAAAATATTTAAATCCGAATGGAAGAATGAAATTAACGTTAAATGAGTATCGTTATATTAATCCTTATCCAAATTAAGTATTATGTTATCAAAGTAACAATGTAGAAGCAAATTACTTTGTTTTATTCCAATCGTTGAGAAGTTATTACGAGTATACGACTGGTAGTTTTTGTGCTATGCTAGAGAAATGGAAGTCGGTCGTTTTCATATTTGTAATAAAAATATTATTTACCTTCGCCTCCAATATTTTGTTATCGGCGTACTTGACTATACCTGTACCTGTCATGGCTGGGACTGGTGTCAATATGCCATTAGCTCGGTATGTGATGGTTGTTTTCTTCGTGAATTTAAACTTTTCATCATATTTCAGCTGTAATACACGAAAAACTTTAAAATACATAATTTAATCAATAGTTGTCGAGATTTTTACAAAAGTATCTTGAAAACTATTTCTTGAAATTGAAAGGAAATTCTGTTAAAGGCTCAATCACTTGGATAAAACTTTTCATATACATGTATATATCAAATAAATAATCTATTCGGATTCACATATACCTAAATGCTCGTCCTATAGTGAGATTTCCATTTTCATCATAGTTTTTCTTCATTAATTACGAGCATTTTGTTCATGATGATTACACGTTTGTACGTGTAGATCGGTGTTTAATCAAGTATCCGATTCCATAAATATTTTATAAAAAAATACCATTGTCAAAGAGAAACTGGTGTTGATTTGAAAAGTGACCCCAGGTCCAGTTATTGGCAACTTCCATAGAAATTGAAATATCGAACAGTTTTGATAAAGGTTTTTTGGATAAATTTTTCATCATTATATTTAAAGTAGTAACTGTCGAAAGTGATATCATTGTAAAGCTGAAGAATTCTATTGATTTATTAACACCGGAAATGAAAAAATAGTATCGTTTGACTATAATTTTGAAGTTGTCATTAATTGGACTTTGCTCGTAATTGGGTTGGGCACCCTAATATAATTTTAGAAAAGCATTGATACTTACTGTCATTTCAAAGGTACTAATAAAGTTCAATCCATGACCCTTCGTTATATTATTACTAGAAATTATATTCTTAAAAGCTGGGTCTTCAGATTTAACCTATAGGAAAACATCATAGAATTATTAAATCTGGAATCAACATCATGAACAACAGAATGAAGCCAATTTAAAGTGTACCGATCGCGCGTAACTCGATCACCTATCCATACAGGACTTTTCTTAAACCTCGTTTAAAATCTTCGGCTGTCAGTGAACTATGGCCAAAGGGAGATCTCCGACCGGACGAGGTTGTGTATGCCCAGACAGGCCGAACTGTAGTAGATTTCAGATGTTGTATATATGCGCCGAACATTAAAATGTCAAAACCGTGATTCAGGATCTCGCTCGCTATTGGTCGCTACATTATGTAGTGATGATCTATCTGGCCACTTTGCTGTTCGGTATCATCAAAACCAAGAAACCAGAATATACACGGGATTGAACTGGCTGGAACAGCATCGTAAATATTCTACTTCTTGCACATTTGTTTTGAGAGCCCCCAAACATGGAACCGTATTCCGGGGAAGTTTTAAATTTAGCGCTAGTAAGTGCTGGAATGATATTCCTCCGCCGATAAGGAGTTTGGACAATATCAATTGTTTTAGGGATAAGTTTAAGAATTACTTAATGCTTAAGCAATTATCCAGCACTTATTAGTATTCTAATGTTTTTTATCTCTGCATAATTTCTAATTTATTGGCATTTAAATTTTATTACTGTCCTATTTTATTTTTAATGACTTTTTATTTATTTTATTTTTTTCGCACTTATTGTTTATATTTTTATATGTTAGTTTATTAATTATCGTATTTAGTAGCATGTAAGTTGTTGTGTGTATGTTATATGTAGACGCTCGTGCGTCACGCGGGCTTCAGCTGAAAACCAGCGCTGCAGTTATTGTTACCTGCATGAGCTGTGGCCCTATGGGCACAATTTTTTTAACATTTTTACTTTTTTTTTGTTTTTTGTGCTCATTAAATTATTTCTTCCTATCATCAGTTACCTCATAGTTGATCTCAGCGGCTGCTTTTTCAGGGTTGCTATAGTCCAAGACCCTGGTTTTTCCGCCGAAGATTTTTTTGTACTCATAAGTAAAATCTGGACAGAACCTGTTATCTTTATCGGTATATGCTCTGAGACTCAGAGTGGGCATTCCAGGTATATTGTAGAAACTCTTCACTCCTAATGCCGGGAAGAATTTTCGTATCTAAAATAAAAATCATTTTTATACAGGTTAGATATTATGATACTTTTTAAATATCCAATATTGGAATCACTTCGTTAAGTTACGGTATATGTCTAAAAATATAATGTGTACTTGTATGAATATAGTTTTCTTTTTATTTTTTTTTATTGCCATGTAGGCAGACGAGCCAACGGCCCACCTGGTAGGAAGTGGTTACCGTCGCTCATGAACCTCTGCAATGTCAGGGGAGACTGAGGGGTCGCTACCTACGACCTAACTTTAAGGACCCTCCTCAAGCCTCGTTTGAAGAAGTTTATAATATTTTTAAATGCATGTGTCAAAAACGGGTCATTTTTATATTACGAATAGTCACCCCCATTTTATTTTACTTATTAGGTAGTAAATACACTTAGTATTTATAAAGTTTCAGTACGTCCGAATAAGATTAAAAAACTTGAGAGGTGTCATGGGACATCCGAATAGAACGAAGTTCCTTTCGATTAAAAGATACGATTAAAAAATAAGGAACGTGTTTTAAAAGATATTGATCACAGCGCGCATCTTGCGATAATCATCTAAAACAAAAAAGTGTCGTGACAACTTTTTCGTAAGATTTTTCTCCGTCTAGCCCCCTTTCACAATGCGCGATAAGGAACTTCGTTCTAATATGAAAATCCAAAGCAATCCAACGTATTCTTCAAGCTCTTCAGACCGCATCATCAGAATTGATCACATACTCGTGGTCATCATCATCAGCCTATACACGCCCACTGCTAGACATAGTTCTTCCCCAAAGATTTCCAATGCTCGTTGATAGCGGCATCCAGCATGATCCTGTTTCCCTAACAAGATCATTCGTCCATCTTGTAGCTGATCATACTCGTAGTGTTAGAATGATACTAAATTGAAACTAGTAGTCGTGGTGGTCGAGTGGTTGAAGCGTTAGCCTTCCTTCTGAGGTCGCGGGTTCAAAACCGGTCAGTATGTATCTCTAAATCTTAATGTCAATAAAGATTTAACTATGTGCAATTTTTCACAACAACTGACTAAAAACGGTAAAGGTAAACATCGTGAGAAAACCTGATAATGGAAAAGGAGTAAAAAAAAAATCCTATGAAGATATGTGAAATCCCCAATTTGTATTAGGCAAGCGTGGTGGACTATGCCTAATCCCTCTTCGGAGGAGACCTGAGCCCAGTAGAGTGGGCAGCAATGGGTTGTTACAGTACAGTAAATAGGAAATGTTACCTCTTGTTTACTTTTCAGGCCTAAAAACTGAAATGAGGTCTCGCTTGTTTCTTCATCAGAGTAGAGTCCTATGATTCCTGCTACAACAGAAAGCGGGTATACAGCTGCAGGGGAATTTCTACCAGGATTTCTCATGGCAAGTTTCTGTAATATTTTAATTAGTTATCATTCAAGTTTTTGGACAGGGTCTTTGCCCCAAAGGTGGGGTATGTGGAAGTCAAATCACACTAAAACTCAGCTAAGGTTGACGGTCCCAGTTCGGGGACGGAGCGACGGGAAAGAGTGCCGAGCGCCTAACGCGTCGCGCCGTCCCTGCAAACCCCGTGCTGGGTTCTGGCCTCAACCGGGGTTTGGACGCTGAGTGTGAGCGGTTGGAGGTTTAGTGCGGTTCAACTCCCACATATCCCGCCCGAGGGGATCCGGTGATTTCCTCCAACTGAAAAAAAAAAAGGTTTAACCCAGTTAGGGATTGTTCGGGTACGCGACATTGCACGTTAAGGCTTGCATACCTATCGTCCCGTCACGAAATGAAATGAAATTATTTATTCTCAACGTTAATGAAATTATCAAGCTTGTTGAAGTCAAAAGGCTACCAGTTCGGAAAAAAGAAATAGCCACCGTCCTGAGAAGAACTGGCAAGAAACTCAGCGGCCATCTTTTTTGTATTATTTTTCTTTTTTTTCTTTTAACTCAATATTACAATTTTTGTGTTATAATTTTTACCTAATAAGCTTCATTCCCATTTAGTGCAGTCATCTAGAAAATCACTAATTGTATAATAAGCTTTACTGCACTAACGATTTTTCACAACTTTTTTAAGCGATCTAAATAGATGATGATGTAGGACTATCTGTTCAGGTTTGGTTACATTTTCTTTTTGTTTTTTTTTGCTTAATAGATACACGAGTCTACACGAGTCTACGGTCCACCTGATTATAAGCGGTTAACGTCGCCGCTTATCCCGTTATCTATCTAGACTATTACTAGACTATCATAGACTATTATAAACTTAAGGAAGTTTTTCAAGCCTCGTTTGAAGAACATCAGTAATAGAGCACACTTTTTGTTTTTTAGTAATTTTAAATGTCACCCACACACATCAGCACATCAGCTTCTTTCATATCTTCAATAAAACTACTTTAAACATACTTTAGACGTATGATTTCATAACCTGTCACTATCAAATTATAATAGATATTTTTGTGAGTAGGTTTAGTTTAAAATACTTACAGATACAAAAACTGCAGTTATTTTGTCGCTCATATACGCGTAACGCTTCTGAGCATCTTCAAGCGAAACTGGACAAAAAACAAAATTAAATACATCAACTATACATTTAATTATACCTTACCAAAAATATGACATTCCACATGGGAACAAAATCCTAATGGGTTTTTAATTTGGTTGATATCTTGAGCTGACATTTTGCACGCAGATATATGGCGCGTGACAAGGCAATAATAATATGGCTAAATGGCGGTGATAGAGGCGTCGTGTTTGGGCGTAGCTAGCACTCTACTGCTACATGATATCCAGGTTCTCAAAAGTTTGTATTTAAAAAGGTTTCTTTAAAATAAATTCTATATCTTTAAGCGATGGACTTAAACGTTAGATAAAACTAGCGATAGATAATAGTAATATATGGGTACCTATGTTAATATAAATACCGTTGTTCTTGTTAATAAAGATTAAAGATTAAAAATATTTATTCAGCCAAAATTTACAGTGTAATATACAATTAACTATTAGATCTCCACACTAGGTCAAGCCTGTCTCGTGGAGATCTTACTTGTACATTTATCAGTCGAATTAACCGTTTGTATCGATACCAAATTATAATCTTGAAAAACAGAAAATAACTACTTAGTGGCTAGTGAGACAAAACATAGGTAAATTATTAATTTCAATAGCAAAACGGTGAGTAATCTGTGTATGATGAGTGTATGTAGTGTTTGTTGGTGTTGTGAGCGATAATATAAAAATGTTTAAAATTACAATTATTATTCGCTTGAACTATAAAACACAGCGCCCAAATAAAACCTAGTATCTTCAGCATTGTAACCTATCTAGTTATATCAGAGTCATTACCGAAGTTTATATAGCTTTTTTATATCTTTACGACTGGAATTTTTACTGTCATTTTACTGGCATTTCTTATCTTTTAATGTATTTTATACTAGTTCTAATTATAAATTTACTGCTAAAGTAAAAAAGTAAAGTAAAAAGATTGCATTTTCAACGGGTTCTTACCACGATATTTAATTTTATTAATGGAGTTATCTCGATATTTCAACGTTGTTGCAAACGTCATGATCACGAGAAGACTGGATACTGCGGGTCGATTTAAGAGCAATCAAATCTGTCTACCCTCGCACTCGTTCGCTTTTGGGTGGTACCACTCGAACTCGAACTTACATCACGACACACCACACTCACTATATCTACAAGACTCTCTGAGCATGAACCCTTAGTGACTGTTGTGTTTAGCACTAATTAATTAATTAATTAAATATCGCGGTAAGAACCCGTTAAAAATGCATGAAAGTATTATAGAAAACCGCGAGTGTCTGAATAAGTTTATATCAAAATATGAAATTTACGCTTCCATTCTATTTTACAACTACGGTGACTGGAAGCAAGTGCTGTATCGGTTATTTCAATTAAAGATAAACAATTCAGCCTACTGACTCGTTTGTTCAAAAATAGACAGATTTTCAGTCTCGTTTTAACGTCTAAAGACGATAATAAAATAGACAAAATAATTAAGAAAAAACATTTATTCAATGTGTGATTTACGTTAAATTTACAATTTAAATATTATGATTTCCTTCTTTAGTCTGTTGTAGGTTTTTTTTTTTAGTTGAAGGAAATCACTGGGTTACGAGGGACGACGCAACGCGTTACGCCATCGGCACTGTTTCCCGTCGCGCCGCCCCCCTAGGTATAATCGGCCTCATTAGTGCATGCTCAATTTCAAAATTGTATAACCGTATTTTCGTACAAGTGAATTTCGCTTTTATGGTCATATTGATGAGACTGATTTTACCATAGCCATGTCTAGGGTTGCCAGGTGTTAGGATAAAGCAGGACATACGTAGGATTTTTGATTGCTTGTCTGGCCAAAATAAGCGGCATCCGGCCTGTTAGGATTTAGGTAGGATTTTTCAATTTCGAAATTCCATTTATCAAAACTACATCCAGAAAGAAATATTAGCTTGCTTTAGCTTTTGTTTTATTAAAATGCAATCAGAAAATCCCGGACTTCCATTTTTTTAAGTAACACCAAAATTTTTCAATAATGTGAGGCGTCCGGATTTTTCAACCGAATGTTAGGACAAAAAAAAATTAGTTTTACACTTTTTATAAAACAATTGACAAAAAAAACAAGATGTCCGGATTTTTTACCCAAATGGCAGGACAAACTCACAAGTCTGTCCGGCTTTTGCGTCTGAGGACCTGGCAACCCTAGCCATGTCTATGTCTAAATCATACTGTCAACTACGACGCCAACGATAGGTGTTCGGATTCCTGCTATTTCCTTTTTGTACGTTGCGTAGTACAAGAAAGGGTGATTGGTTTCCAATTCAACTTCAAAATTTGAACATAAATTACCTGAAAAAAAAAAAATATTACATCTATGCTGTATCAAACTTTCAACAAAAAGTTTTTGAAACGAAGTTCCTTATCGCGCGTTATCGAAAGGGGGCTAGACGGAAATTCTTATGAAAAAGTTGTCACGACACTTTTTTTGTTTTAGATGATTATCGCTAGATGGCGCTGTGATTAAAATATTTTATTTAAGTTATAATAATTAGTTAGTTTAAAACTCTTAGAGAGAGAGAGAGAGACAAACATTTTAAACTAACTAATTATTATAATTTAAAAAAATAAAATTTTATTACAATTCCCTCGCTAATTAATCGAAAGGGACTTCGTTCCATCCGGGTGTCCCTTGACACCTCTCAAGTTTTTTTCTTACAAATATCTTACTTTTATCATATCCATAGTTGATCGGGTTTCCTTTGAAGTGTATCTGATGTAACGCGGAGGCAATGTACGTGTCGGAACAGTTTTGAGTCACTCCGCTGAGTTCTAAACCACCGTCTTCGAAGAAGCTTGTCATGTAGTTTGACTGAGAAATAGAAAAATACTAAATAGATACCGTTGAAATCTAATTTCAGTAAGTATCACTAAAGTCATTTATTTCTTTTTTTTTGCTCGTGTAACATATTATTATTTCCATCATTCCAACTACCCATGTAAACAATTAATTAATATTGTGATTGATATTATGACCCTATCAGGTCCTCACGATACAGGCCAGGCCTAGTGTGAGAGCCACTGGAAACATTATTTGTATAATAGTTTTGTAAAACAAAAGTGATGTTACGGTATTGTTAGAAAATGTACTTTCTCTTTTGTATTTATACTCTCATTTAACTTTATTACAAACTCATATTTTCATGTGTAAACAAATAAATAATAATAAAAAAATAAAATAAAAAGTAAGTGAACTATGTCTATGCCCTATTGTATTGTGAATTAAAAATTCTATTCAACTCTTAATGAAATAAGATCTTGAGAAGAATGTTGAAAAGAATAGGCAGAAATCTATTGAAACATCAAGTTATTGAAGTTGAAGTTAATCGAATAGTTTTACATCATAGTTGTTTTGCTTAGTTATTGGAACGAAGTTTCTTATCGCGCGTTATCGAAAGGGGGCTAGACGGAAAAAAATCTTACGAAAAGTTGTCACGACACTTTTTTGTTTTAGATGATTATCGCTAGGTGGCGCTGTGATCAAAATCTTTTAAAACACGTCCCTTATCGCGCGTTATTTTAGGCAAAAAAATATTAGATATCTTTTAATCGAAAGGAACTTCGTCGACACCTCTCAAGTTTTATTCCTAACTTATTTCTTAATTTCAAGTAGTCTACTTACTTCTCTTGCCGATTTTTCCAAATCAACTTTAGCGACGAAATCATCTCTCACTAACGTAGAAAATTTGCCACAAACTTCTCGTCCTTGCTGAAGAATGAATTCAAAAAGAAATCGACTGCGTAGTTTACTTAGCACCTTCATCATTCAATCAGGATTGTTTGGGTATACTATTAAATAGGAATAATCTCCTCCTTCGGCTTCTAGTTCTATAGTCTGAAATTATTCATATTCCTTTACCTTAGTTTTGTCTTTTGAGTGACTAAGTATGTCTGTAAGTTTTTTTAGAATTGTCGCATTGTGAACTTCTTCATAATTTAAGAAAGCTATACAGGGTGGATCTGTAACTTTGGACAATCTGACGTAGGTTGAATAACCTATCAAAATAAAACTTAGCACCATTTTTATTTTTTGGATGGGTTAAACTTTTTTTTCTAACTTTGTATGGAAAACGTACGACTATCGTTGTGGACTTCCATACTATGATTTTTTTTTCCAATTCCTAAAATAAAAGTGGTTCTAAGTTTTATTTCGACAGGTCGTTCACCCCACGTCTGATTGTCCACAGTTACAGATCCACCCTGTATATCATAAAAACCATCATCATTTCTATGTGTTGCTCTAAAACTCAATACTTGGCGGTGACGGGGCGATACGTAAGCCTTGTCGCGTCACGCCGCACAATCTCGTGCTGGTTTCTGTCCTCAGCAGCAGACACAGAGTGTGAGCGGTAGGAGGTTTTAATGCGATTTGAAGCATCGTGTTTTTATTTCTGTCAAAAATATTGTCTGTCTTATACTGTCTTGTAACAATTCGTCGCCTCAGTGCTTGTTTGGCCAATCTGACATTTTTTACGAAAATGACTTTTTAATTCAGTATTATAAAGAATAAAATTTCCATTCGACTGTTAAAATATTTTTTTAAAATATTCAATTCTAAAACAATAAAAATCTCATTTCAATATTTTTCTCAACACGGCACTTAACGAAAATTCCGTGCTTGTTTGCTGTCTCCTGTAAAAGTTGCTCGAGTGCAGATTGCCCAAATAAGCACTGAGGCGACGAATTACTATCTTTTATTCCTGCAGTGATCTAATTGAAGTTCGGAAAACTATCATTATTTTAAACAGATCTCTATTTACCTTAATATCCAAGAATGTAATATCTGCATATTTGAAGATACCTTGTCCGGATTTACCAGGCAAAATAGTCGTTTTATCACCATTACTGAATTTGATCATTTTCTTATTTGTAAATTGGAATTTTTTGTCGTATAAGACCTGGAAAAAAATCATATTTTTACAAGCTTTATATTCACTTGCACTGGATGTAAGTTCAGGTGGATTCTTGTACGCTAAATTTAACAAACTTCCTGAAGGTGGTCCTAAGAACTCTTGTACTAAACAAGATAGATCCGTCATATTTGTGCTCGTTTTACTCTACTGCTACATGATATCCAGAATCTTAAAAGTGTGATTTAAACCTGTACCAACTCATTACTGCCCACTGTTGGGCTCAGGTCTCCTCAGAAGAGAGATTAGGCATAGTCCACCACGCTTGCCCAGTGCGGATTGGGGACTTCACATATCTTCAAAGGATTTTTAGAACCCTTTTCCGACATGCAGGTTTTCTTACGATGTTTTCCTTCACCGTTTTTAGCCAGTGGTGTTGTTAAAAATTGCACATAAATCTTTTTCACATTTAGATTTAGAGGTACAAGCCGGCCGGATTTGAACCCGCGACCTCCCGTTCGGAAGGACGCGCTTCGACCACTCGACCACCACGACCACTGATTTAAACATTTTTCTTTAAATAAAATGATGTGGCAATGTTTTGTGACTTACTGTCAGTTCGTAGGAACTTATGACGTGGAGACCTGGCCCTTCTTTTATCCTGTCGCTCGAAATAATGTCCTTAAAACCACCTGAGGCTTCAGACTTAGCCTGTCAAAATTAAATGAAATTATGTTTATGTTTTCGCTAAACTGTCACAATATTAGTTTCCGTACTCTAATGAAACGGCTAAGCCGATATTTTATAATAATATGCATACTCTGTAAGTCTGAAAATCAGCTACTATCTATTTTTCATACCCCTAAGTCACGGATATAGATATATTTTATTTGTGGTGGAAATGGTACAAAAAACGGGTGTTTTTACATTTTTACTCATGTGGCATTAAAAAATATATACAACTCTAAATTTGTACTCTTTTATCACCAACCCCTATTTTTAATGCCACGCTTCCTATCGCCTGACCAGGTCAACGGTCCACCATGCATACGCCCGTGCAGTGGAGGTCTGCCTACACTGCACCGGCGTATGCATATGTGGTGAGGTTTGGGGGAGGCCTATGTCCAGCAGTGGACGTCTATAGGCTGATGATGATGATGATGATAAATTCGCTTTCTTTTACTTTCGGAATATTGGTTTTAGGATGATATTTGGTGCTTATGTAAGAAATGGAAATTACGCAATTCACTTTTTTTTTTGTTTTTTTTTTTTAATGTTTATTTTATTGAAGCTGCTAACTGATAACGAGGTGTCAAAAAATGTTTCTTTAAATGCATTTTATTTTACTTAAACTTAAAGTTTATTGAACTGTGTATCAATTTAAAGCCATTAAATAAATAGCAAATAAAATAGAGTATATAAAAGTAACGCATAAACATTTTAAAACCAATTAAAGAAAAGCCAATAAAATAATAGTTCACTTATTTGAAATTTTATACAGGGTGTATGAAGACCACTCCCGAAAACTTAGTACTTGTGATACCTGGGATGTTAAGCTTTTTGCAAAAAAAATCGTCTGAATGGGTCGATTTCCTGGCTTATCATTACAGGTATCATTAGTACTACCACCAGTCTTCGTTTTCAGGAGTGCTTTGTTTACACCCTGTATACTGCTATTAAAGATAATGACAATGACAATAATGACAATTGGCAGCAGATGATGTAGGTGGTTGTGATGATGACGATGATAATTATGATGATTATAATGACGATGACGATGATGATTAGGATGACGATGACGATGATGAAGACTCACGATGTAATTTCAATTATTGCAATATTCAGTACCTCTTTGTTAATTTCATATGCTGCTTTTTTAGGGTTGCTATAGTCTACGACTCTGGTATATCCATCGAAGATTTCCTTAAACGTTTTACTGAATTCTGGACAGAATGGGTTCTTGATATCGGTGTAAATATTTAGAGTCAAGGTAGGAGAACCAATCAGAGCTCTGTTGAAAGTAACTGCCCCGATAGCAGGAAACAATTCTTTAATCTGTAAGCAAAGAGGAACGTTACTTTTGCTTAACATTTACGAAATTTTATCTAAAAACAGGAAAAGTGGACCAAATTAGTGACAGAGTGGTACCCTAGGAATAGTAAAAGAAGTAGAG
The DNA here is from genome assembly GCA_030269945.2 of Trilocha varians. Classification (NCBI taxonomy): domain Eukaryota; kingdom Metazoa; phylum Arthropoda; class Insecta; order Lepidoptera; family Bombycidae; genus Trilocha; species Trilocha varians. Next base: position 11,299,165 of record AP028257.1, read on the forward strand.
GAAGATAATATAAAAGATGGGAAGACTTCAAAAAGATGGCTGGATCGACTTGGATACGAGTGGCAAGGAATAGGCAAGATTGGAAGTCCTTTGAGGAGGCCTTTGTCGAGAGACAAGCTGTAATTTAGTTTTATTATAGTTTAGATTAGTTATTTGTAAGAAAAGCAGTAATAAAGGCTTATTTTATTTTATCTAAAAACAGGGCCACTTTAGACCTCGCCTTTTAAGAAAGTTACTTGTGATCAGGGTTTTAGAAAAAGGGCTCAGCTAAGTAAACCGATTTTGTAGATTTTTTTTTAATTTCAATGGTAAAACGTCTGCTCACGTCACGGTTAAATTTAATCGAGATTGCGACTAGTATTTTTTGAGTTATTTCTGAAAAAGTCTAGTCGATAGTCAATGATTTATTAGTAGTTTCATGAAATTTAAGACTAAAATAAAATTTTCGTAGTTTTCCTTTCATTTAATCTATCATGTTTCTTAGAGAGATTTAATCCTTATAAGGCACTCTATCAATTGATGCAATATAAATACAGGGTGTGATTTTTCGATTTGTACCAGGTTCGATTCCCGGGTGTATCAAGGTTTTTATTTAAATCTATGATCTATTTATTTTAAAAAATAGAGAAATGTTTCCTTTCAGCAAAATTCGCTAAAATCATTAATACGAGTACTTCTCCTGGAGGGGGCGTTTAAAAATTTCACCCTGTATAGAAGATTATGTACTTTACGATTATTATAAACTAAAATGAAAAATACTTTTTGTTAGTCATTACCTCGCATTCATTTTTAATGTCAAGGTATTCATAAATCCTCTTACGAGTTTTTCCTTTAGCGTAGAGTCCAAAAGCAGCCAGGGCTGCTGACAGTGGAAATGCAGAAACCGTCAAATTTAAACCACGATTATATTTTGCACAATTCTGTTGAGGAAAATAAATAAATTTAGCAAACTAAACAGAGTATTTAAATCATTTTGAAAATGAGTTTGGTACCATATCATCATTTTAGTATATTCAACATCATCGTTTTGGTATATTCGTCATCATTTTAGCATATTTGGTGGTTTTCAATGATTTTCATTCACCATGATAAACATCATAATATACAGTCACCGTTAAATAGGCATTTTTTTAATTAAATTTAAAAAAAAGAAAAACTATTAAATATATGATTTTTTTGGCCACTTTCAGACTCCAATCCTAAAAGTCATCCATTTTACTTACATAAATAAAATCTCCACTTATTTTACTGCTCTTATACGCGAACCGACTTTGAGCATCTCCAAATAAGACTAAAAGATAAAATAAAATATTATTTGTATCTTAAATTATCATTTACTTGAAAAATCTAAATCGATTTATCTAGACAATAAATATGCTCAAATAATCAGTTATACATTTACATTTTTAGACACATAGACAAAAACTATAATCCAATAGAATTTTGTTATTAGATTCCTAGGAGGATAATTAATTTTAAAATCAACGACTAGAAGCGATACGGCATCTCTAAATATGTGCATTGTGCATATCTATTTATCCTACAAATGATCTTAGAATCTTCAAACGAGGCTTGAAGACAGTTCTTGAAGTCGTAGGTAGTGGCTCCACAGTGTCCCCTGACAATGCAGAGGTCCATGAGCAACTGTTACAGCTAACGATGAGGTGGCCTGTTAGCGTTTGCCTACGAGGCAATAAATAAAACTTGAGAGGTGTCAAGGGTACCCGGATAGAACAAAGTTCCTTTCGATTAATTAGTGAGGGAATTGTAAATAAAATATTTTGATCACAGCGCCATCTAGCATTAATCATATAAAACAAAATAAGGAATTGTTTTAAAAGATTTTAATCACAGCGCCATCTAGCGATAATCATCTAAAACAAAAAAGTGTCGTGACAACTTTTTCATAAGAATTTCCGTCTAGCCCCCTTTCGATAACGCGCGATAAGGAACTTCTTTCCAACAGTGTAATTAAATTTGATTATTTTTTAAACTTACTACTTAGCCTAGCTGTTGCCAGGCAAAAGAGTGCGCACCCCAAAACGAGCTTCAACATGGTGATTATTCTACTTAACTACAAACATTGTCACTTAAATACTCGTAGATATTCTATAATGACTTTATAACCAAACTATTTTTTATTTTATTTATTATCTTTTTAATTTTGAGGTTTATTAGTCAATAAATTATTTTTAGGTTTATTCGAATTTTATCTATTTTGATAATTACAATTAGAAAAAATTAGGACAAGTATTTGAACTCATTTTCACAAGTGTATAGGAAAATAAAATCCACCTCATTGTGATACCATGGGTAGAATGGCGAGCTCTCCGACCCGTGCTGGTTCTGACCCAGCGGGGTATTCTGTGGGAGGGTGACACGCGGTCCCATCTAGGCTATGATCAAATCACAGATATATGGAATCGTCAACGTAGATTAGATCCTAACATACATAGGTAAATAGACGAACATAAACATATTACGAAATGGGTTCTTACCACGATTATTTTTAAATGACCGGTCCCGATATTCCAGCACTGTTTCAAGCGCCATGATCACGGGAAGACTGAGGAATTGCGGGTAGGTCGTTTAAGAGCAGACAAATCTGTCTACCCTCTTTCTCGTTCGTTTGCCGGTACCACTGGAACTCGAACTCACATTTCGACATACCACACTGACAGTATCGGCTGCCGTCTCAAAACTAGATTTTTTGGCTTTATTTTCGTCTAACACTGGATTCCACATACAGGATAGTTTGAAGCCGTCACCCCGATTTAAAATGCTATTCCTCGAAATTTCAATAGCTTCCTTAACCAGTCTTGGTATGTTGGTAGGTTGGCGTTCAGATGACAAACCCTGGCAAGTGTAGGTGATGTAGAGTGTTTAAAGAAATTTAGGACATAGACATACTTAAACAATCAAAACAATCGCGGGTTCAAATCCAGCCGGCTTGTACCTCTAAATCTAAATGTGAAAAAGATTTATGTGCAATTTTTCACAACACCACTGGCTATAAACGGTGAAGGAAAACATCGTGAGGAAACCTGCATATCGGAAAGAGGTTCTAAAAATCCTTTGAAGATATATATATGTGAAGTCCCTAATCCGCACTGGGCAAGTGTGGTGGACTATACCTAATCCCTCTTCTGAGAAGACCTGAGTCCAACAGTGGGCAGTAATGGGCTGGTACAGATATACTTAAACATAAAAGGCATTAACGAAAATACATAGTTACATCCAGTGCAAATTTATATTGCACTTGTAATAAAATTATCCTAATAATATTATAAAGGCGAAAGTTTGTATGTATGGATGTATGGATGTATGGATGTATGGATGTCTGGATGTATGGATGGATGTATGTTTGTTACTCTTTCACGTAAAAACTACTGAATGGATTTGAATGAAACTTTACCACAATATAGCTTATACATCAGAATAACACATAGGCTACAATTTTTGAATCCCTTTGTAACGCAGACGAAGTTGCGCAGGTCACCTAGACAGTCCGTATCGGTAAATACTCTGTCAAAAACGTTGCTAGCTCTTATACTATAATTTAAATTTGATTGTGTCATTTTTGGCACTGTCAATGGTTATTTTTTAATTGTCATAGATACAAGGAGTTCTGTTCCTTCTTAAAAATTGTGTCTTTAATTCGTTTCAGAGATTAGCAAGACCTATCCTAATCCTAATAATATTATAAAGGCGAAAGTTTGTATGTATGGATGTATGGATGTATGTTTGTTACTCTTTCACGTAAAAACTGTGTTTAGGCTTTAATGAAGCGTCTTTATGAGTTCTTTGCGTAGAGGATAAATGTCAAGGTCCGATGATGGAGCAGGAAGGTGACTATGGGAACTCCGTCATTAAGCAAGATAACCTCATCGTGTTTAGGCTCTAATGAAGCGTCCTGATGAGTTCTTTGCGTAGAGGCTGAATGTCAAGGTCTGATGATGGAGCTGGAAGGTGGCAATGGGAACTCCGTCATTAAGCAAGATAACCTCATCGTGTTTAGGCTCTAATGAAGCGTCTTGATGAGTTCTTTGCGTAGAGGATAAATGTCAAGGTCTGATGATGGAGCTGGAAGGTGGCTATGGGAACTCTGTCAATAAGTAAGATAACCTCATCGTGTTCAGGCTCTAATGAAGCGTTCTGGTGAGATCTTTACGTAGAGGCTGAATGTCAAGGTCTGATAATGGAGTTGGAAGGTGGCTATGGGAACTCCGTCATCAAGCAAGATAACCTCATCGTGTTTAGGCTCTAATGAAGCGTCCTGATGAGTTCTTTGCGTAGAGGCTGAATGTCAAGGTCTGATGATGGTGCTGGAAGGTGGCAATGGGAACTCCGTCATTAAGCAAGATAACCTCATCGTGTTTAGGCTCTAATGAAGCGTCCTGATGAGTTCTTTGCGTAGAGGCTGAATGTCAAGGTCTGATGATGGAGCTGGAAGGTGGCAATGGGAACTCCGTCATTAAGCAAGATAACCTCATCGTGTTTAGGCTCTAATGAAGCGTCTTGATGAGTTCTTTGCGTAGAGGATAAATGTCAAGGTCTGATGATGGAGCTGGAAGGTGGCTATGGGAACTCTGTCAATAAGTAAGATAACCTCATCGTGTTCAGGCTCTAATGAAGCGTCTTTATGAGTTCTTTGCGTAGAGGATAAATTTCAAGGTCCGATGATGGAGCAGGAAGGTGACTATGGGAACTCCGTCAATAAGCAAGATAACCTCATTGTGTTTAGGCTCTAATAAAGCATCTTGATGAGTTCTTTGCGTATAGGATGAATGTCAAGGTCTGATGATGGAGTTTCGGACGGGCTGACTTTCAATGACTGATAGTTTATGTTATAACCAGTAACTTAGGCTTTATTTATTTTAGAAATTGTTGTTTTTTTTTAATTCTCAATGAAGTTCAAGGATGGTATTTACAGCGAGAAAAAATCGAATCGTTGACATTTAATGTCATTTATTGAATGTTTTAACTGTAATTGATGTCTGTAATTATACTGTTGGTTGGCTTATATATTAAATAAATAAATAAATAAATAATTGAGATTGGCGCAGACGAAGTGGCGCGGGACAGCTAGTACATAATAAATACTAGAGATGTAACGAATATTCGCATTCGCAAAAAATCATGCGAATGTTTTAATAAAAGTTAAGAGGATGTTGTGTGGGGATATAGAGGGAATCTGACAGAGCCAAGATAAAGGCCTCTATCTGCCCTTTAAAATAAGCCCAAACTCGATGAATCTACGACCTTGTGTTGTCAAAATTACTTTAGCGGGGTTACAGGGGACGGAGCAACGGGAAAGAGTGCCGAGCGCGTAACGCGTCGCGCCGTCCCTCCAAACCCCGTGCTGGGTTCTGGCCTCAGCCGGGGTTCGGACGCTGAGTGTGAGCGGTTGGAGGTTTTAGTGCGGTTCAACTCCCACATACCCCACCCGCAGGGCGGTCGGGGATCCGGTGATTTCCTCAAACTTAAAAAAAAGAGGGGTTACAACTATTTGGGGGGAGACGCAAGTACCCCCTCCTTTTCAAGTAGATTCAGTTAAGGTAACATATAGATATAAATTTTACAGTACTATAAATTAGAATTATTTTGTAGATACAGCTGACATGTCCATAAAAACCCTTCAACTTTTTGTCGACATTCCTAATAAATACTTGAGTTTTAACTGAAGAAGGAATAAGAAAGTAAATAAAACAAAGTTTCATCATAATCATTTAATATTTAGGTAATGGTCACACAAAAAGACGAGAGAAAACAAAAAAAACACGCATCTGTATCAAGTTTACATATAAATTTTACCGAAATATCGTGATATTGATATACACAAAAGACGGGGCGATATCATACCTGCTTATGACGACAGTATGTATATTAGTCGAAAACTGCATATTAAAATAATTGAAAACATTGGCCATTTTGACTGAAACGCCAATAACATCAGATGACGTCACGATTAGGTAAATAATATAAAATGGACGTTCTTCATTGGTTGCGTCATGATACTTTTGACGTTTGTTTATCTAATCGTGTCATCAAACGCGACGCCATGACACTGGGCTGTGGAATTTGTCGAAACCTGTTTAAACTTTTTAAACTTGGCATTGTTCCCGAAATAATGATATTTTCGTTAATAGTAAATGTGTACCCACATTATGGAAGAGGGTTTCAAAAAGTTCAGGTTTTGTTCTCAATATCGCGACTTTTTTCATTTGATAACGCTGGTATCGTATTTTGTCGGTCCTAAGTCTTAGTCTTCCTTAACCACTCAACTGGGATCGGCAACAAAATTGGTTTGTTTACTTTTGCCAAGTCTGTGGCAGGAACCAAAATTGAGCAAAAGGTTACGTTTGTTCGGAAACTAGTTATGTTTATACTACATTTTACTATCGTCTCATATTTTCTGGAGATAATATATTTTCGTCCAAAATGTATTACAGCGTATTTTAAGAATAAATTAAAATTAAAAATCTATTTCAAAAATTTATGGTAAAAAACATTTTTAAAAGATAGTTAAACGGTAGTTTCCCAGTTTCACCATCTAGCTAAAATTGACGTTCCCAGTTGAGTGGTTAAATGAAATGTTAGATTAGTGTTAATTTCTAGTCGAGATTGTCTGTAACGTCGACTGCTATAGCCAGTAAAGGAGTTCGGTATAGAGCTTTCCTTCCAGCGTAAGTTATGTAATACAAATAGGGATGATCTGTTTTCAGCTCTACTGCATATTTTGGACATTTATATCCTGAAAAAAAAACCCATGATTAATTTTTTCAACGCTGATTGTAGCAAAAATTGTGTTATAGAAAAAGTTGCGCTAAAGGGTCAGATAATATTCTTTTAGTTGCATACAGACAAACGTCCTGCCTGACGATAGGTTACCGTCGTTCATAGACCTCTGCAATGACTTTTCATAAATCTCGTTTATATATCAAAGTAGAGGTTATTTTACATAAGCATTTCAGATCAATAATATAGTCATTTTAAATCTTACCTTCGTAACCCTCGCTTACTGGAGCCGGCCTAAAACGAATTTGATGTAGAACTGATGAAATGTATGTTTGTGAACAATTATGTGTCACACCTTGAAGTCGTAGTCCTCCTTCTTCGAAAAAGTCTTTCAAGTAATTTGACTGAAAGTGAAGACAACGTACTAGGTAAATTACATTTTATAATCTCATCATTAACATTCCCGACCCCGCATAATATAAAATAAATGAAATACTTTGAAATGAAATGAAATACTTTATTTTCAACATTGATGACGTGCTCATTCTTGTTGACGTCAAAATTTAAAAGCTACCACCAGCTCGGACACAAAAAATAATAATTGTAGCCTCCGTCCTGGCAACTGGCAAGAAACTCAGCGGACATGTCTTTTTTGTAATATGAGCATTTTTTTTTTCTTTAAAGTATTTCAACAGTATTATACAATTTTACCTTAAATATACAAAATAAAAAAAATCGATTATGATAATGAAATGACTTGGCGAGCAACTCATTCCCACTTTGTGCAATCGTCCAGGTAATCATTGACCTTATAGTAGGCTTTTTTGCACAGACGTTCTTTAATAGTTTTCTTAAACCTATGTATTGCTAGGTTTTAAACATCTTGCGTCATTCAATCATTAACAGTTCCTTTACCATATAATGCGAGTGATGTAAGTACGAGCATCATTGGTAGGTACTGCCCAAAAGCGAACGAGAAAGAAAGTAGGCAGATTTGTTTAGTCTAAAGTCTACCTGAAGTATCCAGTCTTCTTGAGATTATGAAGTTCGTCTTAATAATGATTTTAAAATTCATGTTATACATTAGTTTTGTTCTAACTTACATTTTTCGCAGCTTTTACTGAATCGAAGTTAGCAGTATATTCTCTCGTGACTGTAGTAAACTTCCCGCACACTTCTTCAAGTTGATCAGGGATTTCATTAAATATTCTTGGATCACGAAGCTTATCCAATAATTACAAAAGTCCATCAGGATCGTTAGGATAGATTACGTAGGTCGCATAATCTCCTCCTATAGTTAACAGTTCCACTATCTGAGAAGAGATGAAATAAAAGGTTTAAAAGTAGAAATGTGTTTTATATAAGGAAGCTTTGTATTTGTTTAGATTAGGAATGTAGCAAATATTCGCAAAAAAATCACACGAATTTTATGCATGGCGGATCCATATGCAACGTGTCCCAAAATTCAACGATAAGTGGGCGCCAAAAGGTTGACCTGCTCATGAGCACTTAAGGAAAAATAATAAAAAAAATATACCAAAATTTTTAAAATAAAAAAATAAATAAAAAGTTAGTAAAAATATATAAAGTTGCTTAGGTGTAGATAGAATATAACGAAGCCAATATCAGCCTACCAAGGAAGGGATAAGGGGGACAATCACATTTGTTCAAAAATCGACATTCGTAACATTCCTAGTATGGATTTCTTCTTCGACTTCTGCGAGTCCACTATCTCGCAGAAGGAGGCGGCGGGGTGGGTGTAGGAGAGCTCTTCCCTCCCCGACCGACCCCGTCGCCGCCGACATCGAGCTGGGGGCCGGCCTCGGGAAGTGTCCCGGGATTTGGCCCCTAAGAGTACCGGGTCCACCAACACCGGACCCGAGGGGTGCTGCGCTAGGCCTCAGCGCGCACCCTTTGTACCAACTACCGGGGGATGGTGAGCCGCGCTCCCCGACCTAGGCTGGTTTTGACACGGCCTGAGCCGAGGGAGACCTTTCATCAAGCGGCCTCATCTCGGTGGGCTTTTGGCCCGTTCACCGAGGGAGCCGGTGGTCGTTTCACCGACGACTGCCGGTTCGACGTCCGGGGGTGACGGGGCGATACGTGAGCGACAATCGCGAACGCGTCCTGTCACCCCTGCCAGCCTCGTGCCGGGTTCTGTCCCGGCCGGGGATCGGACGTCGAGCGTGAGTGGCGGGAGGTTTTAGTGCGGTTCAACCCCCACATACACCACTCGCGGGGCGAGTGGAAGGCCGGCGATTTCCTCCCGTCCAAAAAAAAGTATGGATTGTGGAAACAAGCACAGCTCTTGAAACCCTTTTTTTTTTTTTTTTTTTTTTTTTTTTTGCCATGTAGGCAGACGAGCCAACGGCCCACCTGATGGGAAGTGGTTACCGTCGCTCATGAACCTCTGCAATGTCAGGGGACACTGAGGGGTCGCTACCTACGACCTAACTTTAAGGACCCTCCTCAAGCCTCGTTTGAAGAAGGACAAGTCATAGCGCTCAGGGAATACCGAGGAGGGGAGCTCATTCCATAGCCGGATGGTGCGTGGCAAAAAAGTGTTCTTGAAACGAACCGTGGATGACCGCGGTGGTTCCATATAGTAGGGATGAACTCCACCTCGACGCCGAGTGGTACGATGATAAAAGGGAGATGTTGGAATCATCTCAAATAATTCCTCGGAGCACTCCCCGTGGAACAACCGGTATAAGATGCAAAGAGACCCGAAGTCCCTTCGCAGACCCAAGGGTTCCAGGTGGTCCGTGAGCTTGGGATCGTCAACGATACGAACAGCTCTGCCCTGCACGGAGTCAAGTGGATGCAGTTGGTATTTGGGAGCACCAGCCCAGAGGTGGGAGCAGTACTCCACGCGAGGCCGTACCTGTGCCTTGTAGAGCACAAGCCTTTGCCTCGGCGTGAAGTACCGCTTTGCTCGGTTGATGACTCCCAGCATCTTAGAGGCAAGTTTGGCCTATCCTATATATCGCTTTAAACGGAACATCCAAAGTAGCCAAACTATCGCTGACCTCTTTATTTTCAGTAACACAAAGACCTAGTAGAGTTTGAACAAATTTCGAATAAAATTAAATCTAATTTGTTAGCAATATTTACCTTAGCATTTAAGTATTTATTGTTGGCATATCTAAATCTACCTTCTCCTGCCTTTCCAGGAACATTAGTCACTTTATTTCCAGATTTAAATTTTATGACGGTCTTCTTTGTGAATTGAAATTTTTTATCGTATATGAGCTGAAAATAATATGAATATGGTTTTGTCATCTTGAAGGACTTTACTCTTCAACTGGGTAAAGGTCTATATTGACACCGGTAGCTTCCATAGACTCAACCTTTGGGGGTCCTCTGAGCATTTTATTTTGAAATTTAATTTTGTTGATTAGCTCTCCAGTTTTTTTAACATAATGTAAATGAGAGTGTGATATACAAATATGCTGTAAATAAAATCAATGCATTAACGTATACTTACTTACTGCAATAACATAGAAAAAAAACTCACAGTGAAATCAGAGGTACTGGTAAAGATAAGGCCAGCTCCTTCCTTAATCATCTCGCTGGAAATTAAATTTTGATCACTTCCAAAGCCAGTCGATTTTACCTGTTAAAAAAATTTGAAATATAACTCTTAGAAAATCACCTGACTGGCACCTGCCTTGTTTATGTGGTCGAACCATACCTTTTATTACTCTCACTCAACAGTCCGTTCGAACCCTGGCCAACAACAAGTACGACGTAGTCCTTAGAGCCAACTTTAATACTTTATGTTGTCATTGCCATTGAAACAAGCTAACTTGTCAATTGATCGTAACTTGTTACCTTTGTTTATTGACTTCTGCAATGTCAAGTGACACTAAAGAGCCGCTATGAGCTACCTCGAAGGACTTTCTTCAAGTCACGTTTGGAAAAGGATAAGTCATAGGACTTAGGAAATATCGAAGAGGACCATACTACCTTTACTCGTAATGATAGCACAATATACTATCTAAAAACAACACCAACCTGATAATTGATCTCCCTAGCTGCTTTCGTTGGCTCATCATAGTCTACTACCCTGGCAGTTATATCAAACGTCCTGTCTAACTCCTGTTTGAATGCTGGACAGAATCTATTATCATCATCGGTGTAAGCGTTAAATGTTAATTTTGGTGGATTGACCAAACCGGTTATAAATTTATTTATACTGATAAATAATTTTCGTATCTGAAATAAAATTATTTATTACTAGTTGACACGCATTTTTAACTGTATCACAAAATGAAGATTCAGAGAGCGCTTGCGATATAAGCACAATCTAGTTATGACAACACATCAGAACCTCAAAAATTACCAATGTTTCTCCACTACATTATGACCATATTGTTATGCATGTTTTATTCATAATATATATTTCACATAACCCAAGCTCACGGATCGACTGGAACCTCTGAGTGTGCGGAGAGATTGCAGCTTTCTATGCATTCTGTACCGTTTGGTCTATGGGGAATGCTCCGAGGAACTTTTTGAGATGATCCCTTCATCTCCCTTTTACCATCGTACCACACGCCGCAGGGGCAAGGTTTACCACCACCACCACCACCTTTACTTAGAACCGCTGCGATCCTCCACGGTTCGCTTCAGAAGATCATTTTTGCCCCGTACCATTCCGATTTGGAATGGACTCCCATCCGCGGTGTTCCCGGAGCGCTATGACATGTCTCTCTTTAAACGATGTTTAAGAAAAGTCCTGTATCGGTAGGCGATAGATAACAGCCCCTCATTGCCCTGGCATTGCAGAGGTTCATGAGCGACGGAGACCGCTTACCATCGGGTGGGCCGTAGGCTCGTTTATCTATCACGCAATGAAAAAATATATATATATTTAAAACACATTGAAATTGTAGTCTTTAAGATCACATGTAAGTAGACCTTTAAAAAGTATGTGTGAGTTTAAAAAGTTCGTATCCGAGCAAGCGTGGTGGAATATGATTGATCAGTGTACTAAAAAGAGATCTATGCCCAGTAGTAATGGGTTGTACGATAAAGTGCACTTTACCTCGTCTTTACTCTTCAAGTTCAAAAATCTTAACGCTGATTCATACTGACTTCCTTCAGCTTTAAGTGCTACGGATGCTACTGCTTCAGTTAGGAAGTATGGTTCCATCAGGATTATTTGACCAGGATTCCTTTTTACACCGTCCTGCGAAACCATATAACATCATGAAGCCAACCATACACACTAGGGTATAGCAGATTTACCTGCATAGCTAAACTATACAGATATATTAGACGAAAAGTTCTGGAGTGGCGGCTACGGACCAGTAAGCGCAACGTGGGTAGACCTCCCACAAGATGGATCGACGACCTGGTCAATATCGCGGGAGGTCACTGGATGCAGATAGCGCAGCACCGGCCGTTGTGGCGAAGTTTGGGGAGGCCTATGTCCAGCAGTGGAGGTCTATAGGCTGATGTTGATGATGATGATGATGATACTCGACGGAGTTCAGACGCTGAATGTTAGTAGTGAAGTTTTAGTTTGGTACGATTCCTAAATACTCCACCTGCGATGCAAGTGAAAGTTTCACGATTTCTACTCAAAAAAAAATTAGATTTAATACACTCTCTAAAACGTTTTTATTTCTTAATAAGGGGTGGGCTATATAAAGTTTGCATTTTCCAAAATTTCGACTGTCATGTTGGCTGTGTGACATGTTGCGCTATCCTGTTGAAACCAAATGTCGTCCATGTCATACTCTACAACTTTTGGAAACAAATATACGTTGAGCATGGCACGGTAACGCTCGCCATTGACCGTAACGGCGGCTCCTTGCTCATTTTCGAATGATGTCGCCGGACCAAAACCCAAACCAAACCGTAAGTCTTTGTGGGTGCATTGGCTTCTCAATGGTGACGTGTGGATTTTCCGACCCCCAGATGCGACAATTTTGCTTATTGACATAGCCTCCGAGGTGAAAATGGGTTTCATCTGAAAAGACGATTTTTCGGTAAAAATGCTCATCTTCGGCCAAACGATCTTTTGCCCATTGGGCTAACCGAAAACGTCCCATTTTGTAAATGTCAAACCTTTTGCTAAATTATGAACACAAATTGAATGACATTTGAGCTGTCATTCTCTAAATAAACAGTAGTTCAAAATGCAAACGTTAGATTTCCCACCCTATACTTCATAGTACCTACTCCGTGTATACTGTTGTAGGGAATGGTCCTGCAAAATACTTACATATAAAAAATCTGCGGTAATCTTGTTTCTTTTATATCCAAAGCGATACTGGATATCTGTAATATTAAACAAAAAAAATATTAATGACAAATACTCCAACCATGTAACGAAATAACAGTCTTAACACGTTCGCTGCGACACAAGGTGTAATCGGCCCGGACCATGATCAGACGTTAGGGCGACACGCGGTCTATTAGACCCCAATTCCTTTAACAAAGTTATGCTCTTCGCAAACCAAGGAAATTCATGTTTTTCTTTGCCACACCACAGGAAAGTTGCCAGAGGGATCATTTAGGCCTCGTATAATAGTGAACGTATTAAAAAGTGTCATACTTTACCACTCAAATCACAAGCTAGTCCCAAGCATAATAATGAAGAGAAAACTAGTATTTTGAACATTTTGTCGATTTTTTTTGACTGAAAATAAATTCCAGCTTATATACTATTTCATTGGTCTTATCTTCACTTAATTATTCATTTTATTGTCTTTGGGTTCGCTGTGTAAATTAGCAAAACGTTTTTTTTTAAATCAAACGACATAGTACCTACTATTATTTTAGATTTTAAATCATCAGAAAAATAAAATATTTTTTTTTATTTAGTTTTATACATAGTGGCTACAAGGGCCCACATTACAATACATAAAAATACATAAAAGTATTACTAAGTCTTAATCTAAGTGTTAGTGACAACATAACAGAACGTGGCCTAAGCAATATATCATAGACCTCCATTCCATTCGACTCGTCCCACATGAGCATCCACGCAATGGGCTATGTATGGTGAGTCGTATGGTTGGGCTATCATCGCCATAATGCTGTTTGGACTGTCGCGCACTCTGCAGAGCTGCGATGCGCATCGTTTTCGAATGATGGCATGGAAACAATCCACTCGGGCTTCTGCAAACATTCCCGATGCGCTGCAGAATCGAGGCAGTCCCAACAACACGACGAGTCAAATATTATTAATTATTGATGCTTATGGAATTTTGTTATATTTTTTTCGAGTAGAGAGTATTTCCATTATTTATTCTTTCAGGCTTTCACTTTGCTGTACAGAGATATTATGCAAAATTAGTGTAAACAGTAGATAAAATATTAAACTCACAACATTTTACTTAAAGATCTTGCTAACGAACATAATTTGAATATAAATTAATTTACCTCTTTAAATTTAACGATTTTTATTTAATGACATTTGAAAAAACGATAAAGTTTTATCAGTATACTTTTAGGTGTATTTATTTTTGTTAGTTACCTGGCATCTAGGCGCATAATAAAATTATTTATTACACACTTAAGTAGACTAAAGTACCAATTTAAACGATTGTATATTGATTAACTTGTAGCATTTTCTTTATCTAAGAAACCATAACACAATTACTGAACTGTAACGAATCTGTTACTACCCAATGACTTGTCCTTCTTCAAACGAGGCTTGAGGAGGGTCTTTAAAGTTAGGTCGTAGGTAGCGACCCCTCAGTGTCCCCTGACATTGCAGAGGTTCATGAGCGACGGTAACCACTTCCTATCAGGTGGGCCGTTGGCTCGTCTGCCTACATGGCAATAAAAAAAAAAAATGCTACGCTTAGTCCTTCTAAATTCGGCATAGTCCACCACACTAGCTCATTGCAGATCGGGGACTTCACAGAATGTCTTCGAAGGGTTTTAACAAAGTTTAATATCTTTCTTATGTAGATATCCTTACCATATTTTCCCTCATCATTCTATAATGCCACCTAATCATAAGTCGTTACCCATGTCGGCGCGACGGATAAGAGTGCCGAGTGTGTAATGCATCGCACCGTCCCTCATAACCCCGTGCTGGGTTTTGGCCTCAGTCGAGGTTCGGACACCGAGTGTGAGTGGTTGTAGGTCCCACATTTCATCAAACTCAAAAAAAAACCTTCGCTCGTGAATCTTTACATTTCTGGAGAAACTACAACCTACTCTAGGGTCTTCAATTTTTAATGTTTTAATTGTTTCAATGCGACGGCAGCAAAGAACAAACAGATATCTACAAAATTCGTAGTTTCCAGGAGAGCGTTTTTTGTGAGAAAGTTTGATAACTTTTACTATAACAATGCCAGGTTTTTCAAATTTGGAATGTGTAAATAAAATAATGTTTCGCAGCAAATAGCGACATATTTTAAATAAATTATTGTTTTTTTTTCGTATTACTGCAGATGTCTTTTTCTACATCGCATAGAAAAATAAATAAGATGAGTCAACTGCCATGTATTCGTTTCTACGTAAGACTTTTTCCTTAGAAAAGAAGTAAAAAGTGAAGAACGCATCCAGATCGCGAAATATAATTTCACACCATTTCCATCAACATCATACCAATCGAATAAAGAAGGTAAAGAACCTACAGCAAACGTTTTTTCTAACTGATATCTTTGTTTATACTAAGTGGCTTGCTAAATTGTACGACGCACACACGGTTATCCGGTAGATGTGCGGGTGTACTTCGTTTTTTTTCAAAAAATTAGTGTATATGTCTTTATTTACGCAACAAAAAACACATAAAAATACACTTTTTGTTTGAAAAAAAAATTTTACCAGATAAAATAAAGAATTCTGGATTCAAATATCCATAAAAGTTAAATTCGGCAAAATGCAGATGTCTTCTTGTTCTTTGCTGCCGTCGAATGGGCGTATGTTCCTGATTGTTTGAAAGAGGAGGGAATTTTATTAAATTCATCTATTTGATCTATTTGAAGTCGTGGTGGCCGAGTGGTCGAAGCGCTTCCTTCCGAACGCGGGTTCAAAACCGGCCGGCTCGTACCTCTAAATCTAAATGTGAAAAAGATTTATGTGCAATTTTTCACAACACCACTGGCTAGAAACGGTGAAGGCAAACATCGTGAGGAAACCTGCATGTCGGAAAATGATTCTAAAAATCCTTTGAAGATATGTGAATTACCCAATCCGCACTGGGCAAACGTGGTGGACTATGCCTTATCCCTCTTCAGAGAAGACCTGAGCCCAGCAGTGGGCAGTAATGGGTTGGTACAGGACAGTACAGTACAGATCTATTTTATTCAGTAAAATAGATCACAGGGACGCAAACCCCGAGATGTTCATTTATTTCTTGAAGACTGTATTACAACTCTTCATCTTGTGACCACTTTGAGAAGCACGATTGGCTTCAGAAAAACGATTTTTCTACTTGCATCTGGCATAGTTAAAACAGCTATCATAAGGAACATCAATAAAATAACAAGACTAAGTAGAGTAATTTCATCGAAGAATAATAAATCTAGGTATGTTATATTAGAGTAAGTTATCATCATCAGCCCTAATTAGGGAATCCATTCCCAGGTTCCCAGACCTTTTTCAGTCCCGTAAATTTCAAAATTCTCCAATCTCCGGATTTTTGGGATTGACAAAAGAAACGAATCAAAACGAGACTTTAGTGACAAAAATACTCAAATTAATTAAAGTAGCAAGTTTGGTATAATCTTATGAACAAGTTTTGAATTCTCAAAAGGATGAATTGATATGGTTTTAGTTTTTTTATTAGACAAATTATTCAAGAGTGTTCAAGTCTACATGAAAATTGTTCCTAGACGACGACAGATACCCTCAACTGGGAACGTCACTATTAGCTAGATGGCGAAACTGGGGACTTCGTTTGGAATCAATACCGTATTTTAAGCTCCTTTTTAAAAACATTTTTTTCTAATATTTTTTAATTTTGATTTTTAATTAAACCTTATATTTTTGTAAATCTTTATTATTAAACGAGGCTGTATTGCATTTTCAGCGAAAATATATCATCGCCGTAAAATATGAGACGATTAAAAAAAGTAAACAAAACAAGTTTTAGAACTGTGGTCAATTTTGTCTCCTGCCACAGACTTGGCAAAAGTAAATAAACCAATTTGGTTGCCGATCCCAGTTGAGTGGATACATAATGGCATTTTACATATTGTAACTATTGTCATTTATTTCAAAGTTAAATACAGATTTTAATCAATAAAATTATCTTGCTAATCATTGTTCTTGGCTCACTAAAATCTAAATAGAACTTACCTATTAACTTATTTCCAGTAAAAGTAATTGTAGTAGGTAAGGTATAAGGTTAAAATAAATAACAAATTATTTTTAAATCTTTTAATTTTTTCAACAAATTGCTTCAAAAAGATTAATTTCTCAAGTGACTTTTGGCTGTAACATCAACTGCTATAGCCAACACAGGCGTACGGTATGGGGCTTTTTTACCAGCGTGGGCTATATAGTACAAATGCGGATGAACTGTTCTCAGGTTAACTGAGTGTTCCAAACATTTACTGCCTGAAAAATAATGTAATTTAAAGAAAACTTTTTAAATACAAACTTTTAAGATCCTGGGTATCATGTAGTGGTAGTAAGTAATATAAGAAAAACGAGTCCAAACACGACGGATCTATCTTGTTTAGCACAAGAGTTCCTGTGACCACCTTCTGAATCGAAAACCGGGAAGTTTGTCAAATATAGCTTGCAATCCACCCGAACTTGCATAGTTACATCCAGTGCAAGTTCACATAAAGCTTATAAAAAGAAAGACTTTGTCTGACTCTGCAGTGGACTTATGGCCAAAGGGAGATCTCCGACCGGGCGAGGTAGTGTATGCCCGGTCAGGCCGAAGCCCACTGCAGTAGATTTCAGATGTCGTATAAATACAAAGATTTCTGCAAATGTCGTAACCGCGATTCAAGATCTCGCGCGTTATTATTGGTCGCCACAGACTTTAATATAAAAATATTAAGAGTCGTTTGTTTTATACATCAAAAATATAAATACCTAAAACGCTACAAAAAAATATGTAATCTTAATTTCGATGATCTGGAACAAAAGCTTCATTCCTGGTTTAATTAATATTATTATGTTTTTACACTAGGTAGGCTTATTTAGTTGGAGCAAAAATATCTTAGTCGTCATACAACCCACGTTGTACTATTGAGATTACCTATATATCCAGTTTTGCTCAATGGAGCTGATTTCAAGCGAATTTGATGTAGAACTGACGAGATGTATGTTTTTGAACAATTTCGTGTGACACCGTAAAGTTCAGATCCTTCTTTGAAAAATCCTTTCAAGTAATTTGACTGAAAGAAGACTATTGTAATTATCTATAGTTTAACTTTGAAGTGGCAGGGCAGGACACATTGGGCGAAAAACGATGTGGCCGAAAAGTTCTAGAATGGCGACCACGAATTGCTAGACTTGGCGAGGTTTGGGGTAGGCCTATGTCCAGCAGTGGACGTCTATAGGCTGATGATGATGATAAAATGTTACGTTTTTATTTTTGTTGATTGGTGTACAATGAAGAATATTCTATCTATCTATCGACGGCAGCAAAGAACAAACAGATATCTACAAAATCGTTAGTTTCCAGGAGAGCGTTTTTTGTGAGAAAGTTTGATAACTTTTACTATAAGAATGCCAGGTTTTTCAAATTTGGAATGTGTAAATAAAATAATGTTTCGCAGCAGATAGCGACATATTTTAAATAAATTATTGTTTTTTTTTTCGTATTACTGCAGATGTCTTTTTCTACATCGCATAGAAAAATAAATAAGTTGAGTCAACTGCCATGTATTCGTTTCTACGTCCTTAGAAAAGAAGTAGAAAGTGAAGAACGCATCCAGATCGTGAAATATAATTTCACACCATTTCCATCAACATCATACCAATCGAATAAAGAAGGTAAAGAACCTACAGCAAACGTTTTTTCTAACTGATATCTTTGTTTATACTAAGTGGCTTGCTAAATTGTACGACGCACACACGGTTATCCGGTAGATGTGCGGGTGTACTTCGTTTTTTTTTCAAAAAAATAGTGTATATGTCTTTATTTACGCAACAAAAAACACATAAAAATACACTTTTTGTTTGAAAAAAAAATTTTACCAGATAAAATAAAGAATTCTGGATTCAAATATCCAAAAAAGTTAAATTCGGCAAAATGCAGATGTCTTCTTGTTCTTTGCTGCCGTCGCTATGATATTAACGATAGGAAAGTCAAAACTGAAAAAAACACTCGCCCAAGTCAATCGACGTAACACATAACGATGGCGCGATTCAGAATCTATACAAATAATATAGTAGAAAAGTCAGCTTTGTCCGAGATAAACTTAAAAACTACTGCACGGTTTTGCTTCAAATTTAGCACGAATATTATAAAGAAATCGGGTCAAAACATAGGCTGTAATTTTACTGAATGGAAACATTCTTTTATTTTTGAAAAGAAAAAAAACGAAACTCATAAATTTAGAAAACTCTTGGTACACCCGTGAATCAAAGCTGGTACAATTACAACAAAAATTACACCCTATATTTTATCATACTATTTCCCAAGGGTATTTTGTTATATGATCGAAGATATGGTTCCACTTACATTTTTTGCAGCTTTCATCAAATCAACATTGTTAGTATATTCTCTCATGACCATTGAAATCTTTCCACATACTTCGGTCATTTGATCAGGTATTTCATTAAATATTTTTGGGTTACGGAGTTTGTCCAATACTTCTAAAAGTCCATCATGTATGATAGGATAGATTATATAAGCTGCATAATTTCCTCCTTCACCTAAGAGTTCCACTACCTGGAAGATATACTAATTTGTTAGACCACCAATTGCCCATATCATCATCATCATCATCATCATCATCATCAGTCTATAGACGTTCACTGCTGGACATAGGCCTCCCCCAAACTTCGCCACATCGACCGGTCCCGCGCCATCTGCATCCAGTGACCTCCCGCAATCTTGACCAGATCGTCGGTCCATCTTGTGGGGGGTCTGCCAGCATTGCGCCTACCGCTTCGTGGCCGCCACTCCAGAACTTTTCGGCCCCACCGGCCATCCATTCTTCGCTCAATGTATCCTGCCCATTGCCACTTCAAAGATGCAATTCTTCGGGCTATGTCGGTTACTTTAGTTTCTGCGGATCTCCTCATTTCTGATTTGATCACGCATTGCCCATATACCATTTATTTGGTACCTAATTGACAAAGAGTTGACAAATGACGAAGTCAACAATATTTTTAGTATAGATTCCAATTTTTTAAAGTAACACAATCTATCTATCAGCATTAAGCTGAGACTCGACCGGTTTGTAATGGAAACATTTGTATAGTATTATTATTATTTTCGTAAATTTTAATCTCCCACTGGTTAGTTGGGGGTATATCACCACTCCAGCGGGCTTTTGGCCAAGCTGAAGTGAGTTTAGAATGATGATACAATGCTATTATTATTATTATTTTTTTGTATTGTTTGTGCCACTGTTTCCATCACAAATAAAGAAATATCTATGTCTATTTCTATCTATCCCTGAAAATTCTTTTCAAATCTAACTAGCAGTGATTGACCAACCGTCACAGGTGTCGACGTGCAACCACAAAACAAATGTATTGCATATTTCGTGAAGTTTGTTTACCAAATCATGACGTCATCCGTCGTGAATATTGTTTTAACCAATTTATTATAATCTTTTAATTTATGAAAAATTGAATTAATCTTTAAGTAGAACCAAATTAGTGTTTTAAATTTTCTAATACGTAGTTTTCCTTAATATCATTAAATCTTCGATTATTTGATACTCTCTTCATATCTATGTATGGTGATTCAACTAAAGTCTAATTAGTATACTACGTGACCCGTGCAACTTCGTCTGCGTCACAGACGGATACAACATAGCCTATAGCCTTCCTCGATAAATGGACTTTCCAACAGTGAAAGAATTTTTTAAATCGAGAACCAGTAGTTCCTGAGATTAGCGCGTTCAAACAAACAAACAAACAAACTCTACAGCTTTATAATAGTCTTTTTTTTTATTGCCATGTAGGCAGACGAGCCAACGGGCCGCCTGATCGTAAGTGGTTGCCGTCGCTCATGAACCTCTGCAATGTCAGGGGACATTGAGGGATCGCTACCTACGACCTAACTTGAAGGACCCTCCTCAAGCCTCGTTTGAAGAAGGACAAGTCATAGCGCTCTGGG
Source organism: Trilocha varians (assembly GCA_030269945.2). Lineage (NCBI taxonomy): Eukaryota > Metazoa > Arthropoda > Insecta > Lepidoptera > Bombycidae > Trilocha > Trilocha varians. Next base: position 11,320,133 of record AP028257.1, read on the forward strand.
AATACCAAAGAGGGGAGCTCATTCCATAGCCGGATGTTGCGTGGTTCCATATAGTAAGGATGAACTCCACCTCGACGCCGGGTGGTACGGTAATAGAAGGGAGTTGTTGGAATATTCTTATTACTATAAGTTCTGTGTGATTAATAATTATTTACCTTGGCATTTAAATACTTATTGTAGCCATATTTAAATCTTCCTTCTCCTTCTATTCCGAGAACTTTGGTCAATTTATTCCCAGATTTAAATACCATTTTTTTTTGTTTTGTGAATTGAAACTTTTTATCGTACTGAAACTGAATTGAGGATTATGTTAAAAATGACCATTTAATAAAATCTTGTAATTGGAATTAAGTTCCTTATCGCGCGTTATCGAAAGGGGGCTAGACGGAAAAATTCTTACGAAAAGTTGTCACGACACTTTTTTTGTTTTACATCGCTAGATGGCGCTGTGATCAAAATCTTTTAAAACACGTTCCTTATTTGTTTTAGATGATTATCGCTAGATAGCGCTGTGATCAAAATCTTTTGAAACACGTTCCTTATCGCGCGTTACGTTAGACTAAAAAATATAGGATATCTTTTAATCGAAAGGAACTTCGTTCTATTCGGGTGTCTCATGACACCTCTAAAGTTTTTTTAAATTAAATTATATATTACTTACTGTCCAATCAAATGAACTGGCAAATATGAGGCCAGGCCCTTTTTTTATATGTTTATGAGAAATAACATCCATCTTACTACCAGACCCTTGAGATTTAATCTGTAAAAATAAAATTTAATATTACAAGTAAACAGGGAGGATCTGTAACTTTGGACAATCTGACGTGGGGTGAATGACCTGTCGAAATACAACTTAGCGCCATTTTTTTTTTTGGTTCACATTGTATGGAAAACGTACGACTATCGTTGTGGACTTCCATACTATGATGAATTTTTTTGTATCCAATTCCTAAAATAAAAGTGGTTCTAAGTTTTATTACAGGTCATTCACCCCACGTCAGATTGTCCAAAGTTATAGATTCACCCTGTATAAGAAGGATTTTAAGCTCACAAAATCTCGAAGTTTTAAATAAATATTTAAATAAGCACTTTCAAATACTACAATTTACTTACTAGACTGCACTTAACATTAAATTCCCAATTGCAAAAGAAAATAAGGTAAAATGAACTACAAAAAAGTAACAAACGCAATATAAAAATAATTAACACTAAGAGGTAATGTTTGTTAATTGATAATGTTTGGTTTGTAGAACCAGCTAAACAATATTCAGTTTTAATAATAAAGTTGTTTAAATTTCGTCTGCGTCACTTTCAGTTAAAAGGTAGCCTATGTCCTTTCTCAAGGTCTATAGATTGGCTGTGCCAAATTGCTGAGTTACTGTCGCATTTATATAAGGTGGGCAATCTAACGTTTGCATTTTGAACTACTGTTTATTTAGAGAATGACAGCTCAAATGTCATTCGATTTGTGTTCATAATTTAGTTAAAGGTTTGACATTTACGAAATGGGACGTTTTCGGTTCGCCCAATGGGCAGAAGATCGTTTGGCCGAAGATGATCATTTTTACCGAAAAATCGTCTTTTCAGATGAAGCCCATTTTCACCTCGGAGGCTATGTCAATAAGCACAATTGTCGCATCTGGGGGTCGGAAAATCCACACGTCACCATTGAGTAGCCAATGCACCTACAAAGAGTTACGGTTTGGTGTGGGTTTTTGTCCAGCGGCATCATTCGAAAATGAGCAAGGAGCCGCCGTTACGGTCAATGGCGAGCGTTACCGTGCCATGCTCAACGAATTTTTGTTTCCAAAAGTTGAAGAGTATGACATGGACGACATTTGGTTTCAACAGGATGGCGCAACATGCCACACAGCCAACATGACAGTCGAACTTTTGGAAAATGCAAACTTTATATTGCCCACCCCTTAATATTAGTAGGGATTCAAAACACCAACCTGCTTATTAATCTCCAGGGCAGCTTTTGTCGAGTCTTCAAAATCTAGAACTCTCGCGTTTGAATTGAAAGTATGCTTGAAAACATATTTGAATGCTGAACTTAGCTTATTGCTTACATCTGCGTAGAGATTAAGTTTAAAAACTGGTGCATTTACGAAGTTTTCTGTAACTGGTAGTTTGTCTGTTATTTTAAAGAATTTCTGTACCTGAAATTTGATAATGTTTTTCAGATTTTTTTATTTATTTTCTTAAGTATTTTCCGAGCGATGACTTATCGCTCTTCAACGAGGCTTGAAGAACGTTCTTAAAGCTAGGCCGTAGGTAGCGGCCCCGCAGTATCTTCTGACAATGCAGAGGTTTATGAGAGACGGTAAAAGCTTATGATCAGGCCAGCTAGTCTTGACGAGGTAATAAAAAAAAGCTTAAAAAATATTTATTTTACATCCACAGCGTCATATAAATAATTAATGAAATATGACTTAGCAATAGTCGTTTCATGCGAAGAATTTACATCAGTTACGATTTCTTTGACAAAGAAATTGGTTGCTCTGTCAATTTATTCCTATCATTATTATTATTTGACTACTTGTTTGGACAAGAAATCATCAGACTTTCACCAGACCGGCAGATAAGGTATGTGACAGTCGAACCGCCCTAAGACCTCCTGCCATCCACATTCAACGTCCGAAACATGTCTGAGGACAGAGCCCAGTAGATACGGGATTTTTTGTAGGCTGTATCGTCTGGTCACCCCCGTCAATTGAACTTTTTATTAATTAAAAAAAAGAAAACCTTGAGAGGTGTCAAAGGGCACCCGGATGGAACGAAGTTCCTTTCGATTAATTAGTGAGGGAATTGTTATAAAATTTTATTTCTTTAAGTTATAATAATTAGTTAGTTTAAAACGTCTGTCGGTTTTAAACTAACTAATTATTATAACTTAAATAAAATATTTTAATCACAGCGCCATCTAGCGATAATCATCTAAAACAAAAAGTGTCGTGACAACTTTTCATAAGAATTTCCGTCTAGCACCCTTTCGATAACGCACGATTAGGAACTTCGTTCCAATAATAAATAACTAAGTTAATGACTACCTCATATCTGCTCTTCATGTTCAAAAACCCCAGAATATTCTCATGATCGTTTCCTTCGGTAAACAGAGATAGTGACGCCATTGCTTTGGTTATTGGAAGTAGTGATACTGGACACATCTGACCAGGGTTTCTTTTTACGCCTTCCTAAAACAAACATAATGATCTGACAAAAATCTAGGTCGTTAAACTAGGCTTGAAGAAAGTCTTTCAAAACAGGTCGTAGGGAGTGTCGTGCATATAAGTTCTAATAAGAATCGTAAGTGTATGAAAATTTTTGTATTTAAAAAAAAACCTTTCTCTGCATTTTTATAATACTTGTTATGTATTCTAGTACATATTATGGTACAAATTAGGGTATACAGTGCATATTTTCTTCAATGAGCTGCACGCCACTGGTCGTAGGTAATGTCTCCAGAGTCAAAGTCAAGTCTAAGTCAAAGTCAAATCATTTATTTTCAAAATAGATGAGGACACACATACATTTTGAAAGTCAAAAATAAAATCAAAAGTTCTACCAGCAGTTCGCTAAAATTACGCCTCCGTCCTGAGAAGAACCGGCGCAAGAAAATCAGCGGGCATGTCTTTTTTTTAATTTAAATATATTGCAGAGATTGCAGAGGTCCATGAGCGATGGTAACTCAGGTGACTGCCTACATGGCAATAAAAAAAGGTTCCATGCTTTTATATAACTTAGAAAATATGGTTTTAGGCTTCAATGGACAATAAAGTATACCAATAGTAAATTTATTAAACACTCGCGGTTATCTACATCCCTTACACTATTCCTAAATGGGTTCTTACGACGATTATTTTTAAATGAACGGTCCCGATATTTCAGCACTGTTGCAAGCGCCATGATTACGTAAAGACTGAGTAACTGCGGGTAGTTCATTTAAGAGCAGACAAATCTGTCTACCCTCTTTCTCGTTCGTTTGCCGGTACCACTAGAACTCGAACTCACATTTCGCTCATTTAAAAGTGGTAAGAACAAAAATAATCGTGGTAAGAATCCGTTTAGTATAAGTGTAAGTGATATACAAATATTATTAAATAAAGTAAAATTTTAGATACATTTTTTAGGTTTAAATCACCAGATTGCGTTTTAGAAATGAATTTCATTTAAAATACTTACATATAAGTAATTGGCTGCTAATTCATTTCTTTTGTACCCATGACGATACTGGGCATCTGTAATAGTACTTATATTAAAAAAACTTGAGAGGTGTCAAGGGGCACCTGGATGGAACGAAGTTCCTTTCGATTAATTAGTGAGGGAATTGAAATAAAATTTTATTTTTTGAAGTTATAATAATTAGTTAAATAACGGACGTATGGAAGAGCAAGGAACTACACGGTCGATTCTACCGGGCCCTTACGGGTCCCGATGTAGATCAGTTAGCCTCCGTGGCCTGGCTACGATACAGTAACCTCTTCGGAGAGACTGAAGGTTTTGTCTTATCAATTATGGACGAAGTTATCATGACGAACAACTACCGTAAATATATTCTAAAGGATGGGACGGTCGACATTTGTCGGGCATGTCACCGTCCGGGAGAGTCTATTAGACATATCGTTTCCGGTTGTTCCCGTCTTGCTAACGGCGAGTACTTGCACAGGCATAACCAAGTAGCTAAGATCATTCATCAGCAACTTGCTCTGAAATACGACCTTGTTGAAGCCGCCGTACCTTATTACCAGTATTGGCCTCAGCCGGTTCTCGATAATGGTCATATAACTCTCTACTGGGACCGATCTATTATCACTGACAGGACCATTGCTGCCAATAAGCCTGACATAGTGATAATAGATCGGGATGCGCATCGGGCGGTGCTGATCGATGTCACCATTCCACATGACGAGAACCTTGTGAAGGCAGAAAAAGAAAAACTGCTAAAATATTTGGACCTGGCCCACGAGGTGACCGACATGTGGCGTGTTGAATCGACCATCATTGTTCCGATCGTTGTATCTGTGCACGGTCTAATAGCGAAAAGCTTCGACCGACATCTAGAGAAGCTTTCGCTCCCCGGCTGGGTAAAGGGCTTGATTCAGAAGGCGGTCGTTCTTGACACGGCGCGTATTGTGAGGAGGTTCCTCTCTCTTGAGCCCTGACCACTGATGGCTTGGGTCGTAGACCTCGTCTTCAGTGGGTCTCTGTTTTTTATATTGTATTTTTAAATTTATTTCCTTTGTTAATTTTTTTAAAAATATAATGTAAAAAATAAGTGTAAATAAATATATAGAGTTAAATAAAATATTTTGATCACAGCGCCATCTAGCATTAATCATATAAAAGAAAATAAGGAATTGTTTTATAAAATATTTTAATCACAGCGCCATCTAGCGATAATCATCACAAAAAAAGTGTCTTGACAACTTTTTCATAAGAATTTCCGTCTAGCCCCCTTTCGATAACGATAACGATAGCGTTAAGGAACTTCGTTCCAACAAAATATTGAATGAACAATCAGCCTCATTAGTGCTTGCCCATTTTGAACCATCAGCAAATAAGTACAACTTGTAGTTATTACCTATTTCAATAGCACTCATAAATCACTTACATTTCTACATCTGCGGCAATCAAGCAGCAATGTTAGATTTTAATAAGACCTATAAACTAGGGGCGAATATTTGAAAAATTTCGAAAAATTCGAAGTTTTTGGATATTTTTTTCACACCTGGACTTACATTATTGAAGTTTTAGTACGAATATCTATTTTTTTCCAAAATAAAAACATGCAATGGGTAGTCTTATAGCTAAGAGCAATCTCTTCCAGACAACTCATTTAAGATGGGATATAATATAAAATATTGTTTTCACAATTGAAATAAACACAATTGCAACATTATTCTGCCTAATGTGACGCAAACGAAGTTGCTCGAGATAGTAGTTAAAAAAACTTGAGGGGTGGAAGGGACACCCGGATGGAACGAAGTTCCTTTCGATTAATTAGTGAGGGAATTGTAATAAAATTTTATTATGTAATATATTTTATTTAAGTTATAATAATTAGTTAGTTTAAAACGTCTGTCTCTCTCTCGCTTATAGAAGAGAATTTTGATCACAGCGCCATCTAGCATTAATCATATAAAACAAAAAAAGTGTCGTGACAACTTTTTCATAAGAATTTCCGTCTAGCCCCCTTTCGATAACGCGCGATAAGGAACTTCGTTCCAATAATTTTAAAATGCCAACAATTTTTAAATCTTACCTTTTAAATTAAACGCTAATGTTGTACAGAACAGAGAAACGATTACCAGTACCAACATGGTTGCCAAAATACTAAAACTAAAGAATTTGGTAGTTAATTATTTTATATACCCTTTGGATTTTTATTTATTTTTGGGTTCTCTAGGTAAACTAAAAAATGATAGATAATGAAGATATTCCTCCTGACTTTTTCTCCAATTGTTTTTAGAAGAAAATGTTTCTTTACAAGCTTTATATTAACTTGGTCTGGATGTACCTATGTAACTATGTAATAGCCCGAGAGCTAGTGGCAAATTTTGGGCTGATATTTGAGGCACGCTGAAGTAGAACTATGTACCAAGTTTTCAGCTTGCCTCAAATAACTATTAAAAATTTCCACTAGCTCTTGGACCATAAGTTCGAGTGGAAACTTGCAAGTTAAATTTGACAGACATCCCGTTGTCTGATTGAGCTGACATTTTGTTCACAATGCAATAATATGAAAAAATAGCGATGATCTGTGATGATGGATTCGGAAGGTGGTCAAGGAGTTTTTGAAACGTACACAAACAAACAACATTTTGATATATATTGAGAGATATAAAAACTTAAAAAAACAATTAAAATAATATTTTATTACTAATTAACGAACTTACACTTTACTATCTCTAATTAGTAGTCCATTATCTGAATCATAAAATAATTTAATTAATTAAGTGCAGTAAACCTACTTTAATCAAATAGATAATAAAACAAGCCAACGAAACAAGAGGTCATTGGCCTGAGATAATAAATGAAAATGAAACAAAGAAAAAGTATTTATTGATCAGTAATAAATGTTACTTATAAATTTCCCACATAGACTAACAAAGGTGAACCAAATTAAACCGACGTTACATGGTACGCTTATAGTGGGAAGGAACGTCTGAGCCCGTACTAGTAAAAACTGTATGCATGCCCGCACACCTAAAAAAGTATTGTCAATACTTGTGCCAGAAGCAGAGATGGGATTTAAAAGTCATTACAATTTAATTGTAATGTTATAAAAAAATAGCAATTATAGCGTTTGAGTAGCATGCTCTAAACATCTTTTAGATATTGAAATTGTGTTATTTGTATATACCTCCTGGTGCTTACGTCAAGTGAGTTTAGTTCTATGTATTGCGCTAAAAGACATGAAAAAAAGTAGTTTCAGGCAGCATCAAACCTGTAAAAGTATGAAAAAATATGAATTAATTAATTGCATTTATATTAAAATTAAAATACCACCTGAATAGTGGTCTTACGATGATAAAATTAATATTTTTAACATTATACGATTTTGGAACTCGATCAATATAATAAAATTTTTCAAGTATTATTTATCCTAAAACATACACGTGCTATTTTTGAAAATGGGTTTTTAATTAACACTTTCTTTAACATGCTATTTTTTAGTATCTTTTCCCATCCCTCGATCGAAAGTATTGTCAATACTTTTCTAGGTGTGCGGGCACGCTATCACGGGTGCAGGAGTCCTTCATATAATACAAGCCAGGTCAACAGACAATGAACCGGTGACTAAAATAGCATAGAAAAAGGCATACACAGTAACATGTTTTCATAGGTTTATATGATATAAGTAAATTCATGTACTGAAATTGATAACTTGTAAATGATACGAAATATGTGAAATACCAATAAATAATTTTAAAGAACAAATTTTAAATACCAGTTGCTGTTTTTAAGATCCTGGATATCATGTCGTAGAGTGCCAGCTGATACAAATAAAGCGAGTCCAAACACGACGAGTCTATCTTGTTTGGCACAAGAGTCAAAGGAACTCTTGTGCTAAACAACTACCACCATCTGAATACATCATCAGATCAGCGCCAATTTGTCATATTATTGCATTGTAAGGCGATATTAATGTCAGTAGCTTGCAAGATTCCACCCGATATAAGATGCTGGCCCCAGTTCTCCCCCAAACCTCACCACAACGACTGGTCCTGCGCTGTTCGCATCCAGCGACCTCCCGCGATCCTGACCAGGTCGTCGGTCCACCTTTTGGGAGGTCTACCTATGCTGCGCCGACCAGTGGTCGGGGTTGCCAATCTAGAACTAGAATTGTGTATCAGTATATTCTCGTAATATTTCATCGAAGCTTGTCTTACATAGAGCATTAAATATTTTCCCAACAAACCTCTTCACATAATTGTGTAAATAGAAAGCATGAAAAAAAAACAAACATTATTTAATTTAAAAGCAAAATACACTAAAACATTAAATAAAATAATCTTATCCTATCACTAGCTGCCCCGCACAACTTCGTCTGCATCGCATAGATAGAAATTAAAAATTTTGTTTAAAAAATAAAAATAAAATTTAGGGGTGGACGACCCCTAACATTTAGGGGGATGAAAAATAGATGTTGGCCAATTCTCGTAGATACCAGATAAGCACAAAAATGTCATCAACATCGGTCAAGCCGTTTCGGAGGAGTATGACAACGAAAACTGTGACTGACTGTGACACGAGAATTTTATATATTAGATTTATAATAGCCGTGGTGGTCGAGTGGTTGGAGCGCTTGCATTCTGCACGGGAGGTCACGGGTTCAAAACAGGCCAGCTGGTACCTCTAAATCTAATTATGGAAATAATTTTTGTGCAATTTTTCACTACACCACTGATAAAAAACGAAGAAAAACATCATGAGGAAACTTGCATATTAGAAAAGGAAGAAAAAAAAATCCTCCTCGTGTGGCAAACGTAGTTCAGCCAATCCCTTTTCTGAGAAGACCTAAGCCCAGCAGTGAACAGTAATGGAATTCAGGATTCTAACATTAATTCGCTAAATTAACCACTCGATTTGATAGTCATATTAAAAAAAACTTGAAAACTACCTGATCCGCCAATTTGTAGCGGTCGCCATCTTGAATTATCAAAAAATATCTAAAATAACTCAATTTAAGCTATAAAAAAATTTTTGCAGCTCAGGTCATTATTTTAAAAGCTACACCTGCACACACATAAAAACAGGAACACGTCACAATTAAAACCATGCTTTGTTGGGGATTTAAATTAAAACAAATAATTCTCGTGTTCACTTCATTTATTATTTTGTAATCTGTTTTAGACAAACTATTACTAGGTATTACTTTCATGCGTAATTAATTGACCTCGGTTATTTACACAGTAAACGTAGTGTTGGGCGCCCTGCTAGATGGAACGATGACCTAAGAAAGGTGGCCGGTAACAACTGGATGAGACGGACAGAAGATCGAGCTCAGTGGCGTATTTTGGGAGAGGCCACTGTCATAATCACAATCATCATCAGTCCCACAGTGTCCACTGCTGGACACTGTGGGACTGATGATGATTATGATTGAAAGTAGTGTAGAAAATTGTGCTTGAACAAGATAACAAAATGTTAGTCTCGACTTGAGTTTGGATCAGAATCTGTTATATCGACTGCTATAGCAAAAATAGGAGTGCGATATGGCGCTCTTCTTCCAACGTAAGATACGTAGTACAAATGCGGACGATCTGTTATCAGTTCTACTGAATACTTCGAACATTTATTACCTGAAAAAGAAAACTTGAATACAGTATTTTTAAACGTACATCTGTTAATCTTATAATTTAGGTCTCGTCGCATCGGGTTTCGATGACATGATTTTTAACGCCTGAATCCATTCAGCAGTAGTTAAGGAATAGACCATTGTCCTCAGTTTTTCGTCGTGAGAGTATGAGTTAGTATTTCGTCGTATGAGTATGTATGTATGACTTGCCCTTTCTTAAATGGAGATAACATTTTTGATTATACATAAATGTTTGGATGGAGGCATGAGGAGTAAAAGGTCGGCGTTTTTAGAACATGTGATCTAGAGAGATCCACGTTACAAATCGAATGTGGAATTTGAAGGTGGATGGATGTAAGAGGAGAGAAAGGCCTAAGAAAAAGGGGTGGATTGTGAGAAAAAAGATATGAAAATTTGCGGCATGTCATTAGGAATGGATGGAGAGATAAAACATATTGCCCCAATGGGTTAAGGTTAGGCTAAAGAAGAAGAAAGAAAGAGACAAGTGAAAATTGTAATGTTTTTGCAGAAACTACAGTTAAATGTGCTTTAGATATTGTATCAAGAGTCCATGTTTTAATTTACCTTTATAACCCTTGCTCAGTGGAGCCGACCTCAAACGGATTTGATGTAGAACAGACGATATGTATGTTTGTGAACAATTTTGTGTCACGCCTTGAAGTCGTAGTCCTCCCTCCTTGAAAAAGCCTTTCAAGTAATTTGACTGAAAGTAAATAGGAAAAAAGACTGAGTTTAGATAATGACTATCATGTAGCAGTACAGTGATAGCTACAAGTAAAACTAGCCCTAACACGACAGGTCCATCTTGTTTGACACAAGAGTTCCTATGACAACCTTCCGAATCCATCATCAGATCAACGCCATTTTGTCATATTATTGCATTGTCACGTGATATACATCTGTCAGCAAAATGTCAGCTTAATCGGAAACCGATAAGTTTGTCAAATTTAGCTTGCAAGATTCCACCCGAACTTACATAGTTACACCCAGTGCAAGTTAATATAAAGCTTAGCCGATCCAAAAATTAACAGATCCACCCTGTATATTTTAAAATATAATTAATAATTTTGATAAAATATATTTTAAAAAATACTGCCTTGACTTGAACGGATGAAATATATAATTTTAAATTCATATCCATCAATTAAGTATACGGATGGTAATTTTTCGTATTCACTTACATTTTTCGCAGCTTTTACTAAATCAACATTATCAGTGTATTCCCTCATGACAATGGAAACCTTCCCGCACACTTCTTCCAGTTGATCAGGGATTTCATTAAATATTCTTGGATCACGAAGTTTATCTAATACTTCCAAAAGTCCATCATGTTTGTTAGGACAGATTACGTAAGCCGCATAATTTTCTCCTTCATCCAAAAGTTCTATAATCTGTCAAAAATATATGAGACTAAAGAAAGAATAATCGAAAGTACAACTATAAAACCTTGTCAGTAATGACTCTTTCTCTCGCTTGTAAAATGAAAACCATTTGTTTCGGTTACACAGTACCATTATCACCACTAACTTCATTTTCGACTTCAGTTTACGAAAAAAATGTAAGCTACCTAAGAACACCTTCGATATCACCAAAATCTACCAATTAATCACTTCGCTAGTGATTAATTGTGCCTAACTTTTTTTTTATTGCTTCATAGATAAACAAGCCTACAGCCCACCTGATGGTAAGCGGTCACCGTCGCTCATGAACCTCTGCAATGCCAGGGCTGTTATCTATCGCCTACCGAAACAGGACTTTTCTTAAACCTCGTTTAAAGAGGGGCATGTCATAGCGCTCCGGGAACACCGCGGATGGGAGTCCATTCCAAATCGGAATGGTACGAGGCAAAAATGATCTTCGGAAGCGAACCGTGGAAGATCGCAGCGGTTCCAAGTAAAGGTGGTGAACGTTGCCCCTGCGGCGTGTGGTACGATGGTAAAAGGGAGATGAAGGGATCATCTCAAAGAGTTCCTCGGAGCGAACTTCCTCTTGTAACATTTCATTTAGCGTGGTCCTCACGATACATGTTTTGCCTAGTGTGAGGATCATTGGTAATTTGCTCAGGCACATCTTACAGTTGAATCCTATGTGTATTTAGTATAAGTTTTATCTCAAATGCGTATTAGAATTTAATTTAAACAATATTTTTTTTTATCTTTAATCCTAAATTCTAATCCGTTAGGGTGGTACGGGCACGTGATGAGAAAGTATGAGAGCCATGAAACAAGACGAATGATGAATTTAAAAGTAGTTGGATGCAACAGGAGAAGAAGGTTGAAGAAAAGACGGTATGATTGTGTGGACGATGATATGATGGTTTGTGGTGTGACAGATGATGTATGTAAAGATAGAAAGGTGTGGAAAGAAAAGACGTATTGCGCCGACCCCATCTAAATGGAATAAGGTGTAGGGAAAACGACTTAATCCTAAAGTTGCTTAATTTATTACCTCTGCATTTAAATATTTGTTGCTTGCATGTCTAAATCTACCTTCACCTGACATTCCAAGAACATCAGTTACTTTATACCCAGATTTGAATTTTATTATAGTTTCCTTGGTGAATTGGAATTTCTTGTTGTACCTGAACTGAAATAAATAATTTTAATCAATAAAACAAATTAATTTAATGATTGAGGTACAGAATAAATTAAATATACTTACATTGGAATCGTACGAACTGGCAAAAATTAAACCAGGTCCTTCCTTTATCATATTGCTGGAAATTAAATTCTCATCGCTTCCGTAACCTTGCGATCTGATCTATTAAAATAAAGATAATACAATTGTATCAATAGCTTCTTATGCCATTATGTTATAATGCATTCTATTATCATCTCTATATTCATTTGCTATCCTATTATTTACATTATGTTTAAAAAAAAGCATTAACAAAAAATATCAAATATAAAAAGCAGAAAGCCACTGAAGACGGGGTCTACGACCCAAGCCATCAGTGGTCAGGGCTCAAGAGTGAGGAAACCTCCTCACAATACGTGGCGTGACAGAGGACTTATGCCAGGATTACGAATGAATTAATGAAAAGATACAACATATTGCGCTGACCCCTTCTAAATAGGATAAAGTTAACCTAAAAAAGATGAATCGAACAATCTGTATTTGTCATGGAAGCGTATTATTAACATCACGAACCTGGTAATTGATTTCCTTAGCTGCTTTCTTTGGGTTATCATAGTCTACCACTCTGGGTGTTATTGCGAAAGTCCTATTCAACTCATATTTAAATGCTGGACAGAATCTATTGTCATCATCGGTGTACGCGTTTAGTAGAAGAAGAGGCGAATTGACCAGACTATCTATAAATTCTTGGTTGTTAGCCCTGGTAAAAAGAATTCGTATCTGAAAATATTTTTTTTATTTAGCAATACTTCAAGAGCTTCACAAACTCATCTATGCTAATATTATAAAGCTGCAGAGTTTGTTTGTTTGAACGCGCTAATCTGAGGAACTAATGGTTCGATTTCAAAAATTATTACACTGTTGGAAAGTCCATTTATGAAGGAAGGCTATAGGCTATGTTGTATCCCTCTGTGACGCAGACGAAGTTGCGCGGGTCACGTAGTTCTGAAGATATTATGTTTAAATCATCTCGTACTTCGACTGTTGTAGTTTTCAATTGTAAAAGTCAGATGAAGTTGTTGTAATAAGGTTACTTTTTAAGACTATAATTTTAATAATTAAAATTAGGAGTTTAAAGTAATAAAGTAGGTTTATGAAGAAAAAATATTAAGCATTACTTTTACAATTGACCTTTCACTTTTTATGTCTGTCTCTCTCGCTCTTAGGCGGGCTAACCATGCCCGAGTCGTTGTCACGTAAAACTTTCGCCCGTATACCGACTTTACAGGCAACCAGTTTTTTTTATTCATCTGTTTTTATACGGTTTTCCTTCATAACTTTAGTTTGGGTAGACCGATTTGGACGATTCTGGTATCAGATGAATAGGTGAAAGGACTTTCTAAGGATCAAACAAGTACTTTTCGATCTGTAAATTTCATAAAGATCTGACTGGTAGCTTTTGTGCTATTGTTATTGCTATGTGGTGTTACAATAAATAATTTTCTATCTATCTATCTATCTAAAATACGTAGTTCAGTTTCTTTTATATTATTAGCGTCAGTTTCTACCTCGTTTTTACTTCTCAAGCCTAGAAATTTTAACCCTTCCTCACACTGTGAACCTTCTGCGTGAAGAGTTCCCGATGCTACAGCTTCCGATAAAGGATAAATAGCCACTGGAATTATTTTACCTGGGTTCCGTTTTACATTTTCCTGCAAAAAACCAAATTATCATTTTTTTACTGAATGCTCACCATACTAATTGGCGTGCAGTTCATACAAGAAAATATGCTTTGCATACCCTAACTTTCATTAAAATCTAACAAAATAAAAACTTGAGAGGTGTCAAGGGATACCCGGATGGAACGAAGTTCCTTTCGATTAATTAGTGAGGGAATTATAATAAAATATTTTGATCACAGCGCCATCTAGCATTAATCATATAAAATAAAATAAGGAATTGTTTTAAAAGATTTTAATTACAGCACCATCTAGCGATAATCATCTAAAACAAAAAAAGTGTAACTTTGAACACTCTGACGTAGGGTAAATGACCAAAGTTACAGATCCACCCTGTATGACAGAGAAATAAACTGAAAAAAGTGTATTTAAACTATTAAAATGGAATTCGAACAATTCAAACTATTATTACAGGACAAAGTAAAACTTATTAAAATCTTTTTATTCTCACTATATTATTAAAATACTTACATGTAACGTTTTTGCAGTAATCTCGTTTCTTTTGCATGCATAGCGATGTCTAATATCTGTAATGCAATAATATATGACCATATTATAATATCTATACTAATATTATAAAGCTGAAGTGTTTGTTTGTTTGTTTGTTTGAACGCGCTCATCTCAAGAACTACTGGTCCGATTTCAAAAATTCTTTCATTGTTGGAAAGTCCATTTATCGGGGAAGGTTAAAGGCTATATTTTCTTTAAAAAAAAAAAATAGGGATCCGTATGAAAATATCGAATTTGTAACACAAGGTGAAGGTGTATAACCGAAAACCTATTTATGCGTACGCTGCAAAAACTATTAACAATAGAACAAAATGATGTTCTACGGAGTTTTAGGTCTTATTATGACAAACAATAAAATTTGTGACAACATATATCTAACTATCATAGTTTAGTCACAATAACCGCTTTTATGTTCACGATAAAAGAAATCGTCTGAACAATGAAACTACGTTAAAATAGTATCGTCATGTTAATACTTATCCAAATTAAGTATTTTGTTATTAAGAGTATTAATGTAGAAGTAAATTACTTTTTGTTTTATTCCAATCGGACTTTTCGTTGAGAAGATATCAAGAGTATAAAAGCAATGAATACCACGCAGAACCCAACGCGGGCCGCGCAAATAATGTCGCGACAACATTGCGAGTACTGTTTGATCCCCTTTGCAGACGCAGACGAATTTGCGAGGGTCATCTAGTGTATAGTATACAGCGTGGAACTTTGCCCTCTAGGAAAAGTACTCAAAATTATGATTTTAGCAAATTTATTTAATAAATACATTTGAAAAGAAACAAAACTACATTCCTAGATTTTAAAAAATCTTGGTACTCTCGGGAATCGAATCTGTGACTATTCGAATAAATGACACCCTGTACTTTTAGTGCATCTATAAATCTATCTAAGAAACATAATAAAAGAAAGAAAGAAAGAAAGTAAACTTTATTCGACACACAAAATAAGGGACACAAAATTAATACATTTAATGAAAGGAAATTAAAAAGAACCACGAAATAATGTTTCTCATCATCATCATCAGCCTATAGACGTCCACTGCTGGACATAGGCCTCCCCCAAACCTCGCCACATCGACCGGTCCTTAAAATTATATTACTCGTTTGATGAAATTCAATGACTAAAATTTGAATTTCATGGTTTTCCTATGCATTAAGCTGTATTATTAACAATAAAAAAGAAATTCAATTACTTTCTGCTTTATTCTAATCGAACTTTTTGTTGAGAAGTTATCACGAGTATAAAACGCAATGAATACACCCATCGCGCAAAAAATATCGCTACAGCATTACGAGTGCTGTTTGAACCCCTTCAGACGAAATTGCGCGGGTCATCTAGTTGGTGATATGTAAAGTTTTCAGCCTCTTTGCAAGACAAATAAAAGTTTTTAAAAACTCACCATCCAAATAAGTAGCTGATGTCAAACAAAGTAATGAGCAGAATAGTATTTTCAACATATTGTCAAATTTTGTTAAACTGCAATGAATTCCACAGTTTATATACTATTTTATTAGTCTTATCTTGTATTTTTTACTTCTTTTAATTGTTTTTGGGGTCAATTAAATAATTCTTAAACCAAGCTTACTTTGTCTCTACTAATATAATATTATAAATGCGAAAGTAACTCTGTCTGTCTATTTGTCTGTCTGTTACGCTTTCCCGCTTAAACCTCTCAACCGATTTAGATGAAATTTGGCACAGACAATCTTTAGACCCTGATAAAGAACATAGGCTATGTTTTAATTGAATGTGACGTTGACGAAGTTGCGCGGGCCCGCTAGTATTCTAATAAAGGTAAGCCACGGGTGACTTCAATAGGTATAAACAAACCGTGGTGATCGAGAAATTGAAGCGCTTGCCTTCCATACGGGAGATCGCAGTTGAAAACCGGCCGGTTTGTACCTCTAAAACTAAATGTGCAAATTTTATTTTTGTAATTTTTCACGACACCGCTAAAAAATAGCAAATTGCATATTTTTAATAAATAAAATAAAAAATCATTTATTGCCTCCTTAAACTATGAATGTTACAGTAAGTATTAAGTTTTTTTTTTAATATGTATATTCATTTTATTCACTTATTTTTTACATTATATTTAAAAAAAAACATTTACAAAAGAATAAATTTAAAAATACAATATAAAAAACAGAGGGCCACTGCAGGCGGAGTCTACGACCCAAGCCATCAGTGGTCAGGGCTCAAGAGAGAGGAACTTCCTCACAATACGTGTCGTGTCAAGAACGACCGCCTTCTGAATCAGGCCCTTTACCCAGTCGGGGTGTTAAGTATTATTATTATCATTTGCCAGTATCCAATATCTAATGGTCAATTGTATCACTGCAAATTCTGGTTGAATAAATATTTTAAATCTTCAATCCTTAATCTGTTATCTATACATAAGTTTTACTATTGTAATTTATTGTACCTTTAGTAAAACACAAAAAGTATTGTGCCCGCTGTTTTATTCTGTGCAACGACAAAAAATTCGAAATGTAAACTTCATCAATGAAGTCTTAAAAATTAGCAATTTACTTAAAGTTCATTTAGAAAAACAGACGATATAATTTATTACATTTAATTATATTATTTTGAAAATATTTTAAAATCCAAAAAACAGTGTTATCTTAGGTAGTTAAGTTGCTTTGCAGTATGCTATGTGTAATAAAAGTGCATAATAAAATTATTTATTACCCCACACTATTAAAGAAAGACAAAAATACTTTAAAACTAGTGTATATTCAGCTTCATTATTTTATTGATATCTCTACTTAGCTTTACAAATTTTAGTTCCATAAACTCCATAAGTTAATATTCAACCAATTTTTTTCACTTCTTTTAATGTTTATGATTTAATAAGTTATTTAAAGGCTATTTTTGTAATATTTTGAAAAAGAAAAGAGACAAAAAGAAACTTTTCAAACTATGAAATACCTTTTTTTTTATTGCCGTGGTTACCGTCGCTCATGAAACTCAGCAATGTCAGGGGACACTAACCTAACCTAACCTAACTTTAAGGACCCTCCTCAAGCCTCGTTTGAAGAAGTACCTGATGACTTCGATGAAATACCTAAATATTGATATTGAGGCGAAAACCATACGATAAAAACTCCCTGGCTGGGTATAGGGCAGAAGGCGATCGTTCTTGAAACGGCAAGTATTGTGAGGAGGTTCCTCACTCTTGAGCCCTGACCACTGATGTCTTGGGTCGTAAACTCCGTCTCCAGTGGTCCTCTGTGTTTATAATATAGTATTTTTATTATCGTTTTATATCGTTTCTGGTCGTATATGATCATCAACTATGACCTTCAATATATCCCATCATTAACGAATCACCCTGTATAAATTATAACATTTCTAAATCATTGATCAAGTTACTTTTGAAGAAAGCAATTACTCCGAATACATACCCGATCTGATCTATACTAATATTATTAAGCTGAAGAGTTTGTTTGTTTAAACGCGTTCATCGCAGGAACCAAAAATCCGATTCGAAAAATTCTTTCAGTGTTGGATAGTCAATTTATTGAGGAAGGCTATAGGCTATATTATATCCCTCTGTGACGCAGACGAAGTTGCGCGGGTCAACTAATAAATTATATGGGAATGAGCTCCCCTCTTCGGTGTTTCCGGAGCGCTATGACTTGTCCTTCTTCAAACGAGGCTTAAAGAAAGTCCTTAAAAGGTAGGTCGTAGGTAGCGGCCCCGCAGTGTCCGCTGACATTGCAGAGGTCCATGAGCAGCGGTAACCGCTTACGATCAGGTGGCCCGTTAGCTCGTATGCCTACAAGGCAATAAAAAAAAAATAGTTCCAGTAAGTAAAACAAATATTAAGTGCATGATATTTATTTCAAGTTTGCAAAACGATATAAATTTTCAGATAATGATTTAATCTGACACATCAACTGCTATAGCCAGCAATGGTAACCGGTAAGGCGGTCTGCTTCCCGCGTACGACATGTAGTACAAATGTGGATGATCTGTTGTCAGTTCCACTGAATATTTTGAACATTTGGCACCTGAAAATCAGACATTTACTTTAAAATATTTAGAGTAAAAATCACCAAATTGAGAACTGAAATTTCCGTATTCATTGGATTATCACTACATACATATATTATTCCCTTTGTCTTCGCGACGGGAAAGTGTGCCGCAGTAAGTAACGCCATCCCGCATAACCCCGTGCTGGGTTCTGGCCTCAGCCGGGGTTCGGACACTGAGTGTGAGCGGTTGGAGGTTTTAGTGAGGTTCAACTCCCACATACCCGGCGATTTCCTTCAACAAAAACAAGAAAAATCCCTTTGTCTTTTTTTGGACAAGAGGAAATCGTCGGTCTCACACACTTAGTGTCCGTACCCCGGCTGAGGCCAAAACCCAGTACAGGATTTTGCGGCCTTCTGTCTATACTTTTAATATTATAAAGCTGAAGAGTTTGCTTGTTTGTTTGTTTGTTTGTTTGAATGTGCTAAACTCAGGAACCACTGGTCTGAGTTGATAAATTATTTCAGTTTTGGATTGTCCATTTATCGAGGAAGGCTATGGGTTATATTTTATACATCTGTGGCGCAGACAAAATTGCGCAGGTCAACTAGTTCAATATAAGATTATTTTATCTTATCTTTACGATTATGTGCATTATTTTGTTCTTCTACAGACCTTCGTATTCATTGTTTACTGGTTGAGGTCTCAATCGGACTTGGTGTAGAACTGACGAGATGTATGTTTGTGAACAGTTCTCTGTTGCTCCTTGTAGTTTTAGTCCTCCTTCCTCGAAGAAACCGTTCAAGTAATTTGACTGAAAATTGAAATAGAATTAGTAAAATTTACTATCACCAAAAGCCAAAGTCGCTTCACACTATCTATCTGTCCCTTTGTATTTTTTTTATTGCCACGCAGGCAGACGACCGGCAGACGACCGGCAGACTAACGGCACCTGATCGTAAGCGGTTACCGTCGCTCATGGATCTCTGCATTGCCAGAAGACATTGCGGGGCCGCTGTCTACGGCCTACCCTTAAGGACTCTCTTCAAGGCTCGTATGGTTTCTCAAAAGCTACACAATGGATTTTTCATTAAATAGAAGAGTCAAGAGGAAGAAGATATTTATAATCTGTTAAGCATTTATGAATTGTAATATATTGTTGAAGTGTAAAAATAATATGGCGTATTTTATATGTGAATGGAATAGATTCTACAATTTTGTCATTAAATGCAGCTTTGAATGAAATGAAATACTTTATTTTCAACATTGATGACGTACTCATTCTTGTTGACGTCAAAAGTTAAAAGCTACCACCAGTTGGGACACAAAAAATAATAATTATAGCCACCGTCCTGAGAAGACCTGGCAAGAAACTCAGCGGGCATGGCCTTGTTTTTTTTGTATAATGAGCATTTTTTTTTTTAGTGGAAATTAAGATTCCGTCTTTCGACGCAGATGAAATAGCATTAAGTAACATTAAGTCTATCTGATCTTTTACTTGTGTATTTCATCATCTAATTTTCTATTTGAATATTTGTTGAAGTTTTCATCAGAATAAATTTTCTTAACTTACATTTTTCGCCGATTTGACCAAATCAATTTTACCGGTATACAGATATTGCGTCAATATTGTAATCTTTCCACAAACTTCTGTAAGTTGATCAGGGATTTCATTGAATATGTTTGGGTCGCGGAGTTTTTTCAATAATTCTAAAAGTCCATCAGGATCGTTGGGATAAATTACATAAGTTGCATAATCTCCTCCTCTCGCTTCCAGTTCTATGATCTGAAAACAGTGTAATTTTTAAACTTTTTACAAGCCTAAACTTGTCAAACTTCCCGGTTTCCGAGCTGACATTTAGCCCTCTCTCTATTGCTCCATGATATTCAGGATCTTAAAAGCTTGTATTTAAAGTGTTTTGTGTTATCATCATCATTCATCTGTCAGTCATCATGTCCATCGACGTCATTATGTCGCGTTTTCATATTGACTCGCTAACGTACAAAACAAATGACGGTGACGGCCGACCAATACGAAAGTTGGAAGTTGGCGAGCCAATATGGAAGTGCAGTATTATATTATTCTCGTATTTCATGCATTATACTTACTTTGGCATTTAAGTATTTGTTGTAGGCATAGTTAAATCTACCTTCCCCAGTTTTTCCGATCACGTCGCTTACTTGATTCCCAGATTTGAATTTTATTACAGTTTCTTTGGTGAATTGGAATTTTTTGTCGTACACAATCTGAAAATTGGAAATTTATTTACTTATATCTTCTTATATATAAAAATGAATTGCTGTTCGTTAGTCTCGCTAAAACTCGAGAACGACTGAACCGATTTGGCTTATTTTAAACTTGAAATATTCGTAGAATTTCAGGGAAGGTTTAAACGGTGAGAAAATTTCTTTATGTGACGCAGACGAAGTTGTGTGGGCCAGCTAGTTATAAATAAAATTATATGTGACATTCGTTTTCAAAAAGTACTTTAAATCTTGATCGAATTTCGATAGGAAAAAAGATTATCAAAAACGGTTCACTTACACGTTCTGACAACAGATTTACAATGTCATCAGTCTTAAGCTGATTTACTTTTTATCAAGTATTAAAATAAAGTTAATATATAAAAAATATACTCACTGCAGTATCATAAGAGCTTGTAAAAATGAGACCTGGCCCTTTCTTAATCGTGTCGCTTGAAATTATATCTTTAAAACTGCCGGAGCCTTCAGTTTTGATCTGTTACAGAAAATATTGCTTAAATAAGCTTGTTTCATGTTTCATATACCCTGAACTATTTCAATATTCAAGATATATTACAAATTCTTGTGGTTCATTTTTAATTAACTTCAAAAAAAATATTTTTTTAATTGCGTGATAGATAAACGAGCGTACGGCCCCCCTGATGGTAAGCGGTCACCGTCGCTCATGAACCTCTGTAATGCCAGGGCAATGAGGGTGAGGCAGTGAGGCAAAATGGTATTTTCTCGATTCGACATTATATTGGTAATATTATTATGTACTTATTCAGACACTCGCGGTTTTCTATAATACTTTCACGCATTTTCAACGGGTTCTTACCACTTCTCTTCTCGTGATCATGACGTTTGCAACAACGTTGAAATATCGAGACAACTCAATTAATTAAATATCGTGGTAAGAACTCGTTGAAAATGCATGAAAGTAATATTATTACGCTTTTTTACATTTATTCGCGGATAACTACGTCGATTTTGATAATTATTTTCTATTAGTTCAGAAAAATCAGGGTTTGATTATAGTAGACCAGATTTTGTGAAAATCAATTGTTTTCACTTGTATTTAAATGATTATTTTTTCGTATGGAAGTCCCACCCACCCGTTCATTAATTATCCTAGCAGCTTTCTTTGGTTCACTGTAGTCGATGACCTCAGCAATTTCAGCGAAGTCTTTCATCAGTTCTCTTTTAAATGCTGGACAGTATTTATTCTCCACATCGGTGTATACATTAAAGATAAATATTGGAGAATCATTAAGGAACTTCTCTTGTGTATTTGCTGCAGCGAAGAGTTTTTTGATCTGCAATTAAAATTTATTCATTAATTGTACTCCTTATTTTATCATTATTATTGTACATAATATGTCTATTTTATTGGTATAGTTGTTATATTTATTTCGCTTATCTGTATTTTATTATTATAGTATTTAAGTTTTTTATTATTATTATATTTATAAGTATATAAATATATTATATTCTATGTATATTGTACACTTCTCTACCTTACATTAAAGTCTACTTACTGTATGTTATATTTTGGGTTTGCTGTAAGAAAACTCAGTATTGAGTTAAGCAATGTCAGAAGACACTGAGGGGTCTCTACCTACGGCCTAACTTTAAGGAACCTCCTCAAGCCTCGTTTGAAGAAGGACAAGTCCTAGCGCTCAGGGAATACCGAGGAGGGGAGCTCATTCCACAGCTTGTAATAAAAATATTGTTTTTACCTCATCCTTATTCTTCAAGTTCAAGAACTTCAGCATAGTCTCATATTGTTTTCCTCTTGGATCAGAGTACAGAGCGAGTGCAGCCACCGCCTCTGATAAAGGGTATACCACC
The DNA here is from genome assembly GCA_030269945.2 of Trilocha varians. NCBI lineage: Eukaryota > Metazoa > Arthropoda > Insecta > Lepidoptera > Bombycidae > Trilocha > Trilocha varians. Next base: position 11,342,870 of record AP028257.1, read on the forward strand.
ACTGGGAATAATTTACCAGGATTTCTTTTCGCACCTTCCTGTCAAGTTCAGGAGGAGTATATTATTTTCTGCTTTATATTATACAGGGTGGATCTGTAACTTTGTGCTGACGGGAGTTAAATGAAAAAAATTTTTTTGTTGAAACGTTTTGTGCCACATTTTACGCTTATCTATGATAGTTAAAGCTTATTGAAACCAAACTTATATAAACAAATATTGAAATACTTACATATAAAAAATCTGCGGTTATTGTGTTTCTTTTGGAGGCATAACGGTAGCGGGCATCTGTAAAAAAAGCATGAAAATAATTTAAAAAAAATGTGAGCTGTCACGTGACGCCTGGCAGATGTGAAACATCGACATTATTTTGAAAAGTCGGAAAATCCACACGTCAACATTGAGAAGCCAATGTACCCACAAAGAGTTACGGTTTGGTGCGGGTTTTGGTCCGGCGGCATCATTCGAAAATGAGCAAGGAGCCGCCGTTACGGTCATTGGCGAGCGTTATATACGAAACAGAAGAAAGATCATCGATCTGACCTATCACTAGATACTTTGTATCTTTTGTTTTATTTTAGGTTATCCTATGCCTGCTGTCGAAATTAATAAAACTTATTTTTTCACCACGACTAGTAGCCGAGTGGTAGTCGTGGTGGCCGACTGGTCGAAGCGCGTCCTTCCGTATGGGAGGTCGCGGGTTCAAATCCGGCCGGCTTGTACCTCTAAATCTAAATGTGAAAAAGATTTATGTGCAATTTTTCACAACACCACTGGCTAAAAACGGTGAAGGAAAACATCGTGAGGAAACCTGCATATCGGAAAAGGGTTCTAAAGAATCCTTTGAAGATATGTGAAGTCCCCAATCCGCACTAGGCAAGCGTTGTGGACTATGCCTAAACCCTCTTCTGAGGAGACCTGAGCCCAACAGTGGGCAGTAATGGGTTGGTACAGGATTTTTTAGTAACACCTTTCATATTTACCTCAGCTTTTAAGTATTTGTTGTCGGCATATTTAAATCTACCTTCTCCTACCATTCCGAGAACATCAGTCACTTTATTTCCTGATTTAAATTTAATTATCGTTTTTCTTGTAAATTGAATATTTTTATCAAACTTATCCTGAAATAAACATAATTATTACACGTATGAGAAACAGATATATCGGGGTGATAACAAGGGAAACCAACATATTCACCGTGCGGGTAGTTGGAAGTGGAGACTCACTATAAATACAGGCGTTGGCCGCTGTTATTATTCATTCGTGTTTGAATTGTCGAGGCGAACGGACCTCTTGATGTAAAAGTAATAAACTGTTAAAGATCGTTATTTTGAAGTTTTTTATTCAAAAGAGTTGATCAGCGAGTGTTCAAGTGGACATTGTGACGTCATTCCTGACAAAACCAAATGAAGATCGACTAATTACAACGTCATTACACCTCAACACACTATTTACGCCGTCAGATATAATCATTAAAAAAACTTGTAAGTTATTTCCTAATGGAATTAAATTATGGATACTTACTTTCAAATCAAACAAACAAGTGAAGATAAGGCCAGGTCCTTCTTTTATCATCTTAGGCAAAATTAAATCTTTATTTTTGCTGCCTGCGCCTTCGCTGCCTTCAGTTCTGATCTATTAAAATAAAATGTATTTATCTGAAGTTTTGCGCTAAAGTTTCAGTGATATTCAAACATAGAAAAGTAAAAAAAAACACCAAACTTCAGAACCAGAAAAAATGTTACCAATTAATAATTTACTACATTTACTAGAATCATTTAATTTTTTCAATAACTTTTGTAGATATATTGTTAAACTTTAACTTTATTAACCAAAAAACACATATATCTCCAAACTATAGTTATATATTTTTTTTTATTGCGTGATAGATAAACGAGCCTACGGCCCATCTGATGGTAAGCGATCACCGTCGCTCATGAACCTCTGCAATGACAGGGCAATGAGGGGCTGTTATCTATCGCCTACCAATACAGGACTTATCTCAAGCCTCGTTTAAAGAGGGACATGTCATAGCGCTCCGGGAACACCGCCAAAGGGAGTCCATTCCAAATCGGAATGGTACGGCAAAAATGAATAATATAATTACTAGGGAACAACATACATAGAGCATCTATCATTCTTTCCCTTTCTGTCATTTGATGTAAATCATTTTCAACATTACTTTTCTTTCTTTTTGATTTTTCGTAGGTACACCATAAATATATAATACTTTGTTTTTACTTTTGGTCCGCCATACGGTTGTTTGGAAGAAATCGCTATCAGCGATAAGACCGCCGATTGTACTATTCTAAAATGTTACATTTTTATTTTTTTGTTGATTGGTGTACAATAAAGAATATTCTATCTATCTAACTATCTCTATCTATCTGACAATGAAAACAGCACTAACCTCATCATTGATCTCCTTGGCTGATCTCTTAGCGTTATCATAATTTAAAACCCTGGTGGTTGCTTTAAAAATCTCTCTCAATTCATTTTCGAACGCCGGGCAGAACTCATTATCGTCGTCAGTATATACGTTGTATTTTAAAATAGGTGTATTAGCAAGACCCATTTGCGCTTCTTGTCTGCTAGTTATAGCAAAGAATTTTCGTATCTGTGATTATATAGTTTTATCATTAAGGATTTCAGAGATAAGTATAACGATTATAATGGTTTCAAAATATTGTACCGACGGTTAATATAAGTTGAAGAAAAACTGTAGATGTAACATTTTTTTATGTTTTTTTATTGCCATGTAGGCAGACGAGCCAACGGCCCACCTGATAGGAAGTGGTTACCGTCGTTCATGAACCTCTGCAATGTCAGGGGACACTGAGGGGTCGCTACCTATGACCTAACTTTAAGGACCCTCCTCAAGCCTCGTTTGAAGAAGGACAAGTCATAGCGCTCAAGGAATACCGAGGAGGGGAGCTAATATAACATAACAATAATATAACATAATATATTATTCTTTTTGTTTTTTTTACTGATTTTCCAGAAGAATCCATACCACTATATTTTAATAATTCTATCTCTGTTTAATTGTTACACGTGACCAGTTCTATTATTTTGAATATTTCAATTATTTTTTTGAATAAAATCAGTAATTTCGAATTTTTGTTTCAGGTAATTAGTGAATGAACCAATTTCAATGGATCTACACTGCAAAATACCAAGATGAGTGAGATTAAATAGATAAAATAAATTTAGTTGTATAAGTTGTTACCTCATCCTTGCTTTTCAAGTTTATATATCTAAACGCTGTCTCTGATCTGTTCTCTTCAGTGTAAGGCAAAACCGATGCCACTGCTACAGATAATATATATGGGGCTACTGAATATATTTTACCAGGGTTTTTTCTAGCACCTTCCTGTATCATAAGACATTTTGTTTGGTAAAATTTAAACATTTGACAACATTTCTTTTAACACGGTTATCTATATCACTAACACGAGGCATGGAGTGCCCCTCTATCTCCGCCGGCTGGTCGGCTCCTACCTGGAGGCCAGGTCGGTCGAATGTACCGGGTACGGTGGGACCTTGCACCGGTTCCAGGTCGTGCGCGGTGTTCCACAGGGGTCCGTTCTTGGACCCCTCCTGTGGAATATCGGGTACGACTGGGTGCTGAGGGGCGCCCTCCCCCCGGGCCTTAGCGTAATTTGTTACGCGGATGACACATTGGTCATGGCCCGGGGGGATGACCACGGAGAGTCTGCCCGTCTTGCCACAGCGGGGGTGGCCCTCGTCGTCGGCAGAATAAGGAGGTTGGGCCTCGACGTGGCGCTACACAAATCCCAGGCCCTGTGGTTTCACAGGGCCAGGGTGGCGCCACCGGTCGACGCCCACATCATGGTTGGAGGCGTCCGAATCGGGGTCGGGGTGCAGCTTAAGTACCTCGGCCTCGTGCTGGACAGCCGTTGGACCTTCCGGACCCACTTCGAGCAGCTGGTCCCTCGACTTGTGAGGACCGCCGGCCATCTTGGTCGGTTGCTTCCGAACATCGGGGGACCCAGCCACGCGGTGCGCCGCCTCTACGCGGGGGTGGTGCGCTCGATGGCCCTGTACGGTGCGCCCGTTTGGGCCGAGCCTCGTACTCGGGCAACTTTTGCCCGATACTTGCGCCGGCCACAGCGCATCGTAGCCATCAGGGTCATCCGCGGGTACCGCACCGTCGCGTTTGAGGCGGCGTGCGTGCTGGCGGGGACGCCGCCCTGGGAGTTGGAGGCGGAGGCGCTCGCTGACGATTATCGTTGGCGATGCGACCTCCGGGCCCGGGGCGTAGTGCGTCCCCTGCGGGAAGCTGTTCGGGATCGGAAGGCCCAATCTCGGCGGTCCGTAATGGAGTCGTGGGAGCGACGTATCGCTAACCCCACTTGGGGTCTACGGACCGTCGAGGCGATCCGCCCCGTCCTAAAGGATTGGGTGGGTCGTGGCGAAGGACGCCTCACCTTTTGGGCGGTGCAGATGCTGACCGGGCACGGATGCTTCGGGCGGTATCTGCACCGCATCCAGGTGGAGCCGACGACGAGGTGCCATCACTGTGTAGGATGTGACCAGGACACACCGGAGCATACGCTCGCTGTCTGCCCTGCATGGGAGCAGCAGCGGTGTGTCCTGGTCCAACAAATAGGACCGGACTTGTCGCTCCCGGGCGTCGTGGCGTCGATGCTCGAGAGCGACGAGTCCTGGAAGGCGATGCTCGACTTCTGCGAGTCCACCATCTCGCAGAAGAGGGTGGCGGGGAGTGCGAGGGAGAGAATTTATTCTTCTCTCCGTCCCGCAACAACCCGCCGCCGTCGAGCAAGGGGCCGGAACCGGGATCTCGCCCGGAATCTGGCCCCTTAAGAGTTTCGGGTCCCCAACGCATGTGAGTGCGAGCGGGGACCCAAGAAGGTGTCGTGTCTCGCTCAGCACGCCCTTGCGTCAGAGAATCCGGAGGATGGCGGACCGCGCTCCCCGACCCACGCTGGTTCTGACCCAGCGGGGTATTCCGTGGGAGGGTGACACGCGGTCCAGCCATGTTGGCGGGCTTCGGATAGCCCGCCGACCGAGAGAGCCGGTGGCCGTATCGCCGGCGGCTGCCGGTTCGGCGTCCGGGGGCGGCGTGACGGAAAAGTGTGCCGAGAGCGTTACGCGTCGCGCCGTCCCACAAAACCCCGTGCTGGGTTCTGGCCTCAGCCGGGGTTCGGACGCTGAGTGTGAGCGGTTGGAGGTTCTAGTGAGGTTCAACTCCCACATACCCCGTCCGCGGGGCGGGCGGGGATCCGGTGATTTCCTCCAACTGAAAAAAAAAAAAAAAAAAAAAAAAATATCACTAACACAATGACTAAACGGGTTCTTACCATGATTTTTTATTAAATGATCGATCCCAATCTTTCAAGGCAATCTGGCAAGCGCCATGATCACGGGAATATTGATTACTGCGGATATATTGCTTAAAAGCAGACAAATCGGTCTACCCTCTTTCTCGTTCGTTTGTTTGTTTGTGTTCATGACTTTTACCATTAAATCATATTTAAAAGCGCAGGAAGGTTTTTATCTAAATCTATGCTTATGGCGTGTCCAGTAGGGACAATTTCAATATATAGTAATGAATCTTATTATTTTATGCTAGAATTTCGTCTTAGATAGGTCACCTGGTGGTTCAAATGACCGATAATTTTTCTTCATGGGCCTGTAGTCTATTGGTGGTTAGAACCTTAACATAATTTTTTTTAAACTAGATATCGTGACTCGAAAACTCATAGGAGAGAATTTATAAGGATCTGTTTGTAAAAAACATTACATAAGTATTTACTAGCTGACCCGCGTTACTTCGTCTGTTTCACATAATATGAAATTAATAAGAGTGTTTCCGTACATTTACTCACCGTATAAAACTGAAATTTCTCTCATAAAAATGAAAACAAATCTTTAAAAATTTTAAGAGTGCACAACTCTTATCACTCAGGGATATGAAAAATAGATTGTCAGACTTTTTGTTTTTGAGTGGGGTATGTGGGGTTTGAACCACACTAAAACCTCCCGCCAATCACGCTCAACATCTGATGTAATAGGGGTGACAGGACGCGTTCGCGATTGTCGCTCACGTATCGCCCCGTCACCCCCCGATTCTCAGACTTACTGAATTTGCATGAAAATTTCATGAAAATCAGCCCAGCCGTTTCAGATGAGTATGGTATCTAACATTGTGACATGATCTTACGATATGTACAATTTTTTTTCTATAAATAGAAGATATACCTAAGTGAGCGTTATGAATCGCTATAAATCTTTTTCTCGCTATGTATTAAGACAAACAAGACTTAAGGTAGGACGTAGCCTTTCAGTGTCCCCTGACATTGCAGAGATCCATGAGCGATGGTAGCCAGCAGCCAGCGGCTCGTCTGCCTACATGGCAAAAAAAAAATCGTCATTTAAAAATGATTCTTTAATAGCAATTTTATGAATAAATAAATGCAGTACAATTCTATCTAATTATTCTGTTTTATTATTATTTCGATTGGATAAGAAACTATCAAGAAACAGTAAAGTTTTATCAGAGCATGTTTGTTACCTAAATAATTAAAAATTTATTACATTACTTTAAACGAAACACTAAAATTGCATTTAATTAGTTTTTTATAACCTCAATTTTAACCCCTGACGAAAAACGACGAGTTGCTATGTGTTGAACGTGTCTGTGAGGAAATCGCCGGACTTCCACTCGCTCCGCGAGTGGGGTATGTGGGAGTTGAACCGTACCAAAACCTCCCGCCGCTCGCGCTCGACATCCGATCTGGTAGGGGTGACAAGACGCGTTCGCGATTGTCGCTCACGTATCACCCCGTCACCCCCGGACGTCGAACCGGCAGTCGTCGGTGACACGACCACCGGCTCACTCGGTAGGCGGGCCAAAAGCTCGCTGAGATGGGGCCGCGTGATGAAAGGTCCCCTCGGCTCAGGCCGGGTCAGGACCAACCTGGGTCGGGGACTGCGGCTTACCATCCCTCGGTAGTTGGTACATAGGGGCGCGCTGAGGCCTAGTGCAGCACCCCTCGGGTCCGGTGTTGGTGGACCCGGTACTCTTAGGGGGCCAAATCCCGGGACACTCCCGAGGCCGGCCCGGCAAATATTGATAAACGTAAATAATAAATAACAATGATATTGCATGCACCTGACATTATCACATAATTCATTAAAATAAAACAAAACGTTTTATCAGAAAATTTATTGGTACATATTTCAATAAAACACAGGTGCAAAAAATAAACAAAACGATATTTGTTTCAATTGTCTACATTCAAATAATTCTTTTTATTTGTACTTGCTCACGTAGTTTCATTCCGTTAAAATGAAACTGACTAGTATTATACAGGGTGGATCTGTAACTTTGGACTATCTGACGTGGGGTGAATGACCTGATGAAATAAAACTTAGAACCACCTTTATTTTAGGAAAAGGATAAAAAAAAATTCATCATAGTATGGAAGTCCGCAACGATAGTCGTACCTTTTCCATACAATATCAGAAAAAAAAATTTAACCGATCCAAAAAATAAAAATGGTGCTAAGTTGTATGTCAACAGGTCATTCACCCCACGTCAGACTGTCCAAAGTTACAGATCCACCCTGTATAAGTGTAACGACTCGCGTTCTCGACTTTTAGGTCGGTTTTTTTGCAGAAGACCCCGTCCCATGACTCACGGGAAAAAGGGTAATTTGCTTCCCCTGCTGGTTTTAGTCTTCGGAGATTATTCTACGTCTCCGGGTTCTGCGTGTTGGTTGTGTGTGTGTGTTTGCTTTGGGGTAATTGAGAGGTTGTTTGTGTGTATGGTTGAGTTGTATTTGTGTCGTCCGAGCTTATTCTGCGTCTTTGTGTCCTTCGGGTTGATTGTGTGAGTGTGTTAGTCATGTAGTATGAATGAGAAAACTGACTAATATTATATTTTAACTAATTTTGAAAAGAAATGTTATAAAAGGTAGTCCATAGGTAGCGGCCCCGCAATGTCTTCTGGCAATGAAGAGCTCTATGAGAGACGGTGACCACTTACGATCAAGTACGTTAGCTCGTCGAGGTATTAAAAAAACAATAAAATTTAATGGTTGTAAACCATGCCGACTACTGGAGTAGGATTCGGTCCAGATCTCTTGGTGAAACTCACGTAATACAAATAAGGACGGTCTGCTACCAAATCTATATCAAACTTCGAACATACACCTGAAAAAAAAAAATACGCGTATTTTATACAAATAATTCAAGTGCTGTATACCAAAAATTGTGGACTTTAAAATTGCGTGGGTCACCACGTAAATAAGAAGGAAGAAAAAAAGTACAATAAATGAATTTGAAAAGTTATGATGAAATACTGACAGCTATACTGCAATTGCTTTAAAAATATGTTGTTTGTTTTATATTCTGGTGATTTATTTATTTATTTATTTGGGAAACCAACAGAAGCATACAAATTATAAACAGTGATCTCCTTTGTTGTTTTTTTAATAGCAATTCTAGAATAAAGCTCATCATTATAAATAGTATATTTCATCAAATTTTAAAACTCTTCTCTTCTCACCTGGAGATTGAGTCAATCGTATTGGTCCAAATTTCAGGAATACTTCGTGAAGTATTGTCGAGACGTACGTATTGTCGCACTTTTCACTTATTCCTTGGAGGTCGAGGCCTCCTTCCTCGAAAATATTGTTTAGGATATTGGACTGGAAACCAATAAAATATCATGTAAGTACTAAAAATATACAGAGCATCATTATTTATTAACTTTATTAATTTATTAACTGCTAACGACATTTATTATAATTGAATAAATATCTATATGTTCAAAATTAGTAAAAATATAAATAATGCAGAAATAATAAAGATCAGTAGCAAACATTATTAATAAGAAATAATAAATATTGGTATCAGAAACAAATTTGAAGCAATAGCAACGTAAAACCACCAACCAAACGTAAGCAGCTATCATTTGCTTGAGTTTTCCTACTAACTTACAATAACAATTAATTTCATTTCACTTACTCGTTTAAAATCCTTCGCCAAATCCATCTTTATAAATATATCTTCAGTTGGGAGAGTTAATCTTGCGCAAACATCTTTAACTTCGGCGAGTATTTCTTCGAAAGCTGTTGTTCTTTTCATTTTTTTCAACAAGTTAAGCATGTCATCTTTTTTGTTTGGTACGACCATTACATAGGAATATACTCCACCTTTGGCTGTTATTTGTATGACCTAAAAAAGTATTACAATCATCATCATTAGCCCATAGACGTCTACTGCTGGATCTGCCTCTCTCAAACTTCGCTACAGCGACCAGTCCTACGCTTTCTGCATTGAGTGACTTTCCGCCATCTTGACCAGGTATTACAATACTTTATAAGGTTTTCTTCAATTTTGATCAAATTAAAATCATAGACATAGACATACTTTATTTGCAAAAAAAGAAACATACAATTAAAAAAAGGAAAATAATAAGGAATTACCTAAAACTAATTTTTTTTTCACAAACCAGCCGTGACTCAGCATAATGCTGAATACTGACACAGACCAATAGGATAGGTGCCAACATCCAGCGCTGGTTTTCAGTCCCAGCTGGCAGTGACGTAACAAGAGTAAGGAAAAACTTATCAAATATTAATACAATATAAAAATATAAACTAATAAACTAAATCCCTTCCGTACTTCCCCAACATAATTAATAATAAATAAATAAAAAAGAAAAAAAACTAAAACTAAAGATAAAATCATCGCGGGGCAGCAAAATAGCGCGTACGCGTCCCACTTCACACTGACAAAAACGTCAATGGACGGGAACCATAAAAAAAAAACAAAATAAAACAAAAAATTAATAAATCCAATTTAGGTTTCCAAAGAAACTTTCCCGAAACTACAATTTACCATAAAAGGAATATTTGCTTGCGTTCACATTACCTTAGCATCTAAATTTTTCGAATCAGCATATTTTACGATCCCCTCCCCGATGACAGCTGGGATGTATTTAACTGTATTTCTTGTTTTAAATGGAATAAAACTTCTTGCTCTAAACTTGAAGTCATCTTTGTAGATGACCTGTAAGAGAATAATTTTACAAAAACACATTAACAAACAATGAGTCATCTACATGTTATTGTGTTACACTAAAGTAGATAAAAGATATGATATACTCGTATGTCAGACGAAACACTGCAAGCTGAACAGGCACATGTGGAGGCTTGATCTTGTGGTTGACCCTACTTGCAGACTATGTGAAGAGGAGGAGGAAACCCCTCTTCACTTGCTCTGCAATTGCCCTGCTGTTAACAGCATTAGATCCCATATCTTCGGGGAACATATTTTGTTCCCTGAAGATATTAGGGACATCTGCTCCAGGAAAATAGTCCAGTTCATGCTGGACCTGAATCTTGGCGCAGATTTGTAACACAGGGGGATGGTTACAATAGATCCGTCAGGGTCGTAGTGATCTGATGGGCTACCGCTCTCTTAATAATAATAATGTCAGACGAAAGGAAGGCCTGTAAAAATATGGTTGAATTGTATGAAAGAAGATAATATGAAAATATCCGGTGTGACTAAAAATCTATGGCAGATGAAGAATACTGTACTGTAACAACCCATTGCTACTCCCTGCTGGGTTCAAGTCTCCTCAGTAAAGGGTTTAGTCATATTCCACCACACATCATCATCATCATCATCAGCCTATAGACGTCCACTGCTGGACATAGGCCTCCCCCAAACCTCGCCACATCGACCGGTCCTGCGCCATCTGCATCCAGTGACCTCCCGCGATCTCGACCAGATCGTCGGTCCATCTTGTGGGGGTCTACTGTTCCACCACACCCCCAATGTAAATTGGGGACTTCACATCGAAAGATTTTGGAATCCTTTTCCAATGTGCAGGTTTCTTGAAGATCTTTCCTTTACTTTAGCCAGAGGTGTTGTGATAATTACAATTTAAATGTAGGTAAGATAAACGCTTCAATCATTTTCAACCTGCATGTTATAATATTTATCTATTTGGGAAACCAACAGAAATATACAAATTATAAAATAACACAGATAGTTAAAGCGTTATCTAAAAACAGTTTCCACTTATATCTAACACAAAATACTATGAAGTTAGCGACAGACAAAAATTTAGGAAACAAAATTAAATTAGACTAAAATCAGCAATCATAAATAATGTTTTTAAAAAATAAGAATAATAATAATCTTTTAAAATGTCAATAACCAGAATAACAGTAGCCTAGACAGAATTAAAATCAAAATCAACGTTATTAATTAAAATTACAAACAATATTTCAATATAGGAATAATTAAAGTCAACAACAATAAAATTAAATGAATTAATATCATGAAACACTTACTGTTAGCTCGTAGGTACTCAAATAGTACATTCCCCTTCCCTTCTTTATCATATCACTAGATATTATATTCCTAAACTTATCCTCGCAACCTTCACAGCTTTTTATCTGTTAAAGGATAGTAAAGTTAGGAAAATAAAACAAACAATAATAAATACCAACACAAGTACAACAATTCATCATCATCATCATCAGCCTATAAACGTCCACTGCTGGACATAGGCCTCTCCCAAACTTCGCCACATCGACCGGTCCTGCGCCATCTGCATCCAGTGACCTCCCGCAATCTTGACCAGATCGTCGGTCCATCTTGTGGGGGATCTACCAACATTGCGCCTACCGGTTCGTGGCCGCCACTTCAGAACTTTTCGGCCCCACCGGCTCCGTTCTTCGCACAATGTGTACAACAATTACCAAAAGTAAACTAGAAGTGTTAGTGTTATCAAACAATGGTGTAACCACACAAGTCATTACCCAAAAACATATCGCACTTATTGGTTTTGTAGTGCCAAATGGATAAAAAGTGACCCCCACTCTACAACGCCAGGGCATTGAAGGAGCCCTTATCTGCATAATATATCTTATAATGTAAACCAAAATTCGGTAAAATCATTGCTTTTGCTGTAGGGAGCATTTCGGAATTTCACCCATAGTACTCGGAAAAAGTACTAGGGTTCTCTCGGAAAGGTTCTAAAAATACTTTGAAGATATGTGAAGTCCCCAATCCGCACTGGGCAAGCGTGGTGGACTATGCCTAATTCCTCTTCTGAGGAGACATGAGTCCAACAGCAGTTATGGGTTGGTACAGGTACTCGGAAAACACCGAAGAGGTATGTCCATTCCAAAGCAGGACATGGCTGAAAATAAAAACTTACCTGTTCATTCATCTCATAAGTAGCTCTTTCAGGGTCACTGTAGTCCACGACCTTCGTAGTTCCACCAAAGACCTTTCTATAAGTAGAAGTGAATTCTGGACAAAATTGATTCCTCACATCTGTGTACGCGTATAAACGTAGAGAAGGGGAACCGTCTGCTTCTGGGCAAAGTAAAGTATCTCTGATAACTGGGAAATATGCTCGAACCTGGAATAAGAGACAAAAATAGATCTCTGTAGACTTAATGAAGAATTTGATTCATTTAAGATCAATTGTTCCAAGTGAGATATTGTCACTCAATATTACTACTAGGATTGTCGTGCTCCATATAGATAGATTTAACTTTAACCATTGGTCTAAAGTTTTTATGAATCCATATTATACACTTTAGGTTGTTACGCTATTTTATTTGAACTTTAAATGTAATTTTCATCTGTTCATGAATATACCACTTTTTTACAATTCAATATGAAAACTCTATTTGTTATAATAACATGATTTTACCTGAGTTGTATTTTTCAGAAATAAAGGCTGAAGAAGTTCTGTTCGACTATTCTCTTCTGCAAATAAAATGAGCTGCCCTGTCACTGCCAGAATTGGTAATAACGCAGTACCACTGAACCTTCCAGGGTTTCTCCGTTCATTTTCCTGTAGACATTAATACAATAGTAAAGTCCATTTATTTTTACTCACTTTTGATTTAATTACAAGTCCTGCGTATAAAGAAGACAGAGGTTTATTGCTATCTCTTTCACTCCATTCGAGATGATTTGCGAAGATTCTAGAAGTCAGTATTTCTGCTTTATATATTGTGAGATTGAGAAATAGCGAGAACAGTTCCATTTGGATCTCGTATTTTATACTCTTTAAAAAATTGTTGACTTTCTGGATATTTTGGTCAAAAACAAGACAGTAAAATTTCATGGTTGCTGATGATGTTCAAAGATAATAAAACTGGTATACTGTTTTACTTACATAAAGAATTTCTCCTATAATTTTTTGATTCGCATACCCTATTTGGTCTTTGGGATTCGTAACCAAATTTATCTGGAAGACACGGAAGATTTTAAACCAATAACAGAAAAGCAGGTTATTTAAATTTAAGACAATGTTGTTGTCTAAATTTCCTAGGAAATTTTTAAATTTACGGTTCTTGTTGTTTTCTTATGACATCTGTAAAATTAAATATAAAAATTAATTGATTTAATTATCAAAATAAATAGGTACTTACAATTAAAACTTTTTACCAAACTTGGATAGACCAAGAGACAGCCCAAAGTTAAAAACTTCAACATTTTTTATCTACTTGTATTGACTCTCACTTTAAAATATTCTTTATCATCTATGTATCTAGACTGACTTTTGTTTTTATACCTTTTTTTTCTATTATGCGTTTATCATCTTTTGTTTAAGTTTTCACCTGTTTAAATACAGGGTGATTTGTTAGAGAGGGCACATATTGCAAGAGGGTGATGAGTACTCAGTTCTAATACGGAATATTACAAAAAATATGTAAAATTACATTTTTTTTTTTAAATCTAAATTCGACAAAACTACCTCAAAAATAAACAATTTCGACTAAAAGAGTGTTGACTAACAACCTTTAGTGATCTTGCGCACCCCACACCTCCGCCACACCCATCTGCTGTCGAAAAACCATCATTTTGCAAGAATTTAAGGTATTTTTAAGTTGCGATTACTAAGGAATTAAGCCATATTCTTTGGTAATAATATTTTTACTGGTCGTATATAACCATCAGCTACCATGACCTTCAATATGTACCCTCACTAAGAAATCACCCTGTATTCATCGTGACTTAATGTTAATCAAATTTATCATTAACTGATTAATGATGTTTTAATTATTATATTTATCATGACTAATAAATTTTATTTAAAAGTATATTTCTAAGTTATTAACATCACGAATTTACGTGACTAGCAATTTTAGTGATACTTTAAACTTATTACTAACGTCACATATATAATAGTAATGAAAAGTGTATTTTGATTAAATATACAACGTTTAATCGTTTTTTGTTCCAATTTTTGAAACAAATTTGAAATGATAGGGTATGCAGTGCGTATTTGCTTGTATGAACTGCACGCCGCTGTGCGCGGGCCAACTAGAACTCTCTAAATCCAGATAAATAGTTCACCATCTAGCACGGTTTCACAATATTGTGTTTCTGAATAAAAAACAAAGAATTGATGCTGAATATTTATTCAAAAATACATGACAGTATTTTCAAAAGACAAGTGCGAACCGAAACCGTTACGAAGCGTTCTTATTTTCCAATTTTAGGGCCGTTAACTCATACCAATCTTCGCCTTCGCCTCGCTTTCGATTCGTTTAATTGAAATCGCCTGACGCCGTATCGACTACCACACCAAGTATGGGCGTCCGGAACTGACCAGCTTTTTTCGTAAACGTCACGAAGAATAGGTGGCTATGCTCCGTTGTGAAATTTACTGGATACTCCGAACAGTAGTTTTCTGTGAAAAATAGTATAATTATTATCACTAAGACCGGTTGCACATTTAGAATAGTACTGTCAATACTTTTACAGGCTTGATGCCGCCTGAAAGGCGACTGATTTTTGCCCATTTTGTTAATTCGATTTTCAGATAAACCAAACAATTTATTGGTAACCTTTCAAAGCTTGGATTGCTATAAGGATGTTTTCATTTGTTTTAGTTAGAAAAACACAGTAAATGTTGGAAAATAAGGTACTTAAAATCTTGAATCACGATTATCACCTTGTTCCTTTTGTTTAAGACACTATGTTTGTTAGCAAAAAATTTTTGTAATTAATTTTCTTTTGATTGGCGTCATAAAAATATAGGGTGATGATTTTTGCCGATTTTGTCAGCTCGATTTTCAGAAACCAAGCAATTTACGAAAAATCTGTGAATGCAGTATTATTAAACATCAAAAATAAAACGATGTTTCCTTTCAGCAAAACAACGTAACTCCAATATTTAAGAAACTCCCGTTCATATCGCATAGCCCTGGGACACCCTGTATAAGTGGGTTATGGTGAATATTCGTGCCAACGCGATAAGTACCACGATAAACACGATTATTTATCTTTCAATAGAAAGTATTTTATTAAGTTTATGGACATATTATGATTTTAAAGAAAGAGATTTTTTTTTATTTGGTCCACATAACTAAGACAAACTATAAAATACATCATTATTTATTGTCTAGTACATAGTTAATAATAATTATGAGTTTATCCCTGCTTGATGTAGACACAGCTACCACAGTAAAATATAATATACAGAAGGTTAATCTAGAAGTCAGACAATATAGATAGATAAATGAGTATAGTTAAGATTGAGTAATTATTTTCCTTAATGAAGACTTAACTGAGGCTAAAGAGCCAGGACGGAAGATGTCGAAGTCAGACTGAGTACCATTGGCAGCGCTACAAATGCAATAAATAGGGGAATGTTGGTCCAGAAATTCTCTAATTCTTACCTTTACTTGTATCATTATTCATCGGTCCTGGTTTTAACCTTATCTCACTCAGGATGGACGAAATATAGGTATCGCAATTCTGACTGACACCATCAAGATTAAGACCTCCTTTTTTGAAGAAATCTTGTATGTAATTAGCCTGAAAAACGTGTGTCAAATATAAAAGTGATTTGTGTTGAATTTAAAAAAAAAATTATGATGGCACATATTATATTATTTAAGGAGGGTGATGAGTATACTCAGTTCTCATAAAAAAAGGTAAAAGTAGTAAAAAACTTGGTAAAAAATAAATTCGACAAAACTATCACAAACAAAAATTATTTGGGACAACAGAGTGTTGACATCAAGTAATCTCGCGCACCGCACACCTCCGCCACACATATTAGCTGTCGAGCAACAGTCGTTTTGCAATAATTGTAGATATTTTAAAGTTGCATTTAAGAATAAGGCTTTATGCCATATTCTTTTGGTGATAATATTGTTATTGGTGCCTTCCATATGTACCGTCTTAACAAATCACACTATACAGGGTGGATCTGTAACTTTAGACAATCTGACGTGGGGTGAATGACCTGTCGAAATACAACTTAGCACCATTTTTATTTTTTGGATCGGTTAAACTTTTTTTTCTGACATTGTATGGAAACCGTACGACTATCGTTGCGGACTTTCATACTATGATGAATTTTTTTTTAAAATCCAATTCCTAAAATAAAAGTGGCTCTAAGTTTTATTTCAACAGGTCAATCACCCCACTTCAGATTGTCCAAAGTTACAGATCCACCCTGTATAGTCAACTTGACTCTCATTTAAGGTTTTTGGTCATAAATGATTATGTCCATAGAAGCAGCATACCTCTTGAGCAGATTTCTTCAAATCAATCTTAGCAACGAAGTCTTTACTGTTCAAAGTTACTTTTGCACAGGTTTCCTTCCCTTGACTAATAATGCTCTCAAAATTAGAATATCCTTGAAGTTTCTCCAATAAACCAATCACTCCATCAGCTTTTATCGGATATATTATTAAGTAAGAAAATTTTCCACCTTCCGCAACTATTTCTACGATCTGTAAAAAAAGTATATTTTAAACTTATTCAGACACTCGCGGCTTTCTATAATACTTTCATGCATTTTTAACAACAGTCAACAGTCTTCTCGTGATCATGACGTTTGCAACAACGTTGAAATATCGAGACAACTCAATTAATTAAATATCGTGGTAAGAACCCGTTAAAAATGCATGAAAGTATATTTTACCTCCCATCATCATCATCAGCCTATAGATATCCACTGCTGGACTTATGCCTCCCCCATACTTCGCCACAACGATCGATCCTGCGCTGTCTGCACCTAGTGACTTTCGCGATCCTGACCAGGTCGTCGGTCCATCTTGTGGGAGGTCGTGGTCGAGTCGTGGAAAAATGACACCTTTGCCCAGAGGCTGCCCGCACACACACAATATAATAATGATTCATTGTGTGACGCAGACGACGTTGCATTGGTAAATTAGTATTTAGTATATATTTTACCTTGGCATCTAAAGATTTTATTTCTGCATATTTGATTACCCCTTTTCCAGAGATTCCAGAAATCTTTGTCACTTTGCCACCAGATTTGAAAGGTATCGTAGTTTTCTTGTTAAATTTAATCTTTTTGTCGTAAATAATCTGCAAAATAATATTGTTAAAACTAACTTACAGTAAATAATATAATACGCTACAAAAATGTATGCGAAATATTTACCGTAATTTCATAAGTGCTTATAAAGTTGAGTCCAACTCCTTTCTTTATCATCTCGCTTGATATTATATTTTCGAAACCACCCGTTCCCTCTGACCTAACCTGTTAAAATTTTACTTTTGAGAATCTATAGATATAATAAAATTATCGGAAAGTATCAAAACTGAAAAAACAAGTCAAGCGACCGTAACACACAACGACGACGCGGTTCAGAATCACTAAAATATAAGGTATAAAAGTCAGCTTTGTCCGGGATAAACTCGAAAATTACTGCACGGATTTACTTAAAATTTGGCACGGCATCTTCTAATATATAAAATTCTCGTGTCACGGTGTTCGAACTTGAACTCCTTCGAAACGGCTTGACCGATTTTGTTGAAATTTTTTGTGCTTATCCGGTATCTATGAGAATCGGCCAACATCTATTTTTCATCCCCCTAAATGTCCTCCCCTAATTTTTTTTTTATTTTTTCGACGCAGACGAAGTTGCGTGGGGCAGCTAGTTATTATATAATTATTATCATCTCCGGGAAACGGAATATAAAATTGTAAAGTTTATTCATTGCTTCAAGTTGAATTACATAATAATCGTTGGTATATGGTGGTTGAAAATAAAGTATTTCATTTCACCCTCCAAAACCATCGTCAGATAAGCGCCATTTTGTCATATTATTACATTGTCACGCGATATACATCTGTATGCAAAATGTCAGCTCAATCGGAAACCGGAATGTTTGTCAAATTTATCTTGCAAGATTTCACCCGAACTTGATATTTACATCCAGTGCAAGTTAATATAAAGCTTGTAAAAATAATACCAACCTCATCATTGATCTCATCAGCTGTTATCTCAGGATCACTATAGACAACAGTTCTGGTCTTTCCAGCGAAGGTCTTATTATAAGCATAACTAAAAGCTGGACAGAATCTATTGTTTTCATCAGTATATACATTTTGGGTTAATTTCGGTGATCCTATGAGTTTTTCGTCGAAAAGTATTTCTTTTATTGCAGGGTAGATTTCACGCGCCTAAAATGAAATAAAAGTTATAATATTAGATCAAATGTTGAAAAAGAATATGGTGAGGAAATTTCGTGCCAAAGTATATTGGATCAAATATTGGCCTAAACCATATTGGTTCTTAAGCTGCATTGCGCAAAAGTCTTTTTTTTTTTTTTATTGCCATGTAGGCAGACGAGCCAACGGGCCACCTGTTCGTAAGTGGTTACCGTCGCTCGTGAACCTCTGCAATGTCAGGGGACACTGAGGGGTCCCTACCTACGACCTAACTTTAAGGACCCTCCTCAAGCCTCGTTTGAAGAAAGACAAGTCATAGCGCTCTGGGAATACCGAAGAAGTCTTGAATAATTCTGATCAATTTTACCCAACATTGTGTTCTTCGATCTATATTAGTGCTTTAAGTTGTAAGAGTTGTCAAGAAAAAGTTGTGAAACTAGATTCACTCTTGATTTTGAAGACAGCCATGAGAAACGGTAACCGTCATATGATTAGGTGGCTCGTTGGCTTGTCTACATTGTAAAGAACTCGCGATTCTTTTCAAGCAGCGACGAGTAAACGTAACATAATTACCTCTTGTCTATTTCTCAAATAGCTAAAACTTAGTGCTTCCTGATAAGTTCTTCCTTTGGAGAACAAGGCCATTTGACTGACACTCGTAAATAATGGTAAATTAAATGCCAGACAGTAGTCATCAGAATTCTTTTCTGCGCATTGCTGAAAATTTTGCAACTAAGTTTATTGTAATAATCTTTATTTTAATGTTTTTTAATTGTATATTGTGTACTGTGATCCTAAGATGATTGATAAATAAATAAATAATAATAATAATAATTGTTTATTATTATTTTTTAGTCTCATTGAATTTGAAATTAAGGTTAAACTTATTTTTGTGGCATCGGATAAACCATTTAAAATGTTATTGCTCATACTGGTCCCAGATGTCGTATAGGTATGGTGCGGTCGGGGGCGGCGCGACTGGAAAGAGTGCCGTGGGCGTAACGCGTTGCGCCGTCTCTCATAATCCCGTGCTGGGTTCTGGCCTCAGCCGGAGTTCGGACGCTGAGTGTGAGCGGTTAGAGGTTTTAGTGCGGTTCAACTCTCACATACCCCGCCCCTCTGGTGGGGATCCGGTGATTTCCTCCAACTAAAAAAAAAGGTATTGTCCGGTGTTGAAAATTATGCTCTATGCAATAAACTCCAGTCGAAGATATATCATTTTAGTGCTACCATAGAATAGAGTTCTCTATAGTCTTAAGCCTCCACACATGCAATACTACTGTCATTAGTTTCAAACTAGAGATAGGAAATATACTAAAAATAACACTTTATTTTCAAAAAAAATACCTGTGCGTATTTAAGGACAAAGTATAATGCTTGAAAACACATTTCTATTTTATAATTTATAATAACAGAAATATGAATTAACTATTGTAAAAATTCCTTTATAGTAGTAGTCAAAAATAATTTACTTACGTATAGAAATTTAAATGTTGTTTTAGTGTTAGCCAACCCGACCCGTCTATGAACATCTCCGACTAAAATAAATCATGATATTTACTGTTAATATTTTCTAATACTCAGATGATAAAAAAGTAAATACAAAAACAATATAATTTACTTCGAATAACGGCAACTTCAACTATTTAAATTACTAGACAATTTTCTTAAAAAAATATACCTCTTAATATTAGGTCATGTACATAACATATTGTCGTCAAAGAAACTTTGCATATCATTAATTTGGAAGTGATGTTCTTTACCAATGTGATGCGGATGAAGTATTGCTGAACAACTGATACTTTAATTAAGGGATAAATAATAATTTCATGCATTTTCAACGGGTTCTTACCACGATATTTAATTAATTGAGTTGTCTCGATATTTCAACGTTGTTGCAACCATCATGATCACGAGAAGACTGGACACTGCGGGTCAATTTAAGAGCAAACAAATCTGTGTACCCTCTTTCTCGTTCGCTTTTGGGTGGTACACTCACTGTATCTACAAGACTCTCTGAGCATGAACCCTTAGTGATATCCAGTCTTCTCGTGATCATGACGTTTGCAACAACTTTGAACTATCGAGACAACTCAATTAATTAAATATTTTGGGAAGAACCCGTTGAAAATGGATGAAAGTATTATAGAGAACCGCGAGTGTCTGAATAAGTTTATAAATAATACTCACCCAAACGTTTACCCAGAGTCGAGTTAAAAAGAACGTAACTCAAAATTAGTACCTTTAACATTTTAAAAGTGAAATTACGAATGAACTGAAAACTGTAAATTTGAGCATTTTATATACCACATATACATTTAATTTATCTATTCCTAATTAATTAATTGAATTACTTTTTATTTCCAATTAAATACAGCAGTAAATAATTTTATTTCTTATTATCATCTAGGTCATGGATATCGCGAAATAAATTTTCTAAAAGGACTTTGATAATGCTAGAATATATATACATGTCATCGGAAAATAACAAGAACGTAAGTTTATTATTTCTTAGGAAATTTATAAACTTTCGTAAGATACTAAACGTGATTCCAAAGGTGTGTGTGAACCGTTAGGTTAGGTGATAGTTATATCATAATAGTCAACTAGCTGACACAGCGCCATCTAGCGATAATCATCTGAAACAAAAAAAGTGTCGTGACAACTTTTTCATAAGAATTTCCGTCCAGCCCCTTTCCCTTTCGATAACGCGCAATAAGGAACTTCGTTCCAAAAGCGTATAATAAAATACAATAAAATGCAATAAATTCATTTATTTGGAATCTAAAACATCACCTATACAAAAAAAATTAAAAATAGTAATCTAACTATTTTCGATTTTTTTATTGTTCTTGTTCTATTTCACCAATATCAACTATGACACCAGCCATAGGTGTACGATATTCAAGAGCTTTTTTCGTAAAAGTAGGGATGTAGATGTGTGGATGTTCAGCTTTGAATTCAATATAATTATCGGAGCATTTTGTTTCTGAAACAGAAAAGAAAAGATAAGTATGACCCCTTTGGTGTATGATGTAAATTTAAGTTAGGTAAGTCGTGGTTGAACCGATTCCCTTCGTTGTTAGTTCTGGTATTTCTATAATATAAACTCTCATCATCATCATCATCATCATTATCAGCCTGTAGACGTCCACTGCTGGACATAGGCCTCCCCCAAGGATTTCCAATGCGACCGGTTGGTAGCGGCCTGCATCCAGAGTGTTCCTGCGATATTTATTAACAAAATCATCCGTCCACCTTGCAGCTGGTCGTCCCACACTGCGCTTGCCTTGACGCGGGCGCCACTCCAGAACCTTCGCGCTCCAACGGCCGTCGGTTCTACGTGCTATGTGGCCCGCACACTGCAACTTCAACTTGCTTATTCTTTGGGATATGTCAGTTACTTGGGTTCTTCTGCGAATATCCTCGTTTCAAACCCGATCACACAGAGTGATACCGAGCATAGCCCTTTCCATTGCTCGTAGCGCAACAGTGAGTTTCTTTATAAGGCTCACAGTAAGTGGCCACGTATACTATATAAACTCTCTAATATTTTGTAAATACAATCAATTCATAATCTGTACTGTACTGTAACAACCCATTATTGCCCACTGCTGGGCTCAGATCTCGAAGGATCAGGTATACGCTTGACCAATGCGGATTGGGAAAGCATTGCTCGACACCTGCATTGTGGAAGGATTAGAACCCTTATAAATTCATATTTTAAATTTCTAGTCCACATTATTGTGTTGCTCTTGAATCTTTTAAGTTTCTTCGTTGTAAATATTAATCTTTTAAGGTCTCTAGTTCCATAAGCAAATTCATTTCCATTTCCATTTCAATAACATTATTCTCTTGGCCATATGCTTAAGAACTTCATTTAGATCTAAAACAACCCTTGAATAAAGCTAAATATTTTTTTTACATTTGACCTTACCTTCATATCCACTGGGATTTATCTTAATATCTTGTTTTAATTGGACTTCACTTAGTATTGAAGAGATGTACGTGTCGCATTTTTTGGTTGCCCCATTAAGATTTATTCCTCCTTCCTCGAAGAAGTTCCTCAAGTAATTAGACTGAAAGTTAATATAGTAAATTTATAATATATTGAATAGTTCTCTATTTTCAAATGATGCTCCAAAACACCTGATGCATTATTTTTGATACTGTATTTTGGAACGAAGTGCCTTATCGCGCGTTATCGAAACGAGGCTAGACGGAAAAAAATCTTACGAAAAGTTGTCACGACACTTTTTTTGTTTTAGATGATTATCGCTAGATGGCGCTGTGATCGAAATCTTTTAAAACAGGTTCCTTATTTTTGTTTTAGATGATTATCGCTAGATGGCGCTGTGATCAAAATCTTTTAAAACACGTTCCTTTTAAATTATAAGATATCTTTTAATTGAAAGGAACTTCGTTCTATTCGGGTGTCCCATGACACCTCTCAATTTTTTTGTAATTTATAAAATGAAAGTCTTATTGCAATTCATCAAAGCTTCCACTTAATATTTTGAAGCCAGCCTAATACTACTTTTACTTGAAACTTTTTCTCTTATCATCAGGAAGTTGATCTTGTTAAAATCTTTATACAACTCAATGATAGCGACCTTCTCTAAAAGATGGCACAGAAAGAAGAAATAAATCTTAGAAGAGAATACACGATCTCACCTGTTTAGCAGCCATTCCTACATCAATGTTAGTCACCACATCTTTATTTATTACTGTTATTTTAGCACAAGTTTCTTTTCCTTCACTAAGAATTGACTCCAGATAAGGATACTCTTGAAGTCTCCTCAATACGTCTAATAGTCCATCAAATTTGTTAGGATATATTATGAGATATGAAAATATCCCACCTTCGGCAGGTATTTCTATAGTCTGAAAACACAAAATATTTTGTTATTGAAAAAGTAAAAAGTAAAGTGCCAAAACATGAAACAACACATGGAAGTAAATAAACAAATAATTTTGGACTAAAAGATCTATAAAATAATATATTCGTCATCTAATCAATACATAGTATAAAACAAAGTCGCTTTCAATGTATGTCTGTATGTATGCTTAGATCTTTAAAACTACGCTACGGATTTTGATGCGGTTTTTTTTAATAGATAGAATGATTCTTAAGGAAGGTTTGTATGTATAATAAATGCATAATATAGTAGAGAAACACTGATAAATTTAAAGGTTTCTAATGTGATGTCGTAAATAAGCACGTTTTTCTGCGCTTATATTGCAAACGCTGGCTGAATCCTACGAGATAGACCAAAATAATGTACTACAGTATTGTTCACCTTAAAAAGTTCAACAAAAAAGTCCGCGACGGTATATGTCTATCTCTTAGGGATAACCCAGCATAAACATTTTTATTCTTTACTAAAAATGGTTATTTACGAAGTGATTTTAAACAATACAGCATTAATCCTTATCCAATTAAGTACCTTAAATAAATTGTGCATTTATTATAGATCAATATGCTTTTTACAGCATGTAATTTAAGTGAATATTACCGAAGATATTACAAATTTAAAATGCAGGGTCGTAGTTGTTTGCGCCGGGCGGCGCGTGCCTACATAGGCTACAATTTTTGAACCCCTTTGTAACGCAGACGAAGTTGCGCGGGTCATCTAGTCTTATATATAAAATTATCGTGTCACAGTTTTTGTTGCTATACTCCTGCCGACGACTGCCGGTTCGGCGTCCGGGGGTGACGGGGCGATACGTGAGCGTCGATCGCGAACGCGTCCTTTCACCCCTACCAGCCTCGTGTCGGGTTCTGTCCCCGACCGGGGTGCGACGTCGAGCGTGAGCGGCGAGAGATTTTGGTGCCATACTTCTCCGAAACGGCATGACTGATTTGATGAAATTTTTGTGCTTATCCGGTATCTATGAGAATCGACCAACAACAATTTTTTATCCCCCTAAATGTTGGGGGTAGTCCACCCCTAATTTTTTTTTTTTTTTCAACTCAGTCGAAGTTGCGCGGGCAGTATTATATATTATATATAGGTATAATTTTACAGACTATATCTGTAAAATTAGTAATGGTACGCGATCTGGCGCCAGTTTTCGGATAGAAATTTGAAGCAAACTGAAAACTTGGTCCATAGTTCTCCTGATATACCCCGACCTGACTTTCGAGTAGCAGAGTCAAATACAGAGCAGACCCCTATATTTTACCTTTGGTAGTTTTTTTACAGTGAAGATTTTTGCAGATATATTAACTGCTAAAATATAACCTAAGGAGCTTCTCATTGTTAAGAGACAGGATTTCGATTTACCTTTGCATCCAAATATTTATTATCATTATATTTGATAATTCCTTCTCCGTATGCAGCAGGGAACATCGCTGTCTTACCACCAGATTTGAATTTAATCGTTGTATTTTTCAAAAATTGAACTTTTTTGTAGTATTTAACCTGTAAATTTTATTATTTCAAAAGTTACATTATGTGACCTGTTCAAATTTTCTTTCGAAAGTCTATATTTTATTCAATAATAAAGGCGGGTAAAGGGCCTGATTCAGAAGGCGGTCGTTCTTGACACGGCGCGTATTGTGAGGAGGTTCCTCTCTCTTGAGCCCTGACCACTGATTGCTTGGGTCGTAGACCCCGTCTCCAGTGGCCCTCTGTTTTTTATATTGTATTTTTAAATTATTTTTTTTGTGATTTTTTTAAAATATAATGTATAAAATGAGCAAATAAATGAATATGGGATACATTTAAAATTATTTCAATTTATGATGTTTTTCTATTATGAAAATACTAGGTAAGTTTATTTTTCATTGAATATTTTATTTTAAGTCGTCACCTAAATAGATTTTTATAGTGCTGATAAAATAAATGACAGTTTATTTTATTTTATTATTTTCTACTTAGAATTCGCTTTTTTATAGTCAGTAAATTTATCACTTACGGTTAATTGGAAAGAAGTAATAAAATTAATTCCGTCTCCTTCTTTTATCATTTCACTGGATATCAAATCCATAAAATCGCTCGAAGAAGATTTCACCTGTAACAATAATTTAAGAGTCTTATTTCGGAAACATTTCTACTTTACAATCATTCCCTTCTCTCCTCTTACTTTCATCTAGTTTTATATCTACTTCACCTTTGTGACGAACCTGATCATTATTTCACCTAATTTATCAGAGTCACAGTTGTCAACAACTTACTTAAAAAATCCAAAATATTTCTACCTTAAAATCATTCTCATCTCCTTTTACTTTCATCTTCCTTCAAAACTATTCACTTCATCAATTTAATTACCCGCTTTTAGTCAACAACCCTATTTAAAATCCGATTTATTTATGACTAGTGGGCCTGAGCAACTTCGTCTGCGTCACTTTCAATTAAAAGGTAGCCTATGTTCTTTCTCAGGGTCTTATTGTATATGATTTCATCAAAATCGGTTGAGTGGTTTAAGTGGGAAAGCGTAACAGACAGACCGACAGAAAGACAGACAGAGTTACTATCACATTTATAATATTAGTAGGGATATATACACTTCAATTTACAATTCTACTCTTAAATTCATCTACCTTCAAAACTACTTCATCTGTATCACAAACCTGATCATTGATTTCGTCAGCTGCTTTCTCAGGGTCACTGTAGTCAACAACTCTAGTAGTTCCACCAAAAGTCTTGTTATACTGATAACTGAAAGCTGGACAGAACTTGTTGTCTTTATCAGTGTATGCATCAGCAGTGAGCATTGGATCACCTATGCGGTCCCCTGAGTAAAACGCACTGTTTATTGCTGGGAAGAGCTCTCGAACCTGAAACGATGATGGTACATATTTTATTTTTTACTAGTGCGCCCGCGAAACTTCGCCTGCGTAACATAAGTTAAGTTAAGTTTCTCATCGTTTAAACCTTCCCTGAACTTCCACGAATATTTTAAGACTAAAATTATCCGAATCGCTTCAGCCGTTCTCGAGTTTTAGCGAGACTAACGAACAGCAATTCATTTATTATGCAGCAATTTATATATTTACTAGCTGCCCGGCGCAACTTCGTCTGCGCCAAAAAAAAATCCCGGATATGAATCTAAACCATTCTCGAATCTCCACGAACACACACAAATAAATTTCATCAAAATCGGTCTAGTCGTTTAGGAGGAGTTCAGTCCCATACAGACGCACACAAGAAATATATATATTAAGATTTGTTTATTAATTATTTAAGGAATACTTTACAACACACTATACAGGGTGGATCTATAACTTTGGACAATGTGACGTGGGGTGGATGAGCTGTTCTGTTTTCTTTACTAACTACCTATTTTTTGTTGCCAACAGGGAGAGTTCCGTTTTCCTATCAGGTTGTATAGATTATCCCGCACTAGGTTATAAAAAAACTACATTAAAAATACAGTATTGGTGATTTTACCTCTCTCTTACTTTTCAAGTTGTTTATTCTTAGAGCCTGCTTAGAAGTTCTTTCTTCAGCGAACAACGAAAGTTGAGCCACGTTTGTTAAGAATGGATTCGCCATAGTCACGCAATGGCGACCTGGAGTTCTTATAGCGCATAGCTAAAATAATAACAAAGAAACTGAAACCACCAGCAAATATGCAAAGTTTTGCAGCCAACATGTTATATAAAGTAAACTGTATTTTTTAAACAAACAGACACTTGTATCAAAATATTATGTTGACTTCAATGAATAAAATACAATTTAAAAGCCATTTAGATGGAGACATTTTCTCGAACGTTCGAGGCGAGAAACTATGCGCAACTATCTCAAGCAATAATCACAATAACATAATAGTATCAGAATGTTTAGACACAGGCAAGAATTAAACTCTTACTTAAATTACAATAAAAATCCAGATGTTTTCTATAAAACTTTCTTTAACATGATTAACGAAGAATTTAGTGTTGTTTTTACACCAAAAATTATTAACTTAAAAGGTAAAAGTTCTTTTAATGAATGGGCGACTGTTGGAATTCATAGAAGTAGACAAAAATTATATGATCTTTATTCTGAAAAAGCATATAATAGTAGTGAATCTTTTAAAAAATATGTTCGTAATTATTCAAAAATTTTTAGAAAAGTTTGTGCTATGGCTAAGTCGCTACATTTGTCTAATCTGATTAACAATGCATCAGACAAAATTAAAATGACTTGGAATATAATTAATCGGGAAACAGGAAATGTAAGAAACGTTGATACTAAATTTGCGTTAAAAATTAATGATAAAATAATAAACTCGCAACAAGAAATTGCTAATATATTTGAAAATTATTTTGCAGATATTCCAGTTTCCACTACAAAGTCTCTTATTTCTTCTCCCACTGTTGCTGAATCGTTATTAAAAGAACATGTTAATAAATGTGGAGTTAGTTTTCAATTTAGAAATGTTAGCGCTATGGACATAATGAGAAATTTTTAACAAATTAATGTTAAAAAAACTCCTGATCTTTGGGGAATATCGGTCAAAGTAATAAAACCTATTATTGATGTTATTGCACCGTACCTTGCAACAATATTTAATGATTGTATAAAATTGGGTGTGTTTCCTGATCTAATGAAATATAGTAAAGTGATACCATTATTTAAATCCGGTAGCACCTCGGATCCCTCCAACTTTAGACCAATTTCAGTACTACCTTCGTTAAGTAAAATTTTTGAAAAAGTGATCATAGAACAGCTACTTAATCATTTCAATTTAAATAACCTGCTACACAGTAAACAACACGGTTTTACTAGGGGTCGTTCTACTATAGGCGCAGGTACAAATTTAATAAGACATATTTTTGAGGCTTGGGAAGAGTCGCATGATGCTCTTGGAGTCTTTTGCGATTTATCTAAGGCTTTTGATTGCGTTGATCACGACACATTATTAAGGAAACTACGCCATTATGGAATTAGGGATTCTTCGTTAGATCTTATTGACTCATATTTATCCGGAAGAATACAGAAAGTTGATGTTAAAGGAAAGCGGTCTTTTGGCGTACCTTTAAAAATGGGAGTCCCTCAGGGATCTATTCTGGGTCCTTTCTTGTTTCTTGTTTATATAAACGACTTACCTAGTTTTGTGGAATGCCGACATGAGATAGTATTATTTGCTGATGATACATCCTTACTTTTCAAAATCAAACGTCAGATGAATGACTATGACGACGTGAATAATGCTATCTCCCGCATACTGAACTGGTTTAGCATCAATAATCTTTTTTTGAACAGTAAGAAAACTAAATGTATTAAATTCACCTTACCAAATGTAAAACAGGTCGAAAGTAATGTTATGGTGAGTGGGGAGGCATTGGAGCTTGTTGAGTCTACAGTTTTCTTGGTATAACAGTAGATTCCAAATTGCAGTGGGGCCCTCACATATGTAAGTTGGCTAGTAGGCTTAGCTCAGCAGCATACGCGGTTAAAAAAATAAGATTATATACAAATGAAAATACTGCTCGTTTAGTTTATTTTAGTTATTTTCATAGTGTAATGTCCTATGGTATTTTATTATGGGGTAATGCTGCCGACGTTCAAATGATTTTTGTTCTACAGAAAAGAGCCATTCGAGCAATCTATAATATGCATCCAAGAGAATCCTTGAGGGACAAGTTTAAAGAAATAAATATTCTAACGTTTGCATCCCAATACATTTTAGAGAACGTAATGTTTGTAAGGAAAAATATTGATGATTTCCCCAAAGTTTCAGACTTGCACAACTTTAATACCCGGAACAAACACAAGCTTGCTTTACCAGCAACTCGTTTACGCAAAATCAATAAATCATTTGTGACTTTGTCGATATGCCTTTACAACAAGATTCCACTTAACGTTCAAAGTGTTAATACGCATACATTTAAAAAAGTTGTGAAAAATCGTTTGTGCAGTAAAGCTTATTATACAATTAATGATTTTCTAGAGGACTGCACTAAGTGGGAATGAAGCTTTCGTTTTTAGGTCAAATATGTAACAAAAAATTGTAATATTGAGTTGAAAAGATTAAAAAAAAAACAGAAAAATAATACAAAAAAAGACATGCCCGCTGAGTTTCTTGCCAGTTCTTCTCAGGACAGTGGCTTTTCTTTTTCCGAACTGGTGGTAGCCTTTTGACATCAACAAGCATGAAAATTTCATTAACGTTGAGAATAAATAATTTCATTTCATTACGAGAATGTCATACGAGACTTGCTTATGACATTATCGAAGGCAAGAATTGAACACGATCTCGCCTGACATTTTTTCGACTGACATAGGACGTACAAACCGGTTTGCAACGTTTTCAGTACAAGAAATGCCTTTCGAGTTTACTTGTATGAAAAATGACAACAACTGTCATAAAAACTCGAAATCCGATTATTGCTTTGAAATTCTGTTTACACAGAGGCAATGATATTCCATGGCGAGGCAATTATCGCCCAAGGTGACGAGCGAGAAGAGTGAATGTTTAAACACAAGAAATATTTTATATTCTCTCGATAATCGTATCTTCGAGGCGAGAAAATGTCGCCGTATAAATCACACTTTAGTTTTATGGTCCAGGATCCCTGGTCAATTTTTGTACTTGATTACTATCAAGCTAATTTTCCTTGAGTACTTTTAAAAAAATTTCCAAAAATTTCCTATACCAAACTCTCGATTGTGGTAGCTAACAGAGGTAGCAAGGATATAATATGTCGATTTGATGATTCTCAAATCTTTATTACTAACTGAATTTTCTTTTGTTATATCTCAAGATAATTATCTAAATTATTTGAAAAAATATTTGTCCTACAAAATCTATGGTTGGATTAAATAAGTCTCCTCTTTCCAATAAAAGTACTCAAGGAAAATTAGCTTGATAGTAATCAAGTACAAAAATAGACCAGGGAACCTGGACTATTAATACAAAAGTACTTACATTCAAAAATTGAAATGTGACATTATTGTTTGCAAGCGAGCTCCGCCTTTGAAGTTCGCCACCTAAACATAGACATCGAATTGAAAAAAAAAACGGACTTAGCATTATAGCAGCACTACAGCACTCTTTACGCCCCAGGACACCGAACCGGCAGCTACCGGCGATACGGCTACCGGCTCTCTCGGTCAGATGGCCTTTCCGAAGCCTGCTAAGATGAACCGCGAGTCACCCCACAACGGAATAACCAATGAAAAATTTGAATTTGAATGTCAAAAAAAATGAATTAAAATGATATAAAATCTTAAAAACTTACTCAATATTTGAGCGGAAGATGTCTCAAAAATGACGAAACATAAAATTAGTATTCTCAACATTTTCAGTGTTATATGACGAATTGTCAATACTCTGGTATTTTATACTCAATGTTTGGCTATCAAATTGTTATTTATTGCTTTAGTCTATTTTATATTGAGGTCAATGATGCTGTAAAATAGTAGATAACAATTGTATTATGATAAGACAAAAAAGAACAAAAGACTTTATTTATACTATTTACAGTATTGTATACAGTAAGAGGCAGAAAATTTTACGTATCGGAATTTGGAAAAAGAGCAGCTTATAATTTTTACAAGCTTTATATTAACTTGCACTGGATGTAAGTATGCATCTATGTAAGTTCAGGTGTGATATTGCGAGTTAAATTTGACTTACTAAACTTCCCAGTTCCCCGTTGAGCTGACATTTTGCACGCAGATTTAATCGCGTGATTATGGTTGTCAAATATCTCCCTTCCGCTTTTTTACTCTTTATTCTATGCTTTATAAAAAGTGTTACAGTGATCGGATTTAGTTCAAATATGCGCAGTTTTGTTCGATAATCTGTTTCCATCTAGACGGCAACTTCATAATACCTCCCTCGTAGAAGCCCCCCTCCTTATTTGCGAAGAACTCGGACAGCCACGTCCTTAAAGTTAGGTCGTAGGTAGTGTATACCCCTATACCCCTCAGTGTCCCCTGACATTGCAGAGGTTCATGAGCGACGGTAACCACTTACGATCAGGTGGCCCGCTGGCTCGTCTGCCTACATGGCAATAAAAAAAAAAAGTTTGTCTATTATTAAATACTAGGTGGCCCGCGTAACTTCGTCTGTGTCACAGAGGGATACAACTTAGCCTATAGTCTAAGAATTTTTCAAATCGAACCACTAGTTTGAGATTAGCGCATTCAAACAAACTAACTCTGCAGCTCTATAATATTAAGTATAGATAAATGCTTGTATCATGGAACTCTAATAAAATAAAACGTTTATCTATGTTGCTGTGAAATTAAATTAAATTAGGTTTATTTATTTTATTTATTTAGAAAAGAAACAGTACACGGACGATTGCACAAAGTGGGAATGAGTTGCTCGCCAAGGTCATTTCATTATCGTTTTTTTTCGTATATTTAATGTAAATTTGTGTAATACTTTACAAATATGTAAAAAAAATAATGCTCATTATACAAAATAAAGACATGCCCGCAGAGTTTCTTGCCAGTTCTTCTCAGGACGGTGGCTATAATTATTATTTTTTGTGTCCGAACTGGTGGTAGCTTGTAACTTTTGACGTCAACAAGAATGTTGAAAAAAAGTATTTCATTTCATTTCAAAGTATTTCATTTCAAAGTATTTCATTTCATTTCAAAGTATTTCATTTCATTTCACAATTAACAATAAATTTTAGGTAATTTCAGGTTACAGGTAATTTATTCTTTATGAAACTATCAAAATAGTACATGTTTAAACGATGGAAATATTTAAAGACATAACCATCTGTCTATTTAAAACAGCTGAAATAACTTTTAAAGTATTCAAATTTAAGTAATCAATACATAGTATAAAACAAAGTCGCTTTCGCTGTATGTCTGTATGTATGCTTAGATCTTTAAAACTACGCAACGGATTTTGATGCGGGTTTTTTTTAATAGATAGAGTGATTCTTAAGGAAGGTTTGTATGTATAATTAATGCATAATATAGTAGAGAAACACTGATAAATTTAAAGGTTTCTTATGTGATGTCGTAAATAAGCACGTTTTTTGCGCTTATATTGCAAACGCTGGCTGAACCCTACGAGATAGACCAAAATAATGTACTACAGTATTGTTCACCTTAAAAAGTTCAACAAAAAAGTCCTCGATGGTATATGTCTATCTCTTAGGGATAACCCAGCATAACCATTTTTATTCTTTACTAAAAAATGGTTATTTACGAAGTGATTTTAAACAATACAGCATTAATCCTTATCCAATTAAGTACCTTAAATAAATTGTGCATTTATTATAGATCAATATGCTTTTTACAGCATGTAATTTAAGTGAATATTACCGAAGATATTACAAATTTAAAATGCAGGGTCGTAGTTGTTTGCGCCGGGCGGCGCGTGCCTATATAGGCTACAATTTTTGAACCCCTTTGTAACGCAGACGAAGTTGCGCGGGTCATCTAGTTGTTATATAAATAATAGATGAAGAGAGAAAACGCAATATTCTGATGTAAATTTATTTCAAGAAAGTTTTAAACACAAAGGTTTTAAGATCCTGGATATCATGCAACAGTAAAGTGCTAGCTAAGACAAGTAAAACGAGCCTAAACATGTTGGGTCTATCTCATTTAGTATAGTAGTCCCTGTGGTCACCAACCCAGTCCATTATGAGGTTAGTTCTATTGTACCTAATATATTTTTTTATTTATTTATTATACTTTATGCACAATGGATAGTACAATGGCGGACTTAATGCCTAAGGCATTCTCTTCCAGTCAACCAAAGGTGGTGCAGAAATAAGTAAAGCAGAAGGTAGGTGCATCTCCAAAAATCAAAGTAAATTAAAATATATATATTAGATATTTACATATATATAGAGATCTATACACATAAATATACTACTTAAATTAACATATAAAATAGTATAGTAATGTACGTTTATTCACCATATATTCCCAAAATACAAACAAAAATTTTATAGTAAAATATAGATATAATATATTAAGAATATTTACCATTATATAAATATGGATATAATCACATTATACACTTTACCTTATAGACATGTAAATTATATGATATATATTATAATATATTGTCACGCGATATATGTACTGTGACAACCTATTACTGCCCACTGCTGGGCTCAGGTCTCCTCAGAAGAGGGATTAGGCATAGTCCACCACGCTTGCCCATTGCGGATTGGGACTTGACATATCTTCAAAGGATTTTTAGGACCCTTTTCCGCGACGATACGCGATATACATATGCGTGCAAAGTTTTAGATCAATCGGAAAGATGATCAAATTCAACCCGCAAGATTCCACCTGAATACATGTACATCACGGCGACTCAAAAATAAAAATTCTCATAGAGAAATGTAGGGTAGAATAAAACAAAACAAAAGTTTATGTACGTTTAATTGACAACTTCAAATCAGGATAAATAAGTTAAAACCCTAGAAAAAAAATACGCAAACATTGTATAAGAATACTTTTACTAAAAACAAAAATCCCAGACTCAAAAATTACCCAATACCAAAGAAAATTACAGAGAAATGTACCCTAAAAAGAGAACCATAAAATTGATAATTGTGATCATGTCTTTACCAGAAATAATAGTTTCTAAAAGCCAATCACTACATATAGTATTTAGAGTAATACAAAATGCCTACAAGGCAATAAAAAAAAAAAAAAAAAAAAAAAAGTAAGTCGATTGCATAAAATAAGAATTTCCTTTAGGTGTTTGTCAGTATGCTTGTATATACAACAAAATCCCACAAGATGTTCAAAACCTACCTATACATAGGTTTAAGAAAACTATTAAAGAACGTCCGTGCAAGAAAGCCTACTATAAGGTCAATGATTACCAGACGATTGCACAAAGTGGGAATGAGTTGCTCGCCAAGGTCATTTCATTATCATAATCGATTTTTTTTGTATTTTTAATGTAAAATTGTGTAATACTGTTAAAATACTTTAAAAATATATATATTCCAATCGGACATTCCGTTGAGAAATTATCACGACTATAAAACGCTGTCCGCTACAAAAAATATCGCGACGACATCGTGAGTGCAGTTTAAACCCCTTTCTGACGCAGACGAAGTTACGCGGATCATTTAGCTTTTATATAATTTTGCTGTTAGTTAGATACCTATGTCGACGACCACACCCAGTATTGGAGTACGATACTCGGCAGCTTTCTTAGTATACGTGATGAAGAATATATGTGGATGTTCAGCGACGAAGTCAACTGGATATGAAGAACATTTGGAATCTGTAAGAAAAATATGAAAACTATATAATCTATACCTACCATAACCTATAACTTGTATATATATATATAATATATATAATAGATATATATATATATGTAAGTATACAGGGTGTCCCAATACTATGCGACATGAACGGGAAGTACCTACCTTAAATATTAAAGATAGGATGTTTTGCTGAAAGGAAACATCATTTTATTTTTGATGTTTAATAACAATGCATTCACAAATTTTTCGTAAATTGCAACACCCTGTATTTTTATGATGCCAATTGAAAGAACAGTTAATTACAAATAATCTTTGCTAACAAACTTTTTTTGATTACTTGATAGATAAAAGAGCCTACGGCCCACCTGATGGTAAGCGGTCACCGTCGGTCATGAACCTCTGCAATGCCAGGGCCATGATAAGGTACTTAAAATCTTGAGTCACGATTATCACCTTGTTCCTTTTGTTTAAGACACTATGTTTGTTAGCAAAAAAAAATTGTGTTTTGGGATCCTTAGTGTGTGGAATAGCTTTCTTTCTTTCTTTCTTTCTTAGTATCTCTGTTTGACTCTTAAGCAGAACACTAGAATATACTTTACCGTTATAGTTAGGACTTCTTAACTTTGTAGCTTGCACTGTCTGAGTCTCACACAGTATTGAAGAGATGTACGTGTCACATTTTTGAGTTGCTCCCTTTAGCTCAAGACCTCCTTCTTTGAAGAAACTCTTTACGTAATTAGACTGAAAAAATTAAATAATGTTACAAGAATAGTCGAGATGCATTACCGGATGTTTATCTGCGGCCGACACAAACAATATTCGTTCCCACGAGAACAAAGGCGGTTTACTAATAACTTTGTAGATTATTCTGGGCTATTTATTTGCAGTAAATATTTTTTTGTAACGCCTCGAAGTTTCGAAGTTTCCTGGCTCGCAATATAAATATCGGGGCGGTCCCTCAAGGAGGCAGTCTGTCATCAGATACAGTGCGATCAAGAACAAGTAATCAGTGCAAAGTGCTAAGTGACTGTGTGTGTTGCGATTAGTGTGTAAGTACACTGTGTGTAGTTGCAATAAAGTGAGTTAATATTGAGAGCGCATTGTTTGCATTTATCCCGACTCCAAGCTCGTAACAATAATATCTCTATTACATATAGTCTTAAAGTATTGATTTTCTAATGCCTTCGTTGAATCACATGACCTATGGAATATATTATGGCTTATATTATGATAATTTACTGATTAACTACACTCTCTTTTATATCTGTATAACTATAGTGTGATGATTACAGTCTACATATTTCCTTGTAATTTGTTAAGCCTTTCAATTGTCTTCATTTCATTCAGAATTAAGATTACTAAGTAATTGATTACATTCTCAGATATACTATATTACAAGAAAGATTTTATCCTGCACCTCGATAAAGACAGCAGAGAGATAGATGTGCAGCATTATGCTGAGTCACAGCTGGTTTTTGGTGAAAAGGAAATTAGACGTAAATGCTTCTTATTTTTTTTTTCTGTATGTTTTTTTTCAACTCAAATAAAAAGTGTCTATGTACATGTCTATATATAAATTAGTATAAACCTACTTGTCTAGCAGACTGTCCCAAATCAAGCTTGTCATTAAAGTCATCGCTAAGTAGAGTTACTTTTGCGCAAGTGTCCTTTCCTTGGCTAATAATTTCTTCAAAGTTATTATAAGTTTGTAGTTTTTTCAGTAAATTTAATAAACCATCGCGTTTGTTTGGATATATTATGAAATATGACGATATTCCACCTTCTCCGACAAGTTCTATAGTCTAGAAAAAGAAAATAATAAAATTATTAGGGGTGGAATTTCGAATTATTCGAATATTCGTCCAATTTCGATGAGTCGAGAGAATTCGTAAATTCGAATTATTCGCACACCCCTAAAAATTATACAATACAGGCAGGATCTGTGACCTTATACCAACTGAAATGGTAAATGACCTGTCGAAATACAACAGTTTAGAACCACTTTTATTTTGGAAATCGTTTTTTTTTTACTATACAATATGTAACCAAAACCCTGTTGTTCCTTCTACCCACGTATTAAGACTCGAAACAAGTATACAATAATAAAGCTAGTTTTTTATAAAAAACGTTCAAAGAAAAAAATATTTAATTATTAATATTTATAATGTTTACATTGTTTGTTGTCTCGGCAATTCTGCAGCAGGGGATGAGGTCGTTGACCTAGACAGAGAGAGTAGAACTTTCCAACGAATCAACGCGTGCGACTAACCTTGACTTTGTAAGCGGCTGAATAACGGCACGTGTACGGCGGTCGGCGACCTCGTAGGCTATTTTAATATCAGATATTCTAAACAATATTTCTAATGTGTCGATTTTAATAGCTATTGGATTTTGACTCCTGACCTAGCCAATGATTGTTTTTTAAATTGTAACTTCATTATTGTGGTGTCTGTAGTCAAGTGTATACGCCCCTACAAGGAACAACACGGTATTTGTTACATATTGTATAATATTGGTTATTTAAAAGTCAGTAAAAAAAGGAGGCACTTAATCGTCTTTTGTTATGTGGACTGTTTCCACTTCTTTTTTTCAATTCATGCTTTTACCTTACGTACTCAACAAAATACATTTTTTTTTTTTATTGCTTGATAGATAAACGAGCCTACGGCCCGCCTGATGGTAAGCGGTCACCGTCGCTCATGAACCTCTGCAATGCCAGGGCAATGAGGGGCTGTTATCTATCGCCTACCGATACAGGACTTAATTTATTCATTTAATTTATTGCATTTTACCTTAGAATCCAAATATTTATTTTCAGCATACTTGACTATACCTTGTCCATAGATACAAGGTTTTGTTCTCACTTTGTCCCCAGATTTAAATTGAATGTTTGTGGTTTTTGTGAAACGAATTCTCTCATCATAGATAACCTTCAAAACATATATTTTTTTAATTTAAAACCATATATCGTTTATAAATTTAATTGGAATTTTCATTATTATAATACAAGGTGGATATTACAGGGTGGTACAATACAGGGTGGAACTGTAAGTTTGGACAATCTGACGTGGGGTGAACGACCTCTTGAAAAAAAAATTTAAAACCACTTTTATTTTAGGAATTGGATAAAAAAAAATCATCATAGTATGGAAATCCGCAACGATAGTCGTACGTTTTCCATACAATGTCCGAAAAAAAGTTAAACCGATCCAAAAAATAAAAATGGTGCTAAGTTGTATTTCAACAGGTCATTCATCCCACGTCAGATTGTTCAAAGTTACAGATCCACCCTGTATAAATTGCTTATATAATTTTAGAGGAAATATTAGACGAATTAGGGATTGGTGGTTTATGCAGGATTTCTTTGCTAAGGAGACTTGAGCCCAGTAGTGGGCAGTAAAAGTTTGATACAGTAGAGTATAAAACATGAAAAACGTCCTGAAGAAGCCCCACGAAACCCTCTATAATATTATAGAAGCACCTTAGAATCTAGTATTACATAGTGTATAAGTAATAATGAATATAGTTCTCACAGTTATTTGGTAGGTACTTATAAAATTTAATCCAGCCCCTTCTTTTATCATATAACTGGATATAATATCTTCAAACTTACTCGAGGCCGATGTAACCTAAAAAAATAATAATATTTTGAACAAACATTTATTTTTTAGTTGTTTTTTTTATTGTTTTAGTGGGTTTTAGTTACTAAACAATTCTTTGTGGTTCTCGTGATTTTAAAATGAATCATACACTTTAACATAATGAGGCCAAACTTTGTTGGTGAATAGATATACCATTTCATTTTCTTACTCCTCTTTCTCCATCTTCTTTCAAACTGACTTTTTGATTTCATCTGCATCACATACCTTATCATTAATTTCATCAGCTGTTTCCTCAGGGTCACTGTAGTCTACCACCCTCGTTTTACCAGCGAAGGTCCTGTTGTACATGTAACTGAATGCTGGACAGAATCTATTATTTTTATCAGTATATACATTCATATTTAGTTGTGGTGAACCTATGTCTTTTCTCATGTATAACACTCTGGTAATTTCTGGGTAAAGATCTCGTATCTGAAATGTGATTGTGTATAATATAAAACATACTACAAGTTGAATTTTTACTAGTTGCACTTTCGAATTCTGTCATACTATTTTCTTGGGAGTGAAAAGTTTTGCATTGGCCACGAATCAGAAGATGCAGCGTGCAAGATGAATCATCGACCTGGTCAAGGTAGCGAGAAGTCATAGGATGAAAACAGCGCAGGACCAGTCGTTGTGGCGAGGTCTGGGGAGACCTATGTTTAGCAGTCGACGTTTACTAGCTGATGATAACGATGATGTTATTGATAATTTTGTAATTTTTTACTTAACTCAATAATAAGTACTTATTTAAGATAAAATGCTACCTCCTGCTTATTTCTCAAATTGATTATTCTCAAGGCCTCTTCGTAAGTTTTCCCTTCGGCATATAATGCAAGTTGAGCGAGGCTTGTGATAAATGGATGAGCCATAGTCGAGCAATGTTGCCCTGGGTTTCTTATCACGCATTGCTAAAACAAATAAAACAGTAAACAATTACGAAAAAAAACCTGATTTG
The DNA here is from genome assembly GCA_030269945.2 of Trilocha varians. Taxonomy (NCBI): domain Eukaryota; kingdom Metazoa; phylum Arthropoda; class Insecta; order Lepidoptera; family Bombycidae; genus Trilocha; species Trilocha varians. The sequence continues at coordinate 11,382,091 of AP028257.1, forward strand.
AAATCTTATTACTATGTATAATATTCTTGCGAGACCAATTATTGCATATTTGCCGTTTGCTGCGACACGAGATGTAATCTGCCCGGACCATGACTAGACGTTAAGGCGACACGCGGTTTATTACACCCCGATTCCTTTAACAATGTTATGCTTTTCCTTCTCGCACCAAGAGAAAGTTGTAAAAAGGATCACCTCGTTTAACAGCCAACGTGTTATGATACTAAATTTTTGAGAAAAATAAAATAAATTTCGTTTATGGTAAGTAGTGAGAGAAAACACCGATCCCATATGGAAAGGATAAGAAAGAGTAAAAGAGAAAATATAGGGCGTCGCGACGGGAAAGAGTGTCGAGAGCGTAACGCGTCGCACCGTCACTCATAACCTCGCGCTGGGTTCTGGTGCTAGCGGTTGGAGGTTTTAGTGAGGTTCAACTCCCACATATCTGCACTCCCACAAATCACAATCCGGTGATTTTCTCCAGCTGAAAAAAAAAGAAAAAATAGGTTCAATTACCATGCATCTACTTTAATCAAAAGTGGTTATTTGCTAAAATATATTTTTTTGAATGTGTGTGAATTAATATTATAGAAACATAATTATTGTACTTACATACAAAAAATCAATGGTAACTTTGGTGTTGCCAAGAGTGCTCCGTTTTTGAATTTCGCCATTTATAGAAACTACAAAAAAATACATTTTTAGTAATCTTAGAATTCATATCTTCAATCAAAACAAAACCATATTTAAAGTGATTTTTTAAATAAGTGATACATAATGTTTAAATACAATTATATTATAGACTTACAAACGGCGAGCGTTGATCCAAAAGAGAGAACACTGAAAACCAGTATTTTTTTAAACATGTTTAATGCTTTATAATAACTAAATGAAAATTTCAGGTATTTATACTAAATAAAATAAAAAACTATTAAACATTTTATTGCAGTAGCTATCTACATTTCCATCAGAGATCAATTTAAAAAAATTGTGAACAACTGCTCATAAATCTTTAATTGAAGTTCTCGTGTCCGGCGAAAGCTGTCTTATGTTAATTTATTGAATTTGTTTATCATAATTTTGTTAAAATTGTTCAAATACCATTTTAGTATACAGGGTGTCCCAGAAAGTAGTGTCAAATGGAGGACCAGAGATAGAGCACATTTTTGGCAACTGCATCTTCATGAGTTGTGCTTTTCTGGTTAAAATGAAATGAAAATGAATTGAAAATTTATTGTTATAAAAATATTAAGCCATAAAGTTAAACATTGATCCCTGCACTAGGAAACACCTGTGTCGCGGGAGACCGGAAAATGAACAAAATAGAACTTAACTTAGAACTAAACCTAAAAGAAGTCTTAATCTTATTTATTTTAGAGTAAGAGTTGTTCGGGTTGCAAATTTTCTAAATTTCAGTTAGAAAACTACGAAAAATATCGGAATACATGGTGATTCGGGTACCTAAAGATGTGCTCTATCTCTGGACCTCCATTAGACACTATTTTCTGCGATACTCCGTATAGTTAATTTAACAATTCGTACGAAACCAATAATAATATCTCTTAGTCATAGGCGACTGCTTTCGAAAAAATAATAAAATTTAACGGCAAATAAATTGTTTATTACCCATTGTGTCTATTATCGCCGATTAAAATTTTTATTTTCAGTTTGTTAGTTTTATTTTTAACTAAATTCTATTTAAAAAAAAATAATAATTCTGCCCACTAGAATTATTTGTTAAGAATTTGAAAGAATTACATTTACTACTATTAAGTCTTTCATATTATATGTTATTTTATATTTCGAAGAAACTTATTAAAACTGTCTGTATTTATAAAACTTATTAATATTCTCAAATGATTAGTCAGAAAGCATAGATAGATAGATAGAGCATAGTCTATGAAAAGCCCAATTATGACAATATTAATATAATAATAATCTTTATTTAAAGGCTACCAATGGCCCAAAAAATGTTAGTATTACAAATAACAAATAACTAATTTTCATACACACAATCGAGTCTGGTGGTAATGATACTAGGTGGACCCGTGCAACTTCGTTTGCGTCTTAAAGAAAGGAATAAAGATAAAGAAAGGATAGAATGAGATTAGGCCATGATTGTTCACCGGTTCAATTGCATAAGTTTAAACTCCGAAACACATCGTCTTGCGATTGCGGAACTGAGACTGGTACACTTGATCATATCTTCTTTAATTATTGCCCTCTTAACAATAAATGTGATCCTTTATATACCCTACTAAATCAGTGTGATGTCCCCTTTCCCGTTAATATAAAATTCCTACTCTACCAACTAAAAATGTCGTATCTACGCTTGTATACTTTATTAACGTCAATAATATTAAACTATAACTTCCAATCTGCAATATTTTCTCAATATTACTGCAATATTTTTTCAAATATGTTGATACCTATATGTTGATGTTGATGCGAAGTCCAAAAAAAGAAGAAAAAAAAAAAGTTTATGTTTGTTACCGAAGTAATATCGACACACTGTTGACCTGAATGCTGCGTCATCCTATGGTGGCACTCACTCTTACACTTTTAATTTTTAAAACAACTACTTTAATTGTTTTGTAAAAATACCTAATTTAGTTTAATTTCAAACTTTTTGTCGGATCTCTGCCTTTTTGTCAAACAATATTTAGCCGAAGTGATAAACTTACCAACCAACGTTTCTCAGAATTTTATTTGGTAGAATAATCATTTACCAACTTAACGCATTTATATTTTTATTTCCCAACCTCACTGTTGCCAATTTAACGTTTGGTCTTCGTTTTAGAATGACTCTTCTTAATACGCCGACTTTCAATTCGCAAATGTGTTAGCGTAATACACATCTAGTTGTTTATTGTTTATCAAATGATAAAAAGCGTTCACTTATTTTTAAGGATATTTAAATTTCCTGTGTAATGAAATAAAAGCGATTTGGTTATGGCACCTCGCCGGGCCGCTGCCGCGCCACGCCCGCTTCACTTGCTCGACTCGTGCATTGTTTAACAGCATACTAACCTAACAGATTCTTTTCGATTTCACCTGAACCTTGACGGAGGTTATCACTGAGCTTGACACGTCCACGTTGATACTCAGGAAACCAGCGATAAATTGTGCTTTTGGATGGGGCTTCATCACCAAATGCAGGAATCATCCACACTATTTTTGTGTTAAACCATTTTGAAAGTCATTATAAATCATCGCTCTTGAAGTTTCTCGAGTCAATTCCATTTTCTCAACGACTAAATGAGTTTGACAAAACCTCGTGACAAGACCGAGAATCTTTTTTTAAATAAAAAATAGTTTTTAAAACCAAGGAATTTTAATTAAAAAGATTTGAATATAACAGGAACAGTAAAAATATAATATTCCCGATAATTTTAATGCAGCCTAGTATGTTTAAAGAAACCTAATTAAAAATCTCTCTATGGTGCGTTTTTTAAAAAAAGGTATACAGTAAAACAATTCTACATTTCATGCATATTTATTTATTTCAAGTAATACAACAGTTAGATTCCAATATCGACTGCCACGGCCAGTATTGGCGTACGAAACGCAAAAGCTTTCTTTGTATACGTCACAATGTAAACGTAAGGATAGTCTCCTACGAACTCGACTGGGTATTCGGTACATGGTGTATCTGTGAACCAAAGTGAATTAAAATATTTAGTCTCTTTATCTTTTTTGGAACGAAGTTCCTTATATCGCGTTATCAAAAGGGGGCTAGACGGAAAAAAATCCTACAAAAAGTAGTCACGACACTTTTTTTGTTTTAGATGATTATCGCTAGATGGCGCTGTGATTAAAATCTTTTATTTAAGTTATAAAGGTTAGTTAGTTTAAAACGTCTGTCTCTCTCTCTCTTTCTAAATATTTAGTTTAAAACGTCTGTCTCTCTCTCTCTTTCCCTCACTAATTAATCGAGAGGAACTTCGTTCCATCCGGGTGTCCCTTGACACCTCTCAAGTTTTTGTTTTGTTTTGGGCAGGAGAAAATCGTTGGACAGCAGGTAGGATATGTGATAATCGAAAAATATTATTTATTTGGGAAACTAACAGAACTAATCATTCCACTCACGCTCAGTCTGAACCCCGGCTGAGGACAGAACCCAGCATGAGATTGTGCGGGGTGACGCGACGTGTTGCACGCCATGGTTTACGGATCGCCCCGTCACCCCCTTCGTTTTGATCCAGAATGTTCTCAGTCTGTGTTAAGGTTTCCTTCGTAGTATGCATAGTTGAACACGTTTGTCTAATGCCAGTTGGAAATATCAAGTCTTTAAAAGGGTCTCCAATATACGTATATGTTTTCTTTACCATTTTAGCTAAACAGGAACCTTCATGTATTTTTTGACAAAATTATCAAATGTAGCTTTAGAATATTCTTTCTTCACTATACCTTATCCCATTTAGATGTGGTCGGCGCAATACATATGTTTCTCTCCACACCTTTTTATCTTTACATACATCATCTGTCACACCACAAACCATCATATCATCCTTCACACAGTCAGACCATCTTTTTTTCGTCGGTCCTCTCCTCTTACGTCCATCCTTTAAAATCATCATTCGTCTTGGAATATACCCACCTAAATCTTTATCCAGTGGTCCTGGATTCAACTTGAACTCAGCCAATACTGATGAGATGTAGGTGTTACATTTTTGAGTAGCTCCATCAAGCTGAAGTCCTCCTTCTTTGAAGAAGCTCTTCAGATAATTAGACTAGAAATGTAATGTTAAAGTTGATCGAAATATATTATTATGAAAGGAAATCAAGAAATTGATCAGTCTTAATGATCTCTTCTTGTGTGTGCTTCGAGAAATTATAATTATCAGAGATAATTCCAACATCTTCTTTCTATCATCGCACCACCCATCATTGAAGTGCAGTTCATCCTTACTACCTTTTGGAACCACCGCGGTCTTGACTGACTTGACTTGTCCTTCTTCAAACTAGGCTTGAAAGTCCTTAAAGTTAGGCCGTAGGTAGCAGCCCCGTAGCCCCTGATAATGTAGAGGTCCTTAAGCAACAGTAACCGTTTACAATCAGATGGCCCGTTAGCTCGTCTGCCTACAAGACAAAACAAATTCTTACCTCTCTTGCAGATTTTCCCAAATCAATGTTAGAAGTGAATAATTTTCTCGGCACTGTTACTCTAGCGCAGGTTTTTTTGCCTTGACTAATTATTGATTCGAAATTATTGTAAACGGTAAGTTTTTCTAATAAAGTTTTAAGACCGTCGCGTTTTTTTGGGATAATTATGTGATATGCTAATATTCCTCCTTCTCCCTTTATTTCTATAGTCTGAAAAAGAAGTACAATGTAGGTTATATACAGAGTGATTCTGTACTTAAACAGATTATAAAATAAATAGGTAAAACTTCAGAGGCGGCGCGACGGGAATGAGTGTCAAGTGCGTAACGCGTCGCATGGTTATCATAACCCCCTGCTCGGGGTTCGGACACTGAGTGTTGATGTTGGAGGTTTTAGTGCGGTTCAACTCCCACATATTGGAGATTTCCTCCAATTCTAAAAAAATAGTAAAAATTCAAAATACGACAAAACTATCTCAAACAAAATAATTTCGGTCAATAGTGTCGACTGATCTCGCGAACTCCACACCTCCGTCACACCCATCAGCTGTCGAGCAACAATCGTGTAAGAATTTCAGATATTTTTAAGTTGCGTTTACTCAGGCTTTATACCATTTTTTTTGTTTATAATATTGTTATTGGTCGTATATGACCAACTATCATGATCTTCATTATATACCTTCATTAACAAATCCCCTTTTATAGTTTTTAGCTTTTTTCTATACTTAATTAAAAAGTGGAAACTATTTTGTTGGGTGTATTTGTAATATTGTATTAGTGTATTAGTATTTTTTTATTATACAGGGTGGATCTGTAACTTTGGACAATCTGACGTGGAGTTAATGACCTGTTGAATTAAAACTAAGAAGCACTTATTTTAGGAATTAGATAAAAAAAATCATCATAGTATGGGAGTCCTTATTATATTATACTGTTGGTTTCCCAAATAAACAATAAATAAATATTTACCTTGGCATCTAAGTAATCGATTTCTCCATATTTAACTATACCTTGTCCAAATACACCAGGAACCGTTTGTACTTTATCACCGGATTGGAATTTTATCGTAGTGAGTGTTTTTCTTTTAAATTGTTTATCGTACCTTACCTGTAAGTTTTCATCAATATTAAAAGCTAAATAATAAAGAATTTTGAACGAGGCTTGAGGAGGGTCCTTAAAGTTAAGTCGTAGGTAGCGACCCCTCAATGTCCCCTAACATTGCAGAGGTTCATGAGTGACGGTAACCACTTACGAAAAAAAATATCTAATCACTTTTAAGAAACTCCAAGCTCTTAGTTTAACATCACTATAATCATTGTTGGACATAATTATGGAGTTTTAAATATTACACACAATGTGTTAAATTTTCATTGGCCGATTAGCATCGCTACCATAACTGCGTTTTACATTTAAGATTAATGATGGATCATCGAATTCGCTTAAATCATCATCATCAGCCTATACACGTCCACTGCTGGACAGAATCCTCTCCCAACGATTTCCAATGCGATTTGGTAGCGGCCTGCATTCAGCGTGTTCTTACGACCCATCATCATTCCACACTGCGCTTGCCTTGATGTGAGCGCCACTCCAGAACCCTCGTGCCCCAACGGTCATCGGTTTTACGTGCTATGTGGCCCGCCCACTGCCACTTCAACTTGCTCATTCTTTGGGCTATGTCATTTATTAACTTTAATACTTGATTACAATTTATATAATTTAAATCACTCACAGTCAACTCATAGGCACTAATGAAGTTAAGTCCTGCTCCTTCTTTAATTCTTTTACTACTAATTAAATCCTTGAAACCGCTTGACCCTGTATTTCTAACCTGTAATGAAATACATTTTGCAAACCTTCCTGCTGAGTAATTATTGTATATACTTAATCAAAAAGATGGAGAAAGGAAAGAAGGCCCAATAACGATGGAGTATGTGATGATGTGTAACGTGATAAACAATATTAAAATGTCAAAAGATGTGAAGGGCAAAACGTATTAAGCTGACTACATTTAATAAATTTATGTGATGCGAAGTATCATCAATATAATTGTTATAAATTTATCTATAATCTGTGTATCTATGAACTGTGATCATTTCCATTTTGTTCAGTTCCAAGATATATTTTTTTCATATTTTACTGCCAGTTGAAACCAGCGTTATATGGCGGTTGGGGGTGACATATAATATTAAGCTGAGTTCCGACTGGTTTGTAATGAAAACTTATTTACTCCTTGTTTCTTTTTTTTTCATTTCTGTAATTGTAAACCTGTTTTCATCACAAATAAACAATCTCTTTGTTTATATGCACGATGCGTCTTTGTAATAAATCCTCCTTAAACTACACCTCATCTACTTTGTCTATCTACCAGTTTAATAGTTATTACTAACCTCATCATTGATCTCATCAGCTGCCTCTTCCGGATCGCTGTAGTCAACTACCCTAGTCTTTCCACCGAAAGTTCTATTGAGAGCATATTTGAATGCTGGGCAGACCTTGTTGTTTTTGTCAGTGTATACGTTAAAATTTAACGTCGGTGAACCAATTTGGTTAGGGTCGTATAGAGCATCGTTGATCGCAGGAAATAGTTTTCGTACCTGGAATTATGTTTTTACTATTGTACCAATTATTTGTTTTAAAGAAAACTTTTTATACAAGCTTTTAAGATCCTGGATATCATGAAGCGGTAGAGTGCTGGCTAATATACTGGTTAATACTAGTAAAACGAGCGCAAATACGACGAGTCTATCTTGTTTAAATCTACATCTCCATCAGAATCCATCATCAGATCAGCGCCATTTTGTCATGTTATTGCATTGTCACGCGATATACATTTCCGTGCAAAACGTCAGCTCAATCGGAAATCGGAAAGTTTGTCAACTTTAGCTTGCAAAATTCCACCCGAACTTACATAGTTACATATAGTGCAAGTTATTATAAAGTTTCTAAACAGACAAATATAAAAAGACTTGAGTTGTTCAATTAATGGATTTGTCCACAGTCAAGAGGTCTACCATTTTAAGTAGACGTTAGGTCTTCAAATCTCGGTTGAAGAATGTCAAGTCATAATTTTTCATTAATCATTTTTTTAAGGTGTTAGCCCTTACTTAAATACAATATTTTGATAATAAATAGAACCAAAAAAAATTGGTTGCCTGTAAAGTCGGTATACGGGCGAAAGTTTTACGTGACAACGACTCGGGCATGGTTAGCCCGCCTAAGAGCGAGAGAGACAGACATAAAAAGTGAAAGGCACGCGTGCCTCTCACTCGCTCTCATTGTGAGCGCATAACGTGAGCGGAGCGTAACGCAGTTTCTTGAAGTGTCACCCGGCAAACCAATTTATAAGACGTTGTCACGTCAATAAAGATACTTAATTGTCTAGACTATACAACTATTGTTATTGATTTGTACTTTTGTTGTAAGTAGCAGTAATAATGATCTACCTCTGTTCTGTTCTTCAAATTTTGAAAATCCAGTGCCTCTTCATAAGTTTTCCCTTTGGAGAACAAGCATACTTGTCCTGCAGTTATCAGCAGTGGATACAACATTGTTGAGCAAGTATTACCGGGATTTTTTTTGTAGCATTGCTAAAACAAAAACATATTTATAAAAATGAAGAGATCCGTTTAGCCCCACTACACAACATCGTAATTTGACACTGTTAAATGTCGGTCGAAAGAGAGCGGAAGCTTTATTGTGTAGTTTACTTAGTGCCAATTTAACTTTCGCTCAGTATCTATTCATATTACATCAAAAGCTCCTTCATTATCAGCCTATAGACGTCCACTACATTTTTGAAAATTTAATGTATGTTAGAAAGTATATTGAGGAATTTCCTAAGAAGTCTGACCTACATAGTAGAAACACCAGGAACAAACATAAACTTGATTTGCCGATTAGTCGATTGCATAAAATAAGAAATTCCTTCAGGTGTTTGTCTATATGCATGTACAACAAAATCCCACAAGATGTTCAAAACCTACCTATACATAGGTTTAAGAAAACTATTAAAGAACGTCTGTGCAAGAAAGCCTACTATAAGGTCAATGACTACCTGGACGATTGCACAAAGTGGGAATGAGTTGCTCGCCAAGGTTATTTCATTATCATAATCGATTTTTTAATTTTATATATTTAAGGTAAAATTGTATAATACTGTTAAATACTTTAAAAAAAAAAATGCTCATATTACAAAAAAGACATGCCCGCTGACTTTCTTGCCAGTTCTTCTCAGGACGGTGGCTACAATTATTATTTTTTGTGTCCGAACTGGTGGTAGCTTTTAAATTTTGACGTCAACAAGAATGAGTACGTCATCAATGTTGAAAATAAAGTATTTCATTTCAAAGTATTTCATTTCATTTCATTTCATTTCATTTCATTTCATTTCATTTCATTTCATTTCATTTCATTTCATTTCATTTCATTTCATTTCATTTCATTTCATTTCATTTCATTTCATTTCATTTCATTTCATTTCATTTCATTTCATTTCATTTCATTTCATTTCATTTCATTTCATTTCATTTCATTTCATTTCATTTCATTTCATTTCATTTCATTTCATTTCATTTCATTTCATTTCATTTCATTTCATTTCATTTCATTTCATTTCACTGCTGGACATAGGCCTCTCCCAAACCTCGTCCCGACTACTGATCCTGCGCTCTCTGTATCCAGTGACATCCCGCGATCCTGACCAGGACTTCGTTAGACTCAACATCGCCACGTCAACAACTGGCTGTGTTGTTTATCTCAATTCATTTTTTTTATATTTTATAGATAGTTATTTTATTCAAAAGAGACACTTACACATAAGAACTCGAAAGTATATTTTGCGTTGATATTTGCGCCGCGTTTCGATGCATCATCATCTGCAAAAGAATGAATGATTGGATCAATTTATTTAAACAGTCACTTTACAAAACGAAAACAGTGACCTTTAGGGGTGTAATGAATATGGCAATAACAAAAACAAAAAAAAAAATGGTTGCCTGTAAAGTCGGTATACGGGCGAAAGTTTTACGTGACAACGACTCGGGCATGGTTAGCCCGCCTAAGAGCGAGAGAGATAGACATAATAAGTGAAAGGCACGCGTGCCTCTCACTCGCTCTCATTGCGGAGCAGAGCGGATCGTAACGCAGTTTCTTGAAGTGTCACCCGGCAAACCAATTTATAAGACGTTGTCACGTCAAAAAGAAAAAAAAAATCCGAAAAAATCATGCGAATGTTTTCACAAAAGTTGGGTAAAAGTTGCGTTGGTATAAAGGAAATCTGATGGTGAAAGCTTTAAATAAAGGTTTCTACCTTTCCTTTATAATGAGCCCATACTCAATAGGTCTAGGACCTATCATTCTTAAAATAATTATCGGTTCATATATTTGGGGGCAAGTACCTTCTAATTAGACCTAGTATAGGTACCTATTTTATTGCACCTATAAATTATTATGAGTTTAGTTTTTAATTTTAAGGGTATCTTCCCTTGAGTAAAAAACTTTGAACTTTTTGTTATGTCGAAATTGAATATTCGAATTTAATATTTCTGTAAAAGGAATAACCTACGCATTACTTCTCAGTTCATATAATTAACCTTTTAAAAACCAGAACAAAATTGTTATCAAGTGTTACTTATTTTAAAAATTCCTAAGAAATCCTTAAAACCCATTTGCTGAAGTATATTTGTATTAATTAGACTCTCTGCTTCTTTTCAGGTAATATTGGCAAATTATCACCATGATTGGATCTCAACACGGACTGGTCTTTTTACAAATGAGGTTTGATTGTATATAATTTCTTGTGGTTACTGGATAAGGACAAATGAACCGATTTGTCTAATTTTAGTTTTGAAATTTTCTTTAAAGTCCAGGAAAAGTTTACATGGAAAGAAAATTCCCGGGAGTAAAAACAAAAACAAAGCAGACGAAGTAGGTAAAGCTAGTACTGTAAAATAAAACTAAGCTAATAAATAATAATATTAAACTTACCGTATTGATTAGAAAACGTCAACCCAAATAGAACGAAACTAAAAACGAGTATCTTAAACATGTTTCTTGATTTCTTAGTAAATTAATTTGATAGATCTTAGACTTATATAGAAGTTAGAGTTAACCGTGTCATCTTTTATGTGTTTTATTGCTTTTTAAAAAACATTCAGGGTACTTTCATGCATTTTCAACGGGTTCTTACCACGATATTTAATTAATTGAGTTGTCTCGATATTTCAACGTTGTTGCAAACGTCATGATCACGAGAAGACTGGATACTGCAGGTCAATTTAAGTGCAAACAAATCTGTCTACCCTCTTTCTCGTTCGCTTTTGGGTAGTACCACTGGAACTCGAACTTACATCACGACACACCACACTCACTGTATCTACAAGACTCTCTGAGCATAGTACAGTATTATAGAAAACCGCGAGTGTTTGAATAAGTTTATAACATTCAGGGTACTGTTAAGCAAAGATAGAACAAAATAATGCTTCATAAATTAACAGTGGTCGTATATACTTCTAAGAACTTCTACAAATAAGGATATTTGTAAATAAAAGGTCCTATATACCACAAAACTACTGGCTGAAAATATCACGGCGAAAATAGCCTATTGGAGGAATAAAAACCCATAAAATATAATAATATGTGACAAGCATCACCAAATTTATGCGAGAACAAAAAAATGTGAGCCGTCACGGGACACTTGGCAGATGTGAAACACCGACATTATTTTGTAAAAGTAATATTTTATGCAAAAAATAAAACATTTATTTTCATTAAATACAAAAATTTACGAATTGATTTTAAATCGTGAAAATGTGCTCGTAAAATAATACAAATGAACTACCGTTAGTCATTTTACGTCGCCAGAAATCGGTTTTACGTGCGGGTAGATGTTTCACATCAAAATAATAAAAAAAAAACAGACGAATTGACCTCCTCCTTTTGGAAGTCGGCCAATATATTCATTCTTTCATTGATGATGAGACGGTCGGTAGCTAGCTATTTCTTTAGACATAGCAGAGGTCCATGAATGACGAAAACCAGTTACAATCAGATCGAGCTCTTATGATATGATTATATGATAAGATATATGATATGGACATAGATATCAGATATTTTTCGGGTATTGGCCCACCTCTCACTCCCACCACTGTAACTCCTGTGTAGCCAGGATCCACAGCGGCGACCATCGTAATGACTCTGAGCAGTGAAGCCCAGGAAAACCCGAGGGAAAGCTAACTTGTCTTGGACCCCGCAACGAATGTAATCAGAAGATGATAGAAGAAGTAGGAAAACATGAGTTTAATTGAGATATCAGATATAAGATATATTATATGATATGGATGATCATATTGATAGAGTAGACGGGTTCTGGAGTGGAAACTGTAAACGTAGTGTTGGATGCCCCCCTGCTAGATGGAACGATGACCTACGAAAGGTGGCCGGTAACAACTGGATGAGATGAGCAAAAGATCGGACTCAGTAGCGTATTTTGGGCGAGGCATATGTCCAGCAGTGGACGAGTGTGGGCTGATGATGATGATGATGTCGATGATATATGTATCAAATTTGTTTGTCCAGTCCAGAGAAGTTGAATTTATGTGAGATTTAAATCATGATTTCTTGTATTTCATACGAAACCTTATTTATTTAATACTTTATTGTACACGACAGACAAAACAAGTTTAACCTTAAGTTTAATTTAAAGAATTATCTAGTTCGTCTTTTATTTTAATTACTATTTAATTGCGACTATAAAATAGTTTATACTTAAAAATGAAGACAAATTCTAAACTTACAAAAACAAAAATAATACTGAACGTCCTCAATCTATTAATTACTTTTTTAATTATCTTTTGAATAGTTTTTAAAAGGTTTTGTGTATATGCAATTTACTGAATAAACATTATTCGTGAAGCAGTTAAAGTTTTTTACCTCGATGTTGGATATTATTGGAACTAACAAAGAAAATAGTTGTTGGTTTGTAAAATTTTATAATTCATTAAATATGAAAAATTACAAATAAAATATAAAATACTAGCTGGCCCACACAACTTCGTCTGCGTCACATAAGGAAATTTTCTCACCGTTTAAACCTTCCCTGGACTTTTACGAATATTTCAAGATTAAAATAAGCCAAATCGGTTCAGTCATTCTCGAGTTTTAGCGAGACTAACGAACAGCAATTCATTTTTATATATAAGACTAGCTGGCCCACACAACTTCGTCTGCGTCACATAAGGCAATTTTCTCACCATTTAAACCTTCCCTGGTCTTCTACGAATTTTTCAAGATTAAAATAAGCCAAATCGGTTCAGTGGTTCTCGAGTTTTAGCGAGACTAACGAACAGCAATTCATTTTTATATATAAGATGACTGCTATCCTATATAGATAAGACAGAAGTGCCCGAAGACGTGAAAAAAGTGAATAATTTTAATCATTTAAATTTGACATCGAACAAAATGAAGAAAAATAAATTTTAAAAAGATTTAAAAATAAATAATATAGTTTTTATGCAAATTAATACAAAAAAGTTTGATATAACCCATTAACACGTTCACTGCTGAACGAGGCCTTAATGACCCTCCTGCAAATTTCCTGTGGTAAAGGAATAACGTGAACTTCAATGCGTGAACTTAAAGAGGTGGGGTCTAATAGACCGCGTGTCGCTCTAACGTCTGGTCATAGTGCGGGCCGATAACACCTCGTGTCGCAGCCACCTTAATCCCAAACTGTTAAAACTCAAAATAAAACAACAAACAAATACTTAATATTTTAATTTTAGACGTCATAAACTAAACCAAGTACTGGAGTACGCCACGGTAGAGTCTTTTTAGTAAATGTTATGTAAAGCAAATGAGGACGATCTGTCTCCATCTCTAACTCATATTTACATCTGCATTTTTTATCTGAAAGAAAATAAATTTATCTTTTTAACTTTTTTGTTATTGAGGCTATATAAAAAGATAAGAAAGCAACTAGCTGCCTCACGCAACTTCGTCTGCGTCGCATAGGAAATGTTACGGAGAATTTTCTAAAAGTACTCATCAGAACGCTTCATTAGAGCCTAATCACATTGAGGTTTTCTTGCTTATTAACGGAGTTCCTGTGGCCACCTCCCAGCTCCATCATCAGACCTTCACATGCGCTATACTATCTCTCATGTTGGATCAACTCACGGTGTGCCAATTTAATTAAAAATCGGTTCAGTAGTTTCCATCGCGGACAAACATCGTGACACGACATTTATATTAAAGCAATTTTAAGACTTATTCAGGAGTAGACATAGACAAGTTGAGAATGACGTATTGACAAACAAAAAGCATCCTCGTAAATTACAGATGCAGATCTTTCATAAAAAAATTATAAAAAAAGAGGTGTTATGAAGAGTGATCCGAGATTTTTTTTGATATGAAACCATCATCTTCTTTCTGTCATTGGCGAATGGTAACTTCTAATTTTTAGATCTTTTAAGCTTAGCTCAAGGTTCATCATCAGGAACACTTTTTTGCCACGCACCATCCAGCTATAATAATATGACCTCTTCTCCTTGAACAGGGTCCTCAGGTCTCCTGACATTGCAGTTCTCAACTCAATGCAACCACGCCCGATCAAGTCCATTGGCTCTTTAAATAATACTCATATTAAAAATAAATCTACTCACCTCTAGATCTATTGAAATTATTAGAACTTAGTCTCAGATAAACTTGATGTTTTATTTCGGAGATATAAGTACCATCAGACATTTCAGTAGCATCTGTTAGCTCAAGATCTTCTTCATCGAAAACGGGTGATGAGAACTGTGACTGAAAAAGAATGATAGCTCATTAATGCCCAAGGGAAAATGGACAAACGACAAGATGACACTTTGTCGTTTCACTATAAGAAGAAACTTTAAGATTTACTGTTCTTAAAGCATCCTTAAAACTTAAATCAGCATTCTAGGTTACCTTACATTATTATTGACCCTTAGACGTCCACTGCAGAACATAAGCCTTTCCCAAACTTCACTAACCCCTGCGCTGATGGTCTCCGGCTTTCCCACGGTCCTGACCAGGTCGTCTGTCCACTAAGTTAGCAGGGCTATCTGTCATCTGGTTTTGATGTTGAGCGTCTGCTGATAATACCTTATCAATGGATACTGTCCTTCTTGAAACGGACCTTGAGAAATGTGTCACGAATCATGATCTAGCATTATCTGGCTGATTATCTTTATAATAAAAATAGGGTGGACCATCTTACGTTTTGCATTTTGAACTACTGTTTATTTAGAGAATGACAGCTCAAATGTCATTTAATTTGTGTTCATAAGTTCATAGGTGTCGCATCTGGGGGTCGGAAAATCCACACGTCACCATTGAGAAGCCAATGCACCCACAAAGAGTTACGGTTTGGTGTGGGTTTTGGTCCGGCGGCATCATTGGGCCATTGAGCAAGGAGCCGCCGTTACGGTCAATGGCAATCGTTACCGTGCCATGCTCAACGAATTTTTGTTTCCAAAAGTTGAAGAGTATGAAATGGACGACATTTGGTTTCAACAGGATGGCGCAACATGCCACACAGCCAACATGACAGTCGAACTTTTGGGCAGCCGATTCAAAATGCAAACTTTATATGGCCCACCCCTTATTTATTGAATATTTATGTTGTGTTCATACTTCACTTGCAGATTTTCTAATATCTATATTAAGGCTGATATCTTGGCTCGGTATCGTCAATTTAGCACAAACTTCTTTCCCTTGTTGCAATATTTTTTCAAACAGCATTGGGTTCCGTAGTTTTTTCATTACATCTAGAATCTGACTTGAGTTCTTTGGAATGACTTTCAAATATGAATACACTCCGCCTTTGGCTAAAATTTCTATAGTCTGAAACCAAATTAAGTATTTTGGTCTACTGTTTAAACTGTTTGTTTAAACTTAAGAAAGGCCACTTGAGATTATCATATTATGGAATCACAAATATTTGCATTTTTTTGTCAGTCGTTACATTAATAAAATTTTCACTATCATCATTTTGTAGACGTATACCGCTGGACTTAGGCCTCCCTCAAATTTTGCCACAATGATAGATTTTGCACAATTTACATCCAGTGACTTGCCGCAACCTTAGGGCTACACTGCGCCTATCAAAATTTAGTACACAGTAGGAATATCTTGTTCGATCAGGTGACCCTTTTTGTCTGATACAAGATAATATACAGGGTGGATCTGTAACTTTGGACAATCTGACGTGGGGTTAATGAGCTGTTGAAATAAAACTTAGAACACATTTTTTAAAGAATTGGATAAAAAAATTTTTTCATCATAGTATGGAAGTCCGAAACGATAGTCGTACGTTTTCCATACAATGTCAGAAAAAAAAGTTTAACCGATCCAAAAAATAAAAATGGTGCTAAGTTGTATTTCGACAGGTCATTCACCCCACGTCAGATTGTCCAAAGTTACAGATCCACCCTGTATAAATTATTTTATTTTATTTTTATTTTTTTATTTTGTAAGTCACACCAACAATTTATCGCGATTATTGTTTCAGAATAGCGTAGTCTTCAGTTTCCATCTAGATCCAAAAGTCATTCTTACCTCAGCTTGAAGGGATCTAATGTGGGCATACTTCACAGTACCTCTACCCACAACACCGGGAACGTACGAGACTTTGTCACCAGATTTGAATTTCATTACTTTGCTTTTTGTTAATTTAAATAGATCATCGTCGAATATTCCCTGGAATATAACATTTGATGCTAAATTATTTTCTTTGTCACGTTTATAGTTATGATCATCAGGTCCTTTTTGGAACGAAGTTCCTTATCGCGCGTTATCGAAAGGGGGCTAGACGGAAATTCTTATGAAAAAGTTGTCACGACACTTTTTTGTTTTAGATGATTGTCGCTAAATGGCGCTGTGATCAAAATATTTTATTTAAAAAATAAATTTTATTACAATTCTCTCACTAATAAATCGAAAGGCACTTCGTTCTATCCGGGTGTCCCTTGACACCTCTCAAGTTATTTTTTTATCTGTACAAGTGATATCTTCAATAACAATGTAAATATAATGTAGATTAATAGAGAAATCGAAGTATTATTATAACTCAATTTTTATAGAACTAGTGACCACATTTATATTTACCATTTTAAATACTTTGCTATGTTTTTATTTCTTGTTACTTTAAATAAAAATCCCTTACCGTAATACCGTAAGTGCTTATAAAAAGTAGTCCAGGTCCTTTATTTATTGCGTCGCTCGTGATTATATTTTTAAAAGGATAGCTTTTGTCACTTTTTATCTAAAAACATAATAAATATACTATAATCAGTTAAACATCCATCAACAGTTGACATAAATCCGACAACCAAAGACTTCTTCTCAATGTTTCCCGATTGAAGAGGCTCTCTAAAGGTAGCCCTTTAGCCTCTTCAAGCATCGTTTTTTATTGCCATGTATGCAGACAAACCAACGGGCCACCTGATCTGATGAAGAACAAGTCATAGCACTTGCTTGCAGGCTGCTAAGCTCCGTAGTATCCCCTGACACTCCAGAGGTACATGATCAACACCACTTCCAATCAGGTGTCTGGCAATATGAAAGTTTTGTACTCTAATATGGATATATTTAAGATTATCAAGTGATTTGTTTTTTTGTACTAATTTCTTAAGTTTCTACTGTAACCACAACTATCACGTCGGGGTCACCACCTACAGTGGACTTATGGCCAAAGGGAGATCTCCGACCGGGCGAGGTAGTGTATGCCCGGTCAGGCCGAAGCCCACTGTAGTAGATTTCAAATGTCGTATATATGCAAAGATTTTTACAAATGTTGTAACCGCGATTCAGGATCTCACACGTTATTACTGGTCGCCACATGGTTGTAGATATCAAGTAATGATGTTTTCTAGTTCATTATTACATACTTCAATTTAAGTTTTAGTGTATAACTTAGCTATCTATATAAAAGTGTAACTTGATGATATGTAGATCCGTTTATCTTTCTTGTAATAAAAAAAAATATATACCTGTGCATTTATTCTATCAGCTACCTTCTCCAGGTAACCAAAGTCCAAAACTTCAGTCTTACCATTAAAAGTTTTATGGTAAGAATTGCTGAAATCTGGGTAAAATCTGTTGGTTTGGTCGGCATAGATGCTTAAACTGAGTAATGGCGACCCAATCAAGTTTGGTCCAAATAGGGCTTTTCCCACTAATGGGAAAACTGATTTAATCTGTAATTAAAATAGTAGGTATCATATTATTCATTTATGTGTGTTTAAATTTCCATAACAATTTTGAAGCAAAATATAAGGTATAGAATGTAATAGAGACTTTTAAAGTTCGATTTCTCTACGATCAATAAGTAATTGAGACTATTGAAAATATAAAAATCTTGATTGAAATCCATCGAATTAATTATAAGGGGTGGGCCATATAAAGTTTGCATTTTCCAAAAGTTCGACTGTCATGTTGGCTTTGTTGCCATCCTGTTGAAACCAAATGTCGTCCATGTCATACTCTTCAACTATTGGAAACAAAAATTCGTTGAGCATGGCACGGTAACGCTCGCCATTGACCGTAACGGCGGCTTCTTGCTCATTTTCGAATGATGCCGCCGGACCAAAACCCACACCAAACCGTAACTCTTTGTGGGTGCATTGGCTTCTCAATGGTGACGTGTGGATTTTCCGACCCCCAGATGTCAATAATATCAGTATATGTATATTGTAGAAAGTATGATAGTTGGTTGTTAAGTATTAAATATAAAATACTAGCTGCCCCGCGCAACTTCGTCTGCGTCGCATAGGAACTGTTCTCGGAAATTTTCTAAAAGTACTCATCAGGACGCTTCATTATAGCCTAAACACGATGAGGTTATCTTGCTTATTGACGGAGTTCCTGTGGCCATCTTCCAGCTCCATAATTAGAATTTGATCTAAGCTATCCTATCTCTCAAGTTGGACCAGACTGCTCACTTTGTGCCAATTTATTTTAAAATCGGTTCAGTAGTTTAGGAGTCCATCGCGGGCAAACATCATCATCATCAGCCTATAGACGTCCACTGCTGGACATAGGCCTCTCCCAAACTTCGCCACATCGACCGGTCCTGTGCCATCTGCATCCAGTGACCTCCCGCAATCTTGACTCGAAAAGTTCTGGAGTGGCGGCACTGGTAGGCGCAATGTTGGTAGACCCCCCACAAGATGGACCGACGATCTGGGCAAACATCGTGACACGAGATTTATATATATTAGATTACTTACGTATAAAGCGTCTCCTATCATTTTTGTGTTCACCATCGCAAGACGCTTCTCATCATCGTAGTCTAAAACAATAATTTGTTCATCTAAACAAAATAGATATAAAATAGCCGATTTAATTACCTTAGCCAGTGGTGTTGTGAAAAATTGGATATAAGTAAATCTTTTTGCTAATCAAAAAAAATACTAGCACTTACTACGTTTAGCTTTAGCTTCATAAAACACTAAAATTAACAAAATAGAAGTGAGTATCCTAAACATTATACACAAATTGATGGAAAAACTAATCATGACAAGTTTATATACGCTAGTAGTTGATATTTATTGCTCTATTTTTATTATAATCATGGGTGTAACGACTCGCGTTCTCGACTTTTTAGGTCGGTTTTTTTTGCAGAAGACCCCGTCCCATGACCCACGGGAAAAAGGGTAATCTGCTTCCCCTGCTGGTTTTAGTCTTCGGAGATTATTCTACGTCTCCGGGTTCTGCGTGTTGGATGTGTGTGTGTGTGTTTGCTGTGTGTGGTAATTGAGAGGTTGTTTGAGAGTGCTATTTTAATAATTATCTATTATACTTAGGGTTCAAAAGTGCTAAAACCTTTATATTTTTTGGTCGTGTTCATCACAAAGTAAGAAAAATAAATAAACAATAGTGGTATTTATTAACAAGAGATAGAATCATCATCTAACAATGTCTTAAAGTCTTACAAGAATCAGTTTAGTTATTTCAGAGGTATAAATAGAAAGACGAAATTTTGTTAATAAACATACTAACAACAAAGTAATTTTAATATGACAAACAGACACTTTAATTTGTTTGTAGATATAAAGTAGCATTTTTTTTTAGAAGAAACCATTAATATTTTATATATTCATCGTGACTTAATTCTAATCAAATTTATCATTAACCGATTAATGATGTTTTTATTATTATATTTATCATGACTAATAAATTTTATTTAAAAGTATATTTCTAAGTTATGAACATCACGAATTTACGTGACTAGCGATTTTAGTGATACTTTAAACTTATTACTTACGTCACATATAAAAATATTTTATAGCGATATACTTTTCAACATTAGACATGTCTTTTAGTCAGTAAGGTTGAAAATAATTCATATTTTAATTCTTACCTTTTAAGGTACGATCGGAGTCGTTAACCAATCCCAAAAAATCATCTCAATTAATAAAAAAAAAAAAAAATTTTTTTGCATGACAGACAAACGATTTTGCAGCTCATCTGATTGTAAGTGGTTACTGTCGCTTATGAGCCTCTTTATCCAGATACTGGAGGTCCATAACCTATCTCCCACTATATGGGTACCTATTATACTTGTAATAATATCTTTAAAGTCGACTTTACATCGAAGTAGTCTCCTCCAGTTTCTACGAGTTTTTGACATTTTTGATGATATTCATAGGTATTTTAAGCAAAATAATACACTTCAATAATCAAGGTTCTTTAATAAACAAAACAAATTAACATTATATTTAAAAAAGCAATTCCACAACTGTATTGGAACGAAGTTCCTTATCGCGCGTTGTGAAAGGGGGCTAGACGGAAAACATTCTTACGAAAAAGTTGTCACGACACTTTTTTGTTTTAGATGATTATCGCTAGATGACGCTGTGATCAAATTTTTTTTAAAACAATTCCTTATTTTGTTTGATATGATTAATGCTAGGTGGCGCTGTGATCAAAATATTTTATAACAATTCCCTCACTAATTAATAGAAAGGAACTTCGTTCCATCCGGGTGTCCCTTGACACCTCTCAAGTTTTTTATTTAAACAAACACAAGTCCCAACACAGGTGTAATTATTGGCAACACATTCTCCACATGTGTCACGTATAGTAGATGAGGACTATTCACTTCCACATTTATATCGTATTTAGTACACCTCGAATCTGGAAAAGTCGAAATTCCATTATACTTTCAATGTATTTTAATAATCCCTGTTGTGCGACGGATGGCCGATGGGGCTGAAAAGTTCTTGAATGACCATGAAGGACTGGTAGGTGTATTGTGAGCACACGTCCCACAAGATGGACCGACCTGGTCAAGATCGCGGGAAGTCACTGGATGCAGAATGCGCAGGATCGGTCGTCGTGGTGAGGTTTGGAACAGGCCTGTTTTTTTTATTTTTTTTTTTTTATTGCCATGTAGGTAGACGAGCCTATATAGGCTGATAATGATGAAGATGAATCTCCATTGGTATTTTTTCACACCTTGGCATAAATTATTCAATTTTTTGTAAGGATGTCTATTTTTACTCGTGGATAATATAACTTTCGAATGGTGAAAGAATTAAAACAAAACGGTGCCATAATTTTTGAGCATATTCATTACAACCAAACAAAGTTCAATGCTCTTTACAACATTACATTGCCTATACAGGGTGTTAAAATCCGATGAAACAATACTTTCACAGCAAATAGTATACTTGATGTAGAAGCCATCCACCAAGTCTGAGTTTTCTAGGCATAATATATCATAAGTTATAACTAATCAAAACTACGTATTAATTAGTGCGTGATCAACCCTACCGTACTGACGTACACCAACAGCTAAAGACTTAAGCCGGCTAGTCATCTCCTGTATCATAGAACATTGTAATAATACACGGGACAAAAATCACATTCTAAACAGGATACATGCGCCTGTGTTCGTGAAAATAGATATAGCACGCTGAATGTAGGTCAGGATAGGGTTGTCAAAAATAATACAAAATAATATTTTTTCAACTTTGTATGGGAAAATAAAGTGATTTGAAATGTGATATAGATTAAGCCCTCAAAGTATTGTTTCACCGGGCACCAACACCCTGTATAAGCTTAAATTATTGAAATATTTATCTCACCATAAGTGTTATTCGAGTATATACGACCAGCCTTTAGATGTACAGCGTGTTTTATAGATGAAATATAATATGTGTCTAGATACTTAGTAGCACCACGAAGATTTAGACCTTCTACATTAAACACATCTGAAGCGAATCGAGACTAGAAAAAAACACAGCTTGAATTTATAAGATGAAATAAAGGACTGTGTCGCCACTGTTTTATCTTTGAGTTTTTTTTATTGTAGTATTAAGTGAGTGAAATTAATCGTAAAATACTACGTGTTTTTGTTGTGATTATTATTTTCCACAAATCTGGATTATCTATATTACCTTATTCGGGAGTAGTCAATACTTCACTTTAATATATTATTTGAAAACTGTAATACATATTAGGAATTTTCTTAAACAGTCTCTATTTATATCACTTACTTTAAAGATATATTATATAAGATAGACATAAGATCCCGTTGCATTTTTGCGTAGGTAATTTAATATTGTGTTCACAAAAACATCAAATTTACTCACTTCTCTAACAGCGTCTCCAAGATCAATTTTATTAATGAAATCACCATTGGGCATAGTTACAGTAGCACACACTTCTTTTCCTTGCTTTATTATATCTTGGAACATAAATGGATTCTGGAGTTCTTTGAGCAGTTCCATAAGACCATTAGGATCTTTGGGAATGATCATTAGAAATGAATATAGTCCATCTTCAGCTACCATTTCAATGGTCTAAAATCAGACTCTTTATTTTTAACAATTATAATTGTTGTACTTATCGTTATAGGTTTTTTTGTGTATTGCAAGACAGATAAACGCTTACTGCCCACCTGATGGTAAGCAGTCAACGTCATTCATGAACCAGTAATGGTAAGACTTTGGGTGACCGTTATCCATCACCTACTTTAACTTTTCGTATGTTTACATATCACCAACTTCCAATGCAAGCAAACGACAACTGGTAGGCCAACTGTCAAACGGCGTTTCACATAATTTCAATGCCGGCCAATGTATAGTCCGGTCATTTTAGACATAAAAATAGTGATCAAATAAAGAAAATTCCGACAAAGCCAAATCTTCGTAGAGACCTTAGGTTTACCACAAGGAATAAAGTGTCAAAAGTCCCCATCAGTCCCATGTGAGCTTAGGGACTTATTGGGGGCCCAAGGTAAAAATTTTAGGTTTTTTGGATTTTTCTCGAAAACGGTAAGTTTTATCGAAAAAGTACCTCAGAGCGAAGTTGGAGATCTTAAAATTCTCCATAAAAATGGTGGCTATGATTTTTTCTCTAAGACCCACTATTTCCCAGATATTACGCTTGTAAGAATCACGTTCTACATAATATGCACACATTTCCACACCACCTGTGAGGTAGTGTACTCGGCGCGTTTTTTTTAACGTGGTATCCCCGGTAGGCCTATTAATAATTATTTAATAGTATGAAGATTATTGATATGGGTTACTGAGTTTAACTGTCGTTCTAACTTTTTTTTATTACTTTAATCTGACTCATACTCTTCATATTCAACTTCAACAATCATGTTTTCTTCAATTTCTTCTTGTTCTTCTTCTTCTCCTTCCTGTTGATGAACGCTTAGAAATTGTTCAAATGAAGATGAATCAGTTGTCTCTTTATCAAAATCACATGAATTTTCCTCTCTTGTATTTAATTGAACATTTGAGCAAGAGACACCCTACTTTTTTACAGCCACATTTGGCACTACAACCTTTCTTGCAATTGCAAAAAATAGTGTTAAGAAGTTTTTCTGGAGCAGGGAGGCAGTAAAGTTCGAATCGGTTCCAAAGTATTATTTATCAATTTCCAACACCAGTCTTCAGGGTTCAGTTGATTGCCTTGCCATGTCTGAACTTGATAGTATGCTCGAAACAAATGTTGAGTAGCAGATGCCGATTTTGGAGGAAGACAAGAAAGCTGTACTTGCTTTTTGTTTCGTGTATTTTTTACAAATGTTAAATATCTGTACGTATCTATGCAATCAATTTTTTTTGGAGCTCCATAAACCGCAAGAAGAAACCAAATTCCTTTAGTAATTAGTATTTGAGGTGAAGAATTAATTTCTATAAATACTTTTGCGCAGTCATTCCATTCATTTTTTTCAAATAATTTTAATACTGCCCCTTCTAAACATTGCTGACGTAGTATCGCACCCGGTTATCGCATGTAAAAATAAAATAAAGTGTTGGCATTTTGGATAAGCTGATAAACTTTTAGAAGAATATATTTCTGTCCGTTGCTGCGCTTTCCCAGGTTTTAAAAAGTAAATAATTTTATCAGATGGAGTCCTTGCAATGAGTAGTACTAATAAATCAACATCTTCACCTACTACAATAGTTGTATTTCTTGCATTAAATTGTTCTATTGCTGTTTCAATTATGAGGACATCGGCGTCATTCGGAGCTTGTTTCACGGCAATATTTTCAGCTGTTAATTTGTTACTCAACATAGAAATAAAACGAGATTTATTATTAATGTTTGCAAAAAAATGTTGTTGATTAACTGGAACTGTCATAAATTCATCAAACATTATGTCGGTACCTGAGGATGTTTTTGTAGCACGACGACGTTGTTCTGCAGCTTTTATGTTCTTTGTTGTGTCACTATAGCCATCAAATACTACCGTAACTGTATGACCATTATGTCTACGTAAATACTGAACATATTGAGTACCTAAATATGTATATACGTGGCATATGTGTGCATACTATGTAGAACGTGATTCTTACAAGCGTAATATCTGGGAAATAGTGGGTCTTAGAGAAAAAATCATAAGGACCATTTTTATGGAGAATTTTAAGATCTCCAACTTTGCTCTGAGGTACTTTTTCGATAAAACTTACCGTTTTCGAGAAAAATCCAAAAAACCTAAAATTTTTACCTTGGGCCCCCAATAAGTCCCTAAGCTCACAAGGGACTGATGGGGACTTTTGACACTTTATTCCTTGTGGTAAACCTAAGGTATCTACGAAGATTTGGCTTTGTCGGAATTTTCTTTATTTCAATTGTCTAAAATGACCGGACTAGTATACAAATCTCCTATTTACATGTAGTTCGGCCCGTCACCGTCTTTTGTTTTTGACGTGTGTTGGATGCTGGTGAAACAGATGATGTTGTTTTTCCTGTTATATCAATGGAATTATATATTTTTGGATTACTATTGTATATTACCTTGATATTTAAAGTAGCGATGTCAGCATATTTAACTATACCTCTTCCAGAAATACCTGATACTTTGGACACCTTTTTACCAGAAGTGAATTTTATGAATGTTCTATAGGTAAATTTGAATTTCGGATCGTATGCTAACTGAAATAGAATAATTTTAATCAAAATTTAATAATCATAAATATAAAGAAAAATATGAAAAATACACTAGCTAACCCACGCAACAAACAAACAAACCTTTCCTCATTATGATATTAGTATAGACAAAGAATAAGCAGCCTGATTTTCACGATATTATTATTGAACATATTTCAAAAACACTAATGATTATTCTGACTCTGTTGGAGTATAAGAGTCAGTGGAAAGTATATAGGCAAAAGAAATCCTTTCACTCATTTTTGCTGCTGTATTGAAATTTAATTGCCTTGATGATCACTAATACAATATTATAATTTCATTTGATAGGAATATATTAACTTCTTACTGTTATAGTGTAGGTGCTAAGGAAATTCAATCCGTTCACATCCTCTTTCATCTCATCCGTGATCAAATCTTTAATGACTACAGAAGTATCGCCTTTTAACTGTTCCAAAAAAAGTTTATAATGAGACTTAGGTACAAATTTGTTCTCTTGTATATCTATGATTTGTATATGTAAAAGTTAAAGGTGAAATGTACCATCTTCTTGTTGTGCTGACTATATTTAAAAATCAGTAAATTACTAATGTAACACCACAGTCTAACTCCGAACGCATCCTTACTGAACGCAACGCGAGAATATCAGCTTATATCCACCAATGACTGCCCGACGTCCGCGAATGGCCAATGAGAGGAACCGAGCCCCTCTGACGTGAGATGACTTTGATATTTTTTTGTTTTCCTTACATGAGATGTTGTTTTGATAAAAGAGTTTATATTATAAAGAGTTTTTACTAATTTATTTCTTTGATATAATTTTGACCAACCCAATGCTGGAAATAAGCGTCTTCACATATTAATATAGCGTTCTTTTTAATAATTCAGTATCTGTGTTGTTGTAGTCATTTATCATCTGTCAGATCTATTGCTACTTCTATTTCTGAAGGCTTTCTCCCTCCGCGAACAGTGCTAGTTGTCCTGCGGCTGATAATAATGGAGCCACTGCTGTTGTTACCAAGTTCTTTGGATTCTTTTTTGCTGCTTGCTAAATAATACAACATAAAGTTTTCAAGTAATGGTGAAAAAATATTGTCTATTTAAAGCAACCAAAATTTATACAGGGTGTTGGTGCCCGGTGAAACAATACTTTGAGGGCTAAATCTATATCACATTTCAAATCATATACACATACTTTTGAAACGGAGATAATCGCTTTATTTTCCGATACAAAGTTGAAAAATTATTATTTTGTATTATTTTTGACAACCCTATCCTGACCTACATTCAGCGTGCTATATCTATTTTCACGAACACAGGCGCATGTATCCTGTTTAGAATGTGATTTTTGTCCCGTGTATTATTACAATGTTCTATGATACAGGAGGTGACTAGCCGGCTTAAGTTTTTAGCTGTTGGTGTACGTCAGTACGGTAGGGTTGATCACGCACTAATTAACACGTAGTTGTGATTAGTTATAACTTATGATATATTATGCCTAGAATTTTTTTTAATATAACTTATTTTTCTGTCGTGTACAATAAAGTATTAAATAAATAAATAAAATTCAGACTTGGTGGATGGCTTCTACATCAAGTATACTATTTGCTGTGAAAGTATTGTTTCATCGGATTTTAACACCCTGTATATTGTAATATGTTACTGTTATATTTTTGAATCAAATGTTATTGTAGCTATTCGAATTGTAGAGTTTAATTCTGCACTTTAAAAGGAATGCGATCCCTTACCGTTTTCCCCACGCGGCACCGCCATTAGCGTTCAGTAGCGATAGCATATTTGTTGATGTTGTTGTCTTACAATAATGATAGTCGAGTATTTAGTGAGTTATTATTCTAATTTCTATATCGAATCCCCCCGCGACCCGCTTTAGCTGAACGGTGTACTCAGTCATATTATTTTCTATTTTATAGTACCGATTTTAATTTACTTTCGCAAAGTTGATCAGTGCTCAGCTTAATGCACGAAACGCGAGTGTGAGTGTTATCTACTTGTAATTCGGCTTGATTTCATTGGAATCAGCTTTGAAACTTGTTGTGTTCGTGTTCTTGGTGCTTCAGTATTGAGTTAAGCTCGCCTTTTGTGAACATTTTTTAATATAACTTATTTTTCTGTCGTGTACAATAAAGTATTAAATAAATAAATAAATAAACATTGGGTCGGTAGTCGACTTTATTGTTTTCTTCACTACTTTCATCGTAAAAGATTTATTTTAGCCCCATCTAGCGTTAGATACTAATAACTAGTACGCATAGATCAACAATACTCAATTAAAACTTCATTAATGGGTTCTATTATATACTTACATACAAAAATTCTCCCATAAGTCTAGCGTTAGCAATACCGAGACGCAATTCAGCTTCTCTATCTGAAAGTAAAATAAATTTTAAAGTGCCTAAACAGCTGCCACGTGAAACTTCGTCTGCGTCAAAAAAAAAAGTTTTAGGGGTGGACTACCCCTAACATTTAGGAGGATGAAAAATAGATGTTGATTGATTCTTATAGATATCGGATAAGTACAAAAAATGTCACCAAAATCGGTCAAGCCGTTTCGGAGGAGTATGGCAACGAAAACTGTGACACGAGAATTTTATATATTAGATAAGGAAAACCACAAGATGCAGTAATTCAATTAGAGTTTTTATGCTTCTACTCACTGCGTTCCCCTTGTACCACGACAAGGACAATTAAAAAAATAACTATAATTTTAAACATGTTTCTTTTATCTTCGTAATCGTTTCATATATGAAAAAAAGCATAGCTTTATATAGATATCATTTTGATTAGTGAACCTTTATCTTTATTATTATTAGGGTTCAAATACCTAACGATGCAGAGATTAACGGAATTCTACAAATACTTTTTATATCCTGGATATTTTGTAACAGTAGAGTGCTAGCTAATACAAATAAAACGAGCCTAAATACGATGGATCTACCTTGTTTAGCACAAGAGTTTCTATGACTACCTTCCGAATCCATCATCAGATCAGAACCATTTTGTCATATTATTGCATTGTCATTTGCGTGTAAATTTTCAACTCAATCGACAACTGCGAAGTTTGTCAAAATTAACATAGTTACATCCAGTGCAAGTCAATACAAAGCTTTTAAAATATATCATGTTAACTACTACGAAACCACGAGTTAAAAAATCAGCAACTTTGTCGTGATATTTCACCATTTTATTGCTCACTTTAATTATTAGCCACAAACATTATTGTTTACATTAAGTGTGCATAAATACATAAACTGAACAATTGTATAAATTTCAATATGACGTTCGTTAAATTGCTATGATCCATTTCACATACATTAAAGCTTGATACTATTACGCTCTTTTAAAATGCCATTCTACATATTCTGTACTGTACTGTACCAACCCATTACTGCCCACTGTTAGGCTCAGGTCTCCTCAGAAGAGGGGTTAGGCATAGTCGACCACGCTTGCCTAGTGCGGATTGATGACTTCACATATCTTCAAAGGATTTTTAGAACTCTTTTCCGACATGCAGGTTTCCTCACGATGTTTTCCTTCACTATTTTTAGCCAGTGGTGTTGTGAAAAATGGTACATAAATCGAACATGTACATATCCTAATTCAACTACATCATTTTTTAACTTTGCACACACTCCTTTTTCAAATACCAAGAACAAAATACACAAAAATTACAGAAAATCTTTATTGCAACATTCATAGTATTAAACTTATTGGAACGAAGTTCCTTATCGCGCGTTATCGAAAGGGGGCTAGACGGAAATTCTTATCAATAAGATGTCACGACACTTTTTTTGTTTTATATGATTAATGCTAGATGGCACTGTGATCAAAATATTTAATTTAAATTATAATAATTAGTTTTAATTTTAATCGTATGTCTGTTTTAAACTAACTAATTATTATAACTTAAAAAAATAAAATTTTATTACAATTCCCTCACTAATTAATCGAAAGGAACTTCGTTCCATCCGGGTGTCCCTTGACACCTCCCAAATTTTTTTGAAATATTCGGGGTTAACTACATTATTTTCTTGCATAATTAACGAACAAAAAGCGAAAAAGAAAGAGGGTAGACAGATCTGATGGTTTTAAATTTACCCACAGTATCTTCTCGTAATCATCGTTTGTAAAAACGTCGAATATCGTAAATATTGAAATCACTCAATTAATGACAGTTTATTTTGAAAGTGGAGTAAGTCTATTAACAGCACACAAATATGTATTATCGTAGTCTAAGTAGCCAAAAAAACATTATATAAACAAACTAGATGACCCTCGCAACTTCGTCTGCGTCATAAAGGGGTTCAAACAGTACTCGCAATGCTGTCGAGTTATTATTTTCGCGGCTCGCTGTGCCACACATATTCATTGCGTTTTATACTCGTAATAACTTCTAAACGAAAAGTCCGATTGGAATAAAACAAAAAGTAATTTAATTCTACATTAATACTCTTGATAACAAAATACTTAATTTGGATAAGGGTTAATATAACGATACTCATTTAACATTAAATTCAATCTCGGAACGAAATATTAAATTTTAAAAACATAAAAGTGGTTATTGTGACTAAACTATGATAGTTAGATATATGCTGTTGCGGACTTTTTTGTTTGTCTTCAAAAGACCTAAAAACCCGTAGTACATCATTTTGTTCTATTGTCAATAGTTTTTGCAGCGTACGCATAAATAGGTTTTCGATTTTTCACCTTTTGTTACATATTCGATATTTTCATGCGGATCCCTAATTTTTTTTGAAAATAAAATATAGCCTATAACCTTCCTCGATAAATGGACTTTCCAACAGTGAAAGAATTTTTGAAATCGGACCAGTAGATCCTGAGATTAGCGCGTTCAAACAAACAAACAAACAAACAAACTCTTCAGCTTTATAATATTAGTATAGATAAAATATTGATAAAACAATAGAAACAGTCAGACTTCTGTATTTTTTGTAGTACCCTATAATTTTCTTGAAACAAAAGAAAATCGACTTACACCACTTTCAAAATAAACGGTCCATTATTAATCGTGATAAGGTAACCCGTTAATTATGTCTGAAAGTAATTTATACTAATAGTAAGTATATTGTATTACATTTAAGATTGTTGTACTATGCCAGCTATAGCCGATTGCACCACGTTTGATTTCGACTTTGCTGTCATTATATAGTAGACATGTGGATGGTTTGTTTCAAATTCTATATCATATTTTGAACAAGGATCTGAAAATATAAAAAAGGTATCACAAACTGATTAACATTGATCAATATACAAGGTCCAAAGAAAGAGCATGTATCTAATCAGATCTTGGATATCATGTATCAGACAATGAGTGACTTGACAAATAAAACGAGTCCAAACACAACAGGTCTATTTTGTTTAGTACAGGAGTTCCCACCTTCTAAATACATCATCAGATCAGTATCACAATAATCTTATTGTCACACGATATACATATGCAAAGTTTTATCTCAATCGAAAACTGAGAATTTGATCAAATTCAACGCGTAAGATTCCACTCGAATATACATAGATCCAAGGTAAGTTAATATACAGGGTGGATTTGTAACTTTGGACAGTCTGACGTGGGGTGAATGACCTGTCGAAGTACAACTTAGAGTCACTTTTATTTTAGGAATTGGATAAAAAAAAAATCATTATAGTATTGAAGTCCGCAACGATAGTCGCACGTTTTCCATACAATGTCAGAAAAAAGTTTAACCGATCCAAAAACTAAAAATTGTGCTAAGTTGTATTTCGACAGGTCATTCACCCCACGTCTGATTGTCCAAAGTTACACCCTGTATAGCTTGTAAAAATATAAGTCACTCGAGAACCACATATAGCAATATCAATCTAAATGTATAAAAGAATAGGAATCATTTTTCTAAATTCGTGCATCTCTCCCTGAGTCAACTAGCCCATCGATTTTTAATTTTAGAAATATTAATATAATCTTTTTGGACAAACTTTACCTTTCTTCGTGCTGTTCAATGCAGTCGGAGTAAAGTGTACTTCATGAAGCATAGAAGCGATATATCCATTGTCACAACTTTTACTGATCCCATCAAACTCTGGCTTGCCAGGTTGAGAAAGATCTTGGTAATACGGTATCTGAAAAATGAAAGTGGGTAAAATAGGAGCATTGTAAATTATTATCCGTGAAACGAGATTAAAATTTGAAGAAAATCTTCTTTGAAGGATTAGTAAATTTTGAATCTAGACACGAGGTCGCGTGTCAAGCCAAGTTCAAGAGAGAGAACTGGCGAGCCGCACCGTGTGTTTTTTTTTTTTGCCATGTAGGCAGACGAACCAACGGGCCACCTGATCGTAAATGGTTACCGTCGCTCATGAATCTCTGCAATGTCAGGAGACATTGAGGGGTCGCTACCTACGACCTAACTTTAAGGACCCTCCTCAAGCCTCGTTTGAAGAAGGACAAGTCATAGCGCTCTGGGAATACCGAAGAGGGGATCTCATTCCATAGCCGGATGGTGCGTGGCAAAAAAGTATTCCTAGATATAATATTACATAGATAATACAGGACTCATTTTTAACGGTAGTATATTTTGAGGATGTTGAGTACTGTATTTTATACGGACAAGTAAAAAAGATCCTAAAAATTTACTTCATTTTTCATTTCCTTATTTATATTTTGTATTTAAACGTTATAAATATTGAATCATGCCTCCTAACCTGTATTGTTCTGGTTTACAAACATTCTATACAAACAGAATTTTATTATCATTTATTCGACCAAATAGTCCCAAAAATTTACATCACATCCAATTTTAGTAAGTTGGTCTTAATTATGATTTGGAAGTTAAAATAATTTAGTTTAGTGGACAATGTTTGCATCAATACAGGCTAGGCCTAGTGAGATGGCTTCGGACGAGCCCGCCGACCGAGAGAGCCGGTGGCCGTATTCACCGACGGCTACCGGTTCGGCGTCCGGGGTATCGCGACGGGAAAGTATGCCGCAGTGCGTAACGCGTCGCGCCATCCCGCATAACCCCGTGCTGGGTTCTGGCCTCAGCCGGGTTTCGGACGCTGAGAGAGCGGTTGGAGGTTTTAGTGAGGTTCAACTCCCACATACCACACCCGCGGGGCGGGTCCGGCGATTTCCACCAACTAAAACAAAAAAAAGGCCTAGTGAGACAACAGCTACTAATTAAATTTTTTTGGATTTTTTTTTTTTTTCATTTACCTGTCGAAGTGAAGCTCCTAAGTTAACTAACTCTGTAATTTCCTTATTAGTAACTATCGCTTTTGCACAAACTTCTCTCCCTTGACTGAGTACATTCTGAAAGAAGTCTGGGTCGCGGAATTTGTCCAATACTCTCATCAGACCGTCTGGTTGCTTTGGGAGAACTATGAGGAATATATAGTCTCCACCCTTACCTTGTACTTGTACAGTCTAAAAAATATAATAGTTTATTAATAATTAATTTTACTCTTATTTTAAATTACGTTTTTAAATATACAGGGTATCCCAGAACTATGAAATGAATGAGAAGATGAAGGAGATAGAATTTTTCTCTGAATGGAAACATCATTTTATTTTTGACATTAAATAACATGGCATTCAAAGATTTAACGTAAATTGTTTGTTTGTGGAAGTAACAAAATCGGAAAAAAATAACATCCTTTTACGACGCCAATCCAAAGAACATTTAAATCACTTACACTATTACTAAACGGGTTCTTACCACGATTATTCTTAATTGAGCGGTCCCGATATTTCAGCACTGTTTCAAGCGCCATGATCACGGGAAGACTGAGGAACTGCGGGTAAGTCATTTAAGAGCATAAATAACTATGAGAATAATCGTGGTAAGAACCCGTTTAGTAATAGTGTAAGTGATGTAGATAACCGCGGGTGTTTAAAGAAATTTAGAACATTTAAAAACAAACAATCCTTACTAACAAAGTTTTTAAGTGTCTTATTTTCCACCATTTGACTCACGAATTTAAGAGATTGTGAAACTGAATAGCATACCTGAGCATCAATGGACTTCACGTAAGCATACTTCACGATACCGGTACCCAGTGCACCGGGGATATTCTTTACCTTATTACCATACTTAAACTTAATCACTTTACTTTCCGTAAAGACAAATCTGTCGTCAAACTTGTACTGAAAGTAACATACAGATTAATAGTACCACTTAATTAATTTAATATCGAGACAACTCAATAAATTTAATATCGTGGTAAGAACCCGTTGAAAATGCATGAAAGTATTATAGAAAACCGCGAGTGTCTGAATAAATTTATAACCATGTGATTACCACAATATTCTTCTATATAATGCTATATTGCAGTTATAATATATTCAATCATATAAAACAAATTTAATAGATATATAAGTGGTTACAAGTTTATACTTACATATAAATCTAAAGTGCTTATAAAATTATATCCATTTTTGTTTTCCAATTTTTTGCTGCAGAAAATATCCTTAAAACCACGTCTGCCTTGTTTCACCTGTTAATATATTTCAAAATTCATTATTTTTCGATTACGTTTGGGGACTTCACATATCTTCAAAGGATTTTAGAAGTGTGGTGGACTATGCCTAATCCCTCTTCTGAGGAGACCTGAGCCCAACAGTGGGCAGTAATGGGTTGGCACTATGATTAGGTTTATAGGTATTTTAGGTAATTTATCATCAGACGAAATGAATTCTCCAGTAGATATTATATCCAAATGAAATCCTCCTCACTTAATCTTCATTATAATAATATGTTACTATTATGAAATCATAATCCTCCAAATCAGTTCACATAAATATATGCAGTAAAATGATACCATTAAAGTCATCCTTTTAAAAATTTCCCAAAATCTGGTCACTATCAATTGAAATCATTTACCATTTTCATCATTCGTTTCAAGCCACGTTTGAAGGAAGACAAGTCTATACTTCAAACTATCAAAATTAAAAAAATATTAAATTTACAAGAATAAAATAATACAAAGCACTTCTTACATAATCATTGATTTCTCTAGCTGCTTCTTTCGGATTACTATAGTCCACTACTCCTGTATCTCCATTGAAGATGTTCTTGTAAGATCTTTCGAAAGCAGGGCAGAATTCATTGTCATCGTCAGTATATACTTTTAAATTGTAATCTGGTGAAGCGGTAATACTTTCATTATAGTACATTTTTGTATATACTGGATAGACTGCACGAATCTGTTAATAAAAGATTTTTAAAGCATTAAATTTAATAATTCTATGCTTTTCTCTCTCCTCGAAGATGAGTTAACAGGCCACCAGATCGTTTGTAGTTACCGTCGTTCTTGGACCTCTGCAATGTCTGGATAAGTTGTCCCTTGACACTGCGAGGCCGCAACTCTTTTTTTTTTTTTTTTTTTTTAGTTGGAGGAAATCACCAGATCCCCCCGGATGTGGGAGTTGAACCTCACTAAAACCTCCAACCGCTCACACTCACCGTCCGAACCCCGGCTGAGGCCAGAACCCAGCACGGGGTTATGAGGGACGGGGCGACGCGTTACGCCATCGGCATTCTTTCCCGTCGCTCCGTCCCCGGACGCCGAACCGGTAGCCGCCGGCGAATACGGCCACCGGCTCTCTCGGTCGGCGGGAGGCCGCAACTCTTAGGACTTTTTTTCGATTTCCTCGAGTTTCTGCCTTTATAATATTTTTGTCAAAAAGATTGTAATCATCAACAGCCTACAGACTTCTACTACTATACATAGACCTGCCCCAAACCTCGTCACAAGGATCGGTCCTGCGATATCTTCATCTGTATTCAGATATTTGCATCAAAGAGTAATTTTAAAACATCTACAGTGTTACATGTTAAACAATCATTCATACATCATACAACTTATTCAGACACTCGCGGTTTTCTATAATACTTTTATGCATTTTCAACGGGTTCTTACCACGATATTTAATTAATTGAGTTGTCTCGATATTTCAACGTTGTTGCAAACGTCATGATCACGAGAAGACTGGATAATTCGGGTCGATTTAAGAACAAACAAATCTGTCTACCCTCTTTCTCGTTCGCTTTTGGGTAGTACCACTAGAACTCGAACTCACATAACGACCCAAAACGTTGAAATATCGAGGCAGCTCAATTAATTAAATATCGTGGTAAGAACCCGTTGAAAATGCATGAAAGCATCATACAACTTTTGCAAAGATAAGTATACCTGCTTCATATTTTTTAGTCCTGTAATTGACAAAAATTTGCGTCTTGTCATCCCTTTGGAGTATCGCGAAAGTTGCCCAGCTGCTTCGAGGAGTGGATATACAGATGTCACAAAATTAACACCCCGGAACTTTGTTACACCATTCTGTACAGAAAAAAATATTTTAATAAAACTTTTTAAATGCAAGCTTGTCGGGTCTGTCTTGTTTAGCACAAGAGTTCCTATGACCACCTTCTGAATCCATCAGATCAGCGCCATTTTGTTATTGTCTAAGTCAACGTACGTGATTGCTAACTCATTCCTACGGCCCATCTGGTGGTAATTGAATACCGTCACTCATGGACATCGGCATTGATAGGTACATTCGGAGGGCCCATCCATTATGTGTACTGTATATGAGTAGCGTAGGTGCAATTTTTCAAGAGAAGCCGTTAGGAATGGAGTTATATACACGATGTGCCCCTACTGTGTTTACATTATTGGATTTAGTCCTTTTGAGATATTTTAAATTTAAATAATTATAATTATACTCACATATAAGAACTCCGCTGTTAATTTATTATTGGCGTTTCCAAGAAGACTCAATGATTCTTTGAGTAGTTCGTCTACCAAATAAATAATTTGTTTTCAAGTAAACTTTTTAAATACAAGCTTTTAAAATTCTGGATATCATGTAGCAGTAAATTGCTAACTAATACAAGTAAAACGAGCCTGAATACGACGGGTCTATCTTGTTCAGCACAAGAGTTTCTATGACCGCCATCCGAATCCATCATCAGATCAGCGCTATTTTGTCATATGTGCATTGCATTGTCAAATTTAACACGCATGATTACATAGGACATAGTTCCATCCAGTGCAATTTAGTTTAAAACTTGTTGAAAATGAAGACAATGCGAGGTGGACATTTTCTCAAGCATTACTGGGAGTAAATTTAAAAGGCAGCTTATGCTGTCTCTTTCTTGACTGCTGTGTTCGTTCCATTCCGTATATATTACAATATGTTTTGTTTTTATTTTTTTACTTTGATATATATATATATATTTCTTTAATTTAATTTTGATTTTTTGATTGATATCTTTTTATATGAGTAAATTATTGATAAAGCAATACATAATTATGAATTATTATTAGTCTTGAAATTTGAATTTGTTTCACTTTTAAGCAAGCAAATTAATTATTTATCATTTTTTGTTAATATATTATTTTAGGCACTGTGGGTTGAAAATTTGATTTAATTTATTTGAATTGATTAATTTGTAAGTGTATAATTTTATAATTGTTGTTTGTTATATTCCTTTTTAATTTAATTTAATTTATCTTTCTTTCTATTTCATTGATTAGTATGGTATTTTTCGTGATTTTTTAACTAGCATGCAGTTTATACCAGTAAGTGGAATAACACTCAGCATGATGATGTAAATGTTAAAATTTATATTTTAAAGTGTATATTCTGTAACATTAAATAAATAAATAAATAAATAAAATGTGACTGTAAATTCAGTGTTACACTTACCATTTGCGAGGACTAATACAAAAGTATAACAACAAACTGCTAGACTTAACATCTTTATTTTTATGGCTTCTATAGAAAATTCAGGTTTATATACCTAATAAACTTAATTGGGTTTAATTTTTTAGAGTTAATTAGCGGTGCTGTGTTTCATTTATTTATTATTATTTTTTATTGCCACGCTGGCAGACCAGCCAACGAGCCAAACCGTCGCTCATGGACCTCTGCATTGCCAGAAGACATTGCAGGGCCACAACCTACGGCCTACCCTTAAGGACATTATTATTTTTCGAATGTCATTCATCATTATATTATTATTTAGTCATCATGACTTGTCCTTCTTCAAACGAGGAAAGTCTTTAAAGGTAGTTCGAAGGTTGTGGCCCTTCAGTGTCCACTGACATTGCTGAGATCCATGAGCGAAGATAACCACTTACAATCAAGTCTTCCTACATGGCCAAAAGTCTTGAAATCAGTTTTTTAATTCATTTTAGTTTGCTCGAGATTTCTTTAATTATTAATTAGTTTTTTTTTTACTAATTAAAGAAATCTCTAAGATGTAAAAGGAGAGATATGATGAAGAAAAGATGGTATGATTGTGTGAAGGACGATATAATGGTTATGGTGTGATAGATGATGTATGTAAAGAAAGGAGTGGAGAGAGAAGACGAATAACCTTGTCATTTTTTATCTTTTATTTTTTTTCTATAACAGCAATATCTGATCCTAACAAATTCGTCATCGTCTAAAAGGAGATCAGGCAGCACTATTAGATTTTAAATAAGACGTACAAACCCGTAGTATAATGTAATTTTGTTCTTTAAGCAAGTTTTCGCATTGCACGCGATTTAAGATTTTTTTTTCGTATTTTTTTATTACAGTATGGCTTACAATATTGAAGTTCTAGTATGGATCTCTATATTTTTTTAAAATGAAATCTAGCCTGTGTTACTCGTGAATAGTAGTGAGCTTTGGAATTGTGAAATATTTTTTAAAGACGGTTCAGTAGTTTTTGAGTCTATTCATGGCAATCAAACAAATGAAGGTTTCCTCTTTATAATATTAGTGTAAATAGGTACGAAACCAAATATTTTTTGTTACAAAAAAAAGCCGTAAACCTAGTTTTTATTATCTAAAATATATAATTGTAACACGGATGTGCGTTAATCCACTTTCCAAATTTTATACGTTTATTATCATTGTCTGTCGCTATTTTACCATTTTGCATAATGGTGTGTAACAGAATAATAATACAGAAAGAAAACTTACCTACTACAAATCCTTACAGTCTCATATTATAGTTCTTAGATACCTACACTTGTTTCTAAATGTAGGAAATTGCCTATAGTACAGGCGACAATTTTTGACCGCCTTCGGAAAAGAAGGTTATCAACAAATTCAACGGTTTTCGAAAGTTTTTTTTTTTTTTTTTTTTGCCTTGTAGGCAGACGAGCTAACGGGCCACCTGATCGTAAGCGGTTACCGTTGCTCATGGACCTCTGCAATGTCAGCGGACACTGCGGGGCCGCTACCTACGGCCTACCTTTTAAGGACTTTCTTTAAGCCTCGTTTGAAGATGGACAAGTCATAGCGCTCGGGAAACACCGAAGAGGGGAGCCCATTTCACAGCCGGATGGTGCGTGGCAGAAAAGAATTTTTGAAACGGACCGTGGATGACCGCGGTGGTTCCAAATAGTAAGGATGAACTCCACCTCGACGACGGGTGGTGCAATGATAGAATGGATGTTCGAGATAAATTTCGTTGATTTTTTCTTTTGTTAGAAAACATACACTTTGGACTTGAATCTCAGCTTATTTATACAATTCCCATTTCACAATGTTACCCATGCTCCTCTGAAACTGTATGAACGGAACGTGTATGAGGTACCTATTGGCAATCCAATCCCGGAGTACTTTTGCTATACCGGAATTTCGCGATTGACGACGATTGATTCCGTGATAATTTTGATAAGAAGTTTGATGACCCACGAGCATATATCAAATGATCAATGATTTCATCAGTAAAATAGTAACAATTATCTATTTGCAGTGGCGAAGTGTCTATACAAGTCCATTTCTATCGGCTTCCCTTTTTAATTACGTACTATAAACGGCACTAAGAACGTTGTTAAGAATTATTGAAAATTTTAACGAATTACTTAGATCTGCTTCCCTCTTTAAAAACTTTACTCTTCGCCACTGATGATAACGTAGTATGAAAAAGTACATTTATACCAAAATTAAACCGAACTTGCTACTGTAATTAATAAAGTCCAGTTGTGTTGCTCCACCAAAAATCTGGCATTTTGGGGAGCCAAAAAGAAAGTTAGGGAGTGGTTGATGGAACTTTCTTACAACGAAACTGAGAGGATAATTGAGTCGTCACAGTGATTGGAATCCGATTCGTAATTTCGGGGTTTTATTCATACTAATAATAGCTCACTGCATTAGTAACACTAAAGTTATTTATATCCTTTTTATTCCTGTATTATTATTATTATTGTCATCATACTACTCTAGTTAAAAAACAAAAATATATGTATATTATTATCGATATTATGAACCCATCAGGTCCTCACGATACAGGCTAGGCCTAGTGTGAGGGCCACTGGTAACTTTTTCTATAATAAGTGTGTAAACAATAAATAAATAAATAAAAAAATAAAAATAATTTAGGTCACAAAAGTCGCGTTTTAATTCGTTCCTTTAAGTAATTTGTTAATCACTAAAATGTTGGAACCATTTCGAAAAAATCCTCGGAGCACTTTCCGTAGAACTACTAGCATAAGATGCAAAGAGACCCGAAGTCCTTTCACTGACCCAAAGGTGGTTCGTGAGCCCGGGATCGTCAACGATATGGACAGCACTACCCTGCACGGAGTCAAGTAGATGCAACTGGTATTTGGGAG
The DNA here is from genome assembly GCA_030269945.2 of Trilocha varians. Taxonomy (NCBI): domain Eukaryota; kingdom Metazoa; phylum Arthropoda; class Insecta; order Lepidoptera; family Bombycidae; genus Trilocha; species Trilocha varians. The sequence goes on from AP028257.1 coordinate 11,422,236, forward strand.
CACCAGCCGAGAGGTGTGAGTGGTACTCCACGCGTGGCCGTACTTGATCCTTGTAAAGCACAAACTGTTACCTTGTTGATGACTCTCGGCATTTTAGAGGCAAGTTTGGCTTCCTTTTCAGATGCATTGCATAAATCCTTATAAATTAAGATTTAACTGGCTAACAATACTCTTAGCTCTGAAACTACCACTATCTTAACAAAATCGGTTCACCTCTTTACAACTCAGCACGTATCCGTAATTCTTTCACAAACATCTCTTTTAAAAAAAATATGGGAATCAAATAAGACACAGATATTCCAAACTATTTTTATTTCCCAAATTAATTTTCGATATTACATCGCTTCATTGCTTCAAAAATAATAAAAATAATTGTTTTAGAGATATCAGTGTTGAAGCAAAGAAGTCATTGCCTATTCAAGATTGCACCACAAAACCAGCTACTGCCACTTGCTGCATGTTAGCTTCGGACTTCGCCGTTAGCAGATAGTAGACATGAGGATGGTTTGTTTCAAACTCAACCTCATATTTTTTACAGGTAGCTGAAAAAAGAAAAAATAATTTAATTAAAGTAATCTTTTCAAATACAAGCTTTTAAGATCTTCGATATAATGTAGCAGTATAGTGTTAGCTAATACAAGTAAAAGGAGCCCAAATACGACGGTTCAATCTTGTTTAGTACAAGAGTTCCTATAACCACCTGCCGAAGTCATTATCAGATCAGTATAATTTACTAACGGACTTAATTAAGAGTATATAATATAGTTAGCATAGTGCAGCAGTTTATGCTCAAGATCTAAACAAAAGAGTTTACAGGAAGAGTGATATTACAAAAGTAAACTTTTGAATTAAGAAATATGTAGAATAGTTTTGAATAAACTTTACATCTTTTTGTGCAGTTTAATTCCGCTGGAGTTAAATTTACTTCATGAAGAATAGAAGCGATGTATCCATTGTCACAACTTTCACTGATACCATGAAATTTTGGTTTGCCAGGCTCAAAAAGGTCTTTGTACATCGGTATCTGAAAAAATAAATAAAGTCTAAAGTCTGATTTTAGCATGGGCCTACTAAATTACTACAATATAAAGAATGCCGTGTAACTGAACCCAAAATACACTCGGAACAGTTTCATCGTCTGATACTATGCTATACAGTAACAACCCGTCACTGTCCACTACTGGGCTCAGGTCTCCTCAGAACAGGAATAAGCCATAGTCTACCTCGCCTGCCTAGAGCGGTTTGAGTATTTAGCCTATCTTTTTTAATCCTTTTTTATATTTATTGCCTTATAGGCAGCCGAGCTAACAGGCAACCTGATTGTTAGCGGTTAACGTTGCTCATGGATCTCTGCACTGTCAGGGGACACTACAGGGCCGCTACCTACGTCCAACCTTTCTTTAAGCCTCGTTTGAAGAAGGACAAGTCAAAGCGCTCGGGAAACATCGAAGACACCATTTAAATGCAGGTTTTCTCACGATGTATTTTCAGGTAGTGATGTTGTGATAAAATACACATAATCTATATTTTTCAATTTAAGATTAAAAGCAGGTTTCAATCACTCGACCACCATGACTTCTCGCTGCAAGGCATTGGATAATTATTTAGATTCTACTCTACCTGTTGAAGCGATGCTCCTAAATTAACTGTTTTTGTGACTTCTGTATCTATGACCACTGCTCGGGCACAAACTTCAGACCCTTGGCTGATTACATGCTGAAAGAATCTAGGGTCACGAAATTTGTTCAAAACATTCATCAGTCCATCTGGTTTTTTTGGGTAAACTATAAAATACGAGAAGTCTGCACCTTCGCTTAATATTTCTACAGTCTGAAAAAACACAATAATTAGATTTCATAGTCGCTTAACAATTTTAAATATTAAAAGAACATTTTCCTAGAGCTAATAAATATTAAAAAAAATCTAATACAATCTTTTAAGGTTCTGCATCTCATGTATTAGTAGAATTCTAACCACAAAAAGTTCAATGAGATCGAACATGCGTCAGCTCAATGGGAAACCCAGAAGTTTCTCAAATTCAACTCGCAAGATACATACACATTGTACCATACAGTGCAAGTTAATGTAAAGCTTGTAATAATGTATTGACTGACTTATGAGTTGGTCGAATACGTAATTTAATACATACCTGAGCATCAATAGACTTGACATAGGCATACTTCACAATTCCTTCGCCAAATGCACCAGGTTTATTTACCACCTTTCCTCTTGACTTAAATTGTATCTCTCTACTTTCCGTGAAGACAAATCTTTCATCAAACTTGTACTGAAAGTAAAATAGAGATTCCTAAGTAAGTACTTTGAAGTGGACGAAATCGCAATGAAATACTTAATTTAAATGCAAATAGATGTGTTGTAGAGATTCAAAACTTATCCAGCATTTTGAAATGTGAAAACATTTAATTAACTCATAACTTAGTGTATTTTATTTTATATAATTATATATAATATACTAAACAATAATAGCCAGCTTTTTCTTGTTCTATGTCCTACTTTCACATTTTATACTTACTTGCAAATCAAAAGTGCTTATAAAATTATATCCATTCTTGTCTTCTATCTTCTTACTGGAGACCAGATCCTTAAACGCACCTCTGCCTTGTTCCTTTACCTGTTCATTTTATATAAGAATTAATATGGTTCTGGTATAAAATATGCATTTTGGTTGCCTTGAATTACTTCAATCTTACTTAACTACCATTACGAGAATATATTTGACAGAAAATTCATGCCAAAAGTAAGTTTTACTTTTTGACGCACGAAGATTCGATCGAGATTGACATCAGGGACCGTAGATCCGATTTAAAAAAATATTTCAGTGTTGGATAGTCCATTTATCAACGCTTAAGGCTATATTATGATTATGAGGCACAAGCCTAGTTCTGCGGATCAACTAGTTTTTAATAATAATTATTATTTGGTTAATTTATGTTAAAATTACTCCATAGATAACTTCAATTCTTACATAATCATTAATTTCCCTAGCTGCTTCTTCTGGGTCACTATAGTCCACAGTTCCTGTTTCTCCATTAAAGATTTGCTTGTAAGATCTAACGAATTTTGGACAAAATTCATTGTCATCGTCAGTGTATACTTTTAAACTTAATTTTGGTTTGGATGTTAGGCTTTCGTTGAAATACAATTTTGTCACTTCTGGATAGACAATCGGAATCTGTAAATATAAAATAATATTAAATACCTAGTTTAATTAATTAAATAGAAGAGATGAAAGCCATGTAACAAGACGAATGATGAATTTAAAAGTGGATGGATGTAAGAGAAGGGGAAGGCCGAAGAAAAGATGGTCTGACTGTGTGAAGGATGATATGATGGTCTGTGGTGTGACTGATGATGTATGTAATGATGGAAAGGAGTGGAGAGAGAAAAAATATTGCGTCGACCCCATTTAAGTGGGATAAGGTGAAGCAAGAGAAGATTAAATAGTTTTAATATTAGTAAAGAAACATTAAAACTGATGTTGGATTTAGGTCTTTTCATTGGAGGGACAAATCGAGGTACCTACTTGTAAGGCTAATTTTAAAATTAACGCAAACAAAATAATTTTAAATTAGACGATTTTATACAACCTTCTGTTAAAGTACTTATAATAAAGCCATTCAAAAAATAGACATTAGTACATAATAATATTGTGATGACTTGAGACTGATATGAAAATGGAATTGGATAGTATCCATAGGAACTTTAAAATTCAGTTTGGATTTGAATTGATTCGTGTTTCGTACTAAATTATAATAAAAACTACCTGTTCTTCATTTCTCAGTGTTGTAATTGTCGACAACTTGCGTTTTGTCATAGCTTTGGAGAAACGCATAAGTTGCCCTGCTGCTACTTGCAGTGGAAATATTGATGTCACAAAATTAGATCCCGGGAACTTTGTAACGCCATTCTGTACAAATTAAACATGATTGACGTTACACCACGGAACGACCGGTTCATGACAGGGTAAGGGTGTGTTTTTCTTGTCATGTAACCGGACAAGTCTACGGATAATTACGGCTTAGTCTAAATTACACATTGTTTTTATGAAGCAGTATATTAATCAAGGCTGTTGACAAAGACAATGTTATGAGTATACAGGGTGTTGGTGCCCGGTGAAACAATACTTTGAGGGCTTAATCTATATCACATTTCAAATCATATACACATACTTTTGAAACGGAGATGATCACTTTATTTTCCCATACGAAGTTGAAAAATTATTATTTTGTATTATTTTTGACAACCCTATCCTGACCTACGTTCAGCGTGCTATATCTATTTTCACGAACACAGGCGCATGTATCCTGTTTAGAATGTGATTTTTGTCCCGTGTATTATTACAATGTTCTATGATACAGGAGGTGACTAGCCGGCTTAAGTCTTTAGCTGTTGGGGTACGTCAGTACTATTAACACGTAGTTTGATCACGCACTAATTAACACGTAGTTTTGATTAGTTATAACTTAATATGATATATTATGCCTAGAAAACTCTGACTTGGTGGATGGCTTCTACATCAAGTATACTATTTGCTGTGAAAGTATTGTTTAAAGTATTGTAATCTTCCTGTTTTATTACTATAATATACAAACTAATCGTGAGTGAGTACTGTCGTTTATGCCTCTAAATTGTCAGGGGACACTGCGAGACCGCTACCTGTGACCTTTAAGGACTCAACTTCAACACTCTTAAATATTATTTATACTCACGTATAAAAACTCGGCTGTAAATTTGTTACTAGTACTACCGAGCAGAAACAACGACTCATTGAGTTGGTCATCTTAAAAAAAGAGAAAATATATTATCCACGACTAGAATTTAAAATAAAACAAAAAGATTTTTGCAACTTAAGAATGAAGGTTAACGCCAAGACTGGGTTTTTAGAATATTATGTCGATTTTTCTGTAGAAGTTTTTGAGATCTTTAAAACATTATTTGATATAATATTATAATACTAGCTTTTGTCCGCGACTTCGTTCGCGTGGACTTCAGGTTCGTCCCGTATTATCAAAAATTGTATAAGCTAAATTGTGGTAAAGTTTCATTCAAATCCATTCAGTAGTTTTTACGTGAAAGAGTAACAAACATCCTTACCAAACTTACAAACTTTCGCCTTTATAATATATATTAGATTATCAGAAGATAAGAATACATTTAGACTCACTTGTTGTATTTAATACACAGTATACTTAGTAAATCTGAAAAAAATACTTTTCTTTTTTTTTGTCTGATTAGGAAAAACTTACCTTTTGCAAGCACCAAAACCAATGTATTTAAACAAAAAATAAGCCTAAACATTCTTACTTTTGTTAGCAACTGTGGAAAAGTTGGTATTTATATACCAAATGAAATGTTTTGTAACATTTTCTTATCTATTTTTTTTATATCTATTTTTAGGGTTCATTTACATTTGTATCGAAGTAAATGAAATGAAATGAAATGAAATGAAATGAAATGAAATGAAATGAAATGAAATGAAATGAAATGAAATGAAATGAAATGAAATGAAATGAAATGAAATGAAATGAGATGAAATGAGATGAGATGAGATGAGATGAGATGAGATGAGATGAGATGAGATGAGATGAGATGAGATGAGATGAGATGAGATGAGATGAGATGAGATGAGATGAGATGAGATGAGATGAGATGAGATGAGATGAGATGAGATGAGATGAGATGAGATGAGATGAGATGAGATGAGATGAGATGAGATGAGATGAGATGAGATGAGATGAGATGAGATGAGATGAGATGAGATGAGATGAGATGAGATGAGATGAGATGAGATGAGATGAGATGAGATGAGATGAGATGAGATGAGATGAGATGAGATGAGATGAGATGAGATGAGATGAGATGAGATGAGATGAGATGAGATGAGATGAGATGAGATGAGATGAGATGAGATGAGATGAGATGAGATGAGATGAGATGAGATGAGATGAGATGAGATGAGATGAGATGAGATGAGATGAGATGAGATGAGATGAGATGAGATGAGATGAGATGAGATGAGATGAGATGAGATGAGATGAGATGAGATGAGATGAGATGAAATGATATGAGATGAGATGAGATGAGATGAGATGAGATGAGATGAGATGAGATGAGATGAGATGAGATGAGATGAGATGAGATGAGATGAGATGAGATGAGATGAGATGAGATGAGATGAGATGAGATGAGATGAGATGAGATGAGATGAGATGAGATGAGATGAGATGAGATGAGATGAGATGAGATGAGATGAGATGAGATGAGATGAGATGAGATGAGATGAGATGAGATGAGATGAGATGAGATGAGATGAGATGAGATGAGATGAGATGAGATGAGATGAGATGAGATGAGATGAGATGAGATGAGATGAGATGAGATGAGATGAGATGAGATGAGATGAGATGAGATGAGATGAGATGAGATGAGATGAGATGAGATGAGATGAGATGAGATGAGATGAGATGAGATGAGATGAGATGAGATGAGATGAGATGAGATGAAATGATATGAGATGAGATGAGATGAGATGAGATGAGATGAGATGAGATGAGATGAGATGAGATGAGATGAGATGAAATGAAATGAAATGAAATACTTTATTTTCAACATTGATGACGTACGCATTCTTGTTGACGTCAAAAGTTACAAGCTACCACCAGTTCGGACACAAAAAATAATGATTGCAGCCACCGTCCTGAGAAGAACTGGCAAGAAACTCAGCGGGCATGTCTTTTTTCTTTTATGATCATATTTTTTTTAAAGTATTTTACAATGTTACATTAAATATTTAAAAAAAAAAAAAATCGATAATGTTAATGAAGTGACCTTGGCGAGCAACTCATTCCCACTTTGTGCAATCGTCCAAGTAATCATTGACCTTATAGTAGGCTTTCTTGCACAGACGTTCTTTAATAGTTTTCTTAAACCTATGTATAGGTAGGTTTTGAACATCTTGTGGGATTTTGTTGTACAAGCATACAGACAAACACCTGAAGGAATTTCTTATTTTATGCAATCGACTCATCGGTAAATCAAGTTTATGTTTGTTCCTGGTGTTTCTACTATGTAGGTCAGACTTTTTAGGAAATTCCTCAGTATACTTTCTAACATACATTAAATTTTCAAAAATGTATTGGGATGGTAGAGTGAGAACTTTAAAACCAGTACAGCTCGAAAATATTTCATCTTTTACAAGCTTTTTCTAACTTGCACTGGATGTAGCTATCTACTATGTATAATATATGTATATATATGTATAATATTGTAAACCTAAATGGTAGTACATAACGGAGCTAAATTTATCACATAACAACTTGAATACTGTATATTATACTTATGTTGCACAATAAAGATGATTTGATTTGATTTGATTTGATTTGATCATATTATTATAATGGATTTTGAAGATGGACATAGGAACTCTCTCATAAACTAAATAAGATAGATCCATCGTGTTTAGACACATTTTACTTGCATGCATTTTCAACGGATTCTTACCACGTTTAAGTATTATAGAAAACCGCGAGTGTCTGAATACATTTTACTTGTTTTAGTAGCACTTTACTGATATAACGATCTCCAGGTTCTCAATAGTTTGTATCTGTGTTTTTAAGTTTAATTTTCTTTGTATTAGGTTTATCGATGTTATATCTAGCCTTTGGGAACCGTCATTCATGGACCTCTGTAATGCTAGATAGAGAAAGAATCCTAACAGATCTACCTATATATACACTCTATTTCTGTATCTATACATATATTTACAATGATAGGAAAGTCAAAACTGTAAAAACTCTCACCCAAGTCAAGCGACCGTAACACAAAACGATGGCGCGATTCAGATTCTACAAACAATAGCAAGCTACAAGTCAGCAATGTGCTGGGCATAAACTCGAAAACTACAGCAAAGATTATTTCAAATTATTTATTTGTATTGATTATATTTTCTAATGATTAAAATAGTACGAAACCAAATCATGATTAAATTTTATATTCAATTTCTAAAAACTTCATTTATTTTTATTTCAAAAAGAATATAAAAGTTTAATGTCTATACACGCGAATGCCTGCAAATATAAACTGCGAAACAAGGTCAATGAATATTGTTTCGCAGTTTATATTTTTATTTTAATTACATTAAATTCTAGTTTTTTTGAAGTCTATTTATCTGAAAATTTGCTGACCTACGCAACTTCGTCTGCGTCACAAAGAAGTACAGAGTTCACTGGCGATGGTGTCGCGATTCTTTGTCCCTGCGACAGTTGGTGTACCAATTTTTTGCGTTTTATATTCGTGATAATTTCTCGATAAAATATCAGATGGAAAAAAACAAAAAGTATTTCACTTCTACATTAAAACACTTGATAGCATAAATTAATAACTGGAGGAGACCTGAGTCCAGCAGTAATAGGTGATACATTAAAATGCAGTAAATAAATAACAAATGCGGTTACTATTATTACCTTCTGTATATTCAAGCGAGCTGCCTACTTTTTTCTTTTTTTTTTGTTGGAGGAAATCACCGGTATGTGGGAGTTGAACCGCACTAAAACCTCCAACCGCTCATACTCAGCGTCCGAACCCCGGCTGAGGTCAGAACCCAGCACGGGGTTTTGAGGGACGGCGCGACGCGTTACGCGCTCGGCAATAAAAATACCTACAAGTCATGGATAATATAAAATTAATTATAAATTGATCGCATTGAAGGCGTATTGTAACAATCGGGAAACTATACACCTTTTGTGACGCAGACGACGTTGCACAGGTCTAGGGCTAGGAATTAAATAATATAAAAAAATCCAAAACAAGTTTATTCCCAAATTTATATAGGTATAACATGTATTACCGTGTTTCCATATTGACTCGTCAAGGTCTAACACACGTAAAAAACAAATGACGGTGACAATCGACCAACACGTAAACGGGGTTTTGTATGCATGGACCATTTATTTATTGAAAGTATGCCCACCAGTTGACAATAGACCTAGAAGTTGACATATCCGCGATATTCGAAGTTGGTGAGCCAATATGGAAGCGTGGTATATAACCGCTTTGCTTCAACAAGTATAAGTTCTTAAATAATTGTTCTCAAGATGTAATGGTAATGAAGCTAGACACTATCTTCTCAAGATTGCACCACAGCACCGACTATGGCAACTTGAAGTGGGGTCGAATCCGACTTCGCCGTCGACAGATAGGCAACATAAGGATGATTTGTTTCCAACTCAAGCTGATATTTTGGACAGATAGCTGAAAACATAATAAAAAATCTAAGAGGCGAAGACTACTGAATTATTGACTTTGACAGATATCTCTCTTGAAAAATAGTTACCACTTCTCATGAATCTACGGAATGCAAGTGCTCAGTGAAATTGTTACCTTTTTTTATTGTCTCGTAGGCAGACAAGCCAAGGAGCCACCTGATCGTAAGCGGTTAACATTGCTTATGAATCTCTGCTTTGCACGGGACATTGCGGGGCCGCTACCTATGGCCTACTTTGAAAGACTTTCTTTATCACTACTTTTTTCTATCTTCGACTACAGGTATCTTCTTAGACCACGTTAACAGAAGGATATAGTGCTTGGGAAAGATACAGAGGTAGGTGGTGCCCAAAAACGATCGAGAAAGAGGGTGGACAGATTTGTTTGCTCTTAAATCTACCCGCAGTATCTAGTCTTCTCGTGATCATGACGTTTGTAGCTACGTTGAAATATCGAGACAACTCAATTAATTAAATATTGTAGTAAGAACTCTTTAATTTTGCATGAAAGTAGTTTGATCACATTCTAGAACATTGTGCTGAAGATCTAACGAAATTAACAGAGCAAGCTTGTTGGTTCAATGAAGTTTGACTTAAAAAATATGAAGAATAGTTTTGAATAAACTTTACATCTCTTTGTGCTGTTCAATTCAGTTGGAATAAAATGAACTTCATGAAGAATAGAAGCGATGTAACCATCGTCGGAACTTTGACTGATACCCTCAAATTCTGGCTTGCCAGGTTCAAAAAGATCTTTGTAAAACGGTATCTGCAAAAAAAAAAGTTAAATGTCTAATTGTGTTAAATTACTACAGTTCAAAGAATGTAATATAACTGATCCCTTAACGCTGAGCAATTGCATCCTACCTAACAGCAAGTTACTGTACTGTGCTGTACTGTAACAACCCATTACTCCTCCTCCTTAGTGGAGGAATTAGGCATGGCGTCGCCGTCGCTTGCCCAATGCGGATTAAAGAAAGGTTTTAAATCCTTTTCCAATAATATACAGGTTTCCTCTTGATGTTTTCCTTTCCCGTTTTCAGCCAAAAGGGTTGTGAATTCTGTTAAATTACATATATCACCGATAAGTGCAACGCGGGTAGACCTCCTACAAAATGGACCGACGACCTGGTCAAGATCGCGGAAGGTCACTGGATGCAGATAGCGCAGGTCCGACCGTTGTGGCGAAGTTAGGGGGAGGCCTATGTCCAGCAGTGGACGTCTATAGACTGATGATGATGACATATAAATCTTTTTCAAATGGTAAATGGTTCGAACGTCACGTTCTCGTTCCCTTCAATAAGGCAATGAAATTATTTTTTATTTTTTTTTATTGCCATGTAGACTGACGAGCCAACGGCCACCTTATAGGAAGTGGTTACCGTCGCTCATGAACCTCTGCAATGTCAGGGGACACTGAGGGGTCGCTACCTACGACCTAACTTTAAGGACCCTCCTCAAGCCTCGTTTGAAGAAGGAAAAATAGTTTCATAAATTTACCTGTTTAAGCGAAGCTCCTAAATTAACTGTTTGTGTGACTTCTGTTACTGTTAATACTAGTTTGGCACAAACTTCCAAACCTTGACTGATTGCATTCTGGAAGAATTTAGGATCGCGAAATTTGTCCAAAACTTTCATCAGTCCATCTGGTTTCTTTGGGTATACTATAAAATATGAATAGTCTGCACCTTCGCCTAGAATTTCTACAATCTAAAGAAATAAGAATTATTGTTTTATTGGGATTTATCAGATTTTTATAAACAGGTTACTCTTCATTCACGTGGTGTATAAAACGGTATCAAAAATGGCAAGCATAAATTATAACAATTTTGATATTAAGACCAAATCGGGTAAAGAATGTATTTATTGTCATACAAGCATGTCTAAAATATATAATTTAATACATACCTGGGCATCAATAGACTTCACATAAGCATACTTCACAATTCCTTCGCCATATGCACCAGATTTATTTACTACCGTCCCTCCTGAATTAAATTGTATTTCTCTACTTTCCTCGAAGAAAAACCTTTCATCAAAGTTGTACTGAAATTAAAACAAAAAATTCTTAAGTAAGTTCTTCCTAACTTCAAAACATTGAGGGGTCGACCTACGACCTAACTTTAAGGACCCTCCTCAGGCCTCGTTTGAAGAAGGACAAGTCATAGCGCTCTGGAAATACCGAAGAGGGGAGCTCATTCCATAGCCGGATGGTGCGTGGCAAAAAAGTGTTCCTGAAACGGACCGTGGATGACCGCGGTGGTTCCATATAGTAAGGATGAACTCCACCTCGTCGCCGGGTGGTACGGTAATAGAAGGGAGATGTTGGTATCATCTCAAATAATTCCACAGAGCACTCCCCGTGGAACAACCGGTATAGGATGCAGAGACCCGAAGTCTCTTCGCAGACCCAAAGATCCGGAAAGGTTCCAGATGGTCCGAATTATGCGAATGAATTTTTTTTCTAGATATGGCTAAATGACAAATTCTCCAAATAATTGTATACTTCTACATTTTATATACTTACTTGCAAATCATAAGTACTTATGAAATTATATCCATTCTTGTCTTCTATCTTCTTGCTCGAGACCAGATCCTTAAAAGCACCTCTGCCTTGTGACTTTACCTGTTCATTTCAATTAAGAATAATTGGATCGTGTTGTGCCAAATCATACGAAGCCACAACTTGGTCAAAATTGAGATATATATATTATCTAACGTAAAATCACCTCTATTATCATGTCGGTAAGTTTGATTTCAATCTGACATGTAGAACCAAAGTTATCAAAAAACTAAGGATGTGTGTGGATATGATTTGGCACAACACGATCCAATTATGGTCGTGATAAACATTTTGCTTTCAGATTGTCTTAGTTTTAAATATCAATCTTAAACAACGCTTTTGATAGAATATACTATTTGATTGAAAACGTCACGAGTAACTTTTAATGACTCATGAGTTTCTGCATTATCAAAGAAATTACGAAGTTACTACTTACTTACTTATCATTAAATCATTTTAAGCCCTGTTCAGAGAAGAACAAACCAAAGCATTTCATACCAAATAACCAACTTTGTTTTGAAGGTGCTTATGTTCTGTCTATGATAATATACTGGAGAGTTTGTTTGTTTGGACGCGGTAATCTCAACAGCTGATCCAATTTGAAAAACATTTCAGTATTGAAGACGTAGACAAAATTACTCTAGCATTAATCATATAAAACAAAATAAGGAATTTTTTTAAAAGATTTTAATCACAGCGCCATCTAGCGATAATCAGCTAAAACAAAAAAAAGTGTCGTGACAACTTTTTCATAAGAATTTCCGTCTAGCCCCCTTTCGATAACGCGCGATAAGGAACTTCGTTCCAAAAGTATCGAATACTTCACTACAATTCTTACATAATCATTGATTTCCCTAGCTGCTTCTTCTGGGTCACTGTAATCCACCGTTCCTGTTTCTCCATTAAAGATCTTCTTGTAAGAATCAACGAATTCAGGATTGAATGTATTGTTATTATCAGTGTATACTTTTAAACTATATAGTGGTTTGGATGTAATACTTTCGTTAAAATACATCTTCGTGACTTCTGGATAGACGCTCTGAATCTGAAATTGAATGAAATTGGTCCTTTTAAGGTCCTGGATATCCTGGTAGAGTGCTAGGTAATACAACGAGTCCAAACACGACGGCTCTATCTTGTTTAGCACAAGAGTTCCTTCGACCACCTTACGAATCCATTATCAGATCAGCGCCATTTTGTCATATTATTGCATTGCGACATACATCTGCGAGCAAAATATCAGCTCAATCGGAAACTGGAAAGTTTGTCAAATTCAACTCGCAAGATTCCACCCGAACTTACATAGTTACATCTAGTATAAGTTAATAAAAAGCTTGTAAAATACCTGTTCCTTATTTTTCAGTCCTGTAATTGTCGACAACTTGCGTTTTGTCATAGCTTTGGAGTAAAGCGAAAGTTGCCCCGCTGCTTCTTGTAATGGGTATATAGAAGTCACAAAATTTGATCCCGGGAACTTTTTTACACCGTTCTGTACAACATTAAACATGGTTCACGTTACACCATGGAACACAGCCGTATGGCCGGTGACTGCCGATTGGACCACGGGAAAGAGTGCCATAGTGTGTAACCCCGTGCTGGGTTCTGGCCTTGGCCGGGATTCAGACGCTGAGTATGAGCGGTTGGAAGTTTTAGTGCGGTTCAACTCCCACATACCCCACACGCCCCGCGTGATATGGAGGAGGTGATCTCCTCCAACTCAAAAAAAAGACACCATTTAACCGGTTCATGGCAGAGTAAGAAGGTGTTTTTTTAAAGTCAACAGAAAAATTTTGGCTAGTTGAAATTATTTACTGATTTTACTAAGCAGTGCATATTAAACTATGCAAGACTGTTGACCAAGAACATGCTTCATCGGAGTCTATACAGACTTAGCACCGACCCCAAACCACCTCAAGTGCTATATACTAGATGATAAATTATTACTTGCTGTTTTCCTTCTTTTTTATTTCTTTGTAGACAGATCAAGGACTTTTTTCAAGGCTTGTTGAACATTGTTGAATATTATACTTACATATAAAAATACTCCAGTAAATTGATTACTGGCAGTTCCAAGTAAATACAACGACTCTTTGAGCTGGTCATCTTAAAAAAGAGAACACAAATCAGTACTTACTAAGAGTATAATTTAAATTAAATAGATACCTTAATAATTCAAGGTTATCACCAAGTGCACCATGTCTATGTTTACCAGTTTTAGCAATTAAAGCAAACTGTCTATTCCTAACTACTACTATACAGCTATGATCAGCATCTTGTCATAAACTTTCCACAACTACAGTAAACACTTTTTTAACATAGAACTATGATCTATATTTATAAAAATGAATTGCTGTTCGTTAGTCTCGCAAAAACTCGAGAACGGCTGAACCGATTCAGCTAATTTTAGTTTTAAAATATTCGTGGAAGTTCAGGCAAGGTTTAAACGATGAGAAACTTTACTTATGTTACGCAGACGAAGTTGCGCGGGCCAGCTAGTAGTGAATAATGGCTTCTTCTCTTCCCTTTCTGCTTATGCTGATAACGACAATATCAGCACAATTTTTATTTTACGTCGTAAGAACGAAACTGTCACATGAAAACTATGAACATGATACTATATTTGTGACGTTTAAAAGTAATAGCTACTTTTTATGGTATTTGCCTTCCTCTCACTCCTACCACTGTAACTACTGTGTAGCCAGGATCCACAGCGGCGACCATCGTAATGACTCTGAGCTGTGAAGCCCAGGCACCCGAGGGAAAGCTAACTTGTCATGGACCCCTCAACGAATTTAATCAAAAGATGGAAGAAGGAGTAGGAAAACATGAGTTTCGACTTCCCTTCTCGTAAAGCGGGAGACGATAAAATAATATTGAAAATGTATTACGCCAGAATTGAGAAAAGCACCACGGACATTGATTTTATTACATTTGTGGGTACCTACAGTGGACTTATGGCCAAAGGGAGATTCCCGACCGAGCGAGGTGGTGTATGCCCGGTCAGGCCGAAGCCCACTGTAGTAGATTTCAGATGTCGTATAAATGCGAAGACTTCTGCAAATGTCGTAACCGCGATTCAGGATCTCGCGCGTTATTATTGGTCGCCACACATTTATTAGACATATGCGGTAAGCTGTAATGTTACGTAATAACTACTAAATCTACTTCATGAAATTTTGCACACATAAAATATTATCTAAATTAATATAATTGACATTTGGACCCAAACTGCACTAATAAGATTCAAGAAAGACTTACCTTGTGCCAGCACTAAGACAAAAGTAGAATAACAGAAAAGTAATCTTAACATTCTTGCTTTCAATACCGACTGTAAAAAAATCGGTTTATATACCAAATGAAAGGTTTTAAAATATTATATTCTAATCGTTTTAATATCTGTTACGTTTTGGGGTTCATTTGCATTTATTCTGTAATTAAAACGGAATATTTTTTGTCTTGTCAGATAATTCTCTTAGTGAGAGATCTCAGATTTTGAAAATGTAATGTCTCTGTCTCTCATTAACCTCGGTATTCCCAATATTAACTAGAGAAAGAATCCATTAGTTATCTCTGATATACCATGCGTTTTTCTTAAATCTTTATCATACTTATATTATGTAAATATACTGAATTTGAAACTGAAGTCGAAGGATAAATTTAAAAGTAGATGGATGTGAGAGGAGAGGAAAAAAAGATTGTGTGAAGGATGATATGATGGTTTGTGATGTGACAGATGATGTATGTAAAGATAGAAAGGAATGGAGAGAGAAGACATATTGCGCTGACCCTTTATAAATGGGATAAAGGAAAGAAAGACTTTTAATTTGAAATTAAAAAAATCAAAATTCATTTATTCAAGTAGGCTTTGAAAAAGCACTTTTGAACGTCATTACAGGCAATAAAATACATATAACAATACATAATAGTGTAAAAAATCAGTATAAAATTTAAAAATATGTTGTGATTACATTGTCACATCAATTCAAATAAATTTAAAAAATAAGCATAATTACAATATTCAACAAAAAAGATAAAAAAAATATACAAATTAAAAAAAAACAAAAAACAGTAAAAATAAATAAATCTTGCAATATCATACCTTTGCTCCATGCGTCCTTGTCATTTAGATGATATAAAAATCTGATCCAATTTCGTTGCTTATATTTTGCTATGAATCAAATGGTACGAAACCAAATCATGTTTTTAGTTTAAAATTAATAGAAATTACAATTATTTATTTTATTAATGAATATAAAATGTAATGTTTATACAATTGCTCATTCACCTAGTTTCACAATTTCTATTTGTGTTTTATTTATATTTAGCCTTCACACTGTTTATTTTGTTTGTTCATTCAAGGTTAGTATTAAGGCTTTTTCTCTGAATATTAAACCTTCAAACTAGCTTGAAGTATTAAATAGTGTAGTAAAACTACATGTTTGTAAAGCTTAAAAATCTTCATGATTTGGAATGGATTCCCGTCCTGTGTTCCCGGAGCGCTATAACATGTCCCTCTTTAAACGAGGTTTAAGAAAAGTCGAATAGAAGTTTAAGAATGTGCGATGGTGACCGCTTACCATTAGGTGGGTCGTAAGCTCGTTTAACTAATAAAAAAAATCTTCTGAAGGCATTTTTATATGAATTCCTCGACCCACATTAGGCAAGCTGGACTATGCCTGGTCTCATTACTGAAGAGACGAGAGCTCCACAGTCGCTAATAAATTATTACAATGAAGTAAACCATAAAAAATGGTGACTATCGTTTTTTACAGCTAAAAAAATTGCATACTGCTGTCTTCAAGTAACGCCATCTATGTAACGTTTCGTAAACTAATCTTGGTTGCTTTAAACGCCACTAGATGTCGCTATGTCGAGCTTCCATAACTTTAGTCTAGATGGCGTGATTCTGCATAATCCTAAAACTATTCTATTTTTAAAATTTTACTCATTAAAAGTGGTTCAACGTATGCAGGTCAAATTAGGTACTAGAAAGAAAAATACAAAATCTCTTATTTATAAATTCTTTTATTGAATTGAAATTTATCTTCTAGCTCCGGATTACTATTCCTAGCAATGGCGATCTTACAAAGTTGGGTTGTTTTTTTGCGCACATCAAATATATGAGGAATGGCTCATCAAATACGAATTCCTTTTCATAACTCGAGCATGGAATTCCTGGAAAATTATAAAGGTTAATTTAAATTTCACTGTATGTATGGTTGTTAGTTCTGGTGGCCGAAAGCCGTAGGAAAAATCCAAGAAACCCCAGAGTAAGTTCCCTCATGTTTGACCAGTTTAACAAATCAGATCTGTACAATAAAGCATACTCTATGGACTAAGGCTTTCATTTGGCTAAAAAGCACACTGAAACACTGATGATGAAATTAAAATGCATTTTCAACGGGTTCTTACCACGATCCTGTACCAACCCATTACTGCCCACTGTTGGGCTCAGGTCTCCTCAGAAGAAGGATTAGGCATAGTCCACCACGCTTGCCCAGTGCGGATTGGGGACTTCACATATCTTCAAAGGATTTTTAGAACCCTTTTCCGACATGCAGGTTTCCTCACGATGTTTTCCTTCACCGTTTTTAGCCAATGGTGTTGTGAAAAATTGCACATAAATCTTTTTCACATTTAGATTTAGAGGTACAAGCCGGCCGGATTTGAACCCGCGACCTCCCGTACGGAAGGACGCGCTTCGACCACTCGGCCACCACGACTGCCTTCTTACCATGATATTTAATTAATTGAGTTGTCTCGATATTTATTAAATGTCGATTAAATATCGTGGTAAGAACCCGTTGAAAATGCATGAAAGTACTATAGAAAACCGCGAGTGTCTGAATAAGTTTATGACATGAAAATGATCTGATGACAAAACTGAAAAGTAGCCATAGGTCCCGAAAGTAACTATGTAATTTATTTTTTCCTATTTAAGGAGGAACTAAAAATATGGTACCACGACTCATGGGATGGACCCATAATCAAGGGTCGTTCCTATGGTTTACTGTATAGAAGTTTTTTCAAACCTTATCCTTTTTAAATTCAATTATTCATGTATTTTTCATTATATAAAAAAAAACAAAAACGTAAAATTTAAAATACAATATAAAACACAAAGGGCTGAAGCCTGGGTCTACGAACCAAAGCATCGGTGGTCAGAGAAACCGCCTCACATGAAAATATCTTGTATGATAGATTTTATTACCTTCTGTCGTTCTGTTAGTCGAATCTGGTACCATACGTAACTCCTGCAGCAGCGATGCAATGTAAGAATTATCACAAGTTTCTGTAACGCCTCTTAGTTCTGCTGATCCCGGTACGAAAAGATCGTTGTAGTAGTACGGTAACTGAAAAAAAACTTGAGAGGTGACATGGGTCACACGAATAGAACGAAGTTCCTTTCGATTAAAAGATATCTTATATTTTTTTTCCTAACGTAACGCGGAATAAAAAACGCGTTTTAAAAGATTTTGATCACAGCGCCATCTAGCGATAATCATCTAAAACAGAAAAAGTGTTGTGACAACTTTTCGTAAGATTTTTTTCCGTCTAGTCCCCTTTCGATAACGCGCGATAAGGAACTTCGTTCCAATAGTCCAGAATATGTAGTTAATGACATGCTTCATCACTGTAAAATCTCAAGAACAATAAAGTGTTTCAATATTGGCTCGCAAACGACAACTGGTAGGCCAAAAGTCAAACGGTGTTTCACATAGTTGCAATGCCGGCCAATGCATACAAAACTCCCGATTGTATGTCACCCGTCACCGTCTTTTTTTGACGTACGTTCCACGTTGGTAAGCCAACATGGACGTCTCATATTGTCGAAGTACTGAGCGGAATGGAAGACAACGCAAATATATTTGATTGTATTAAACATAGATAAATGAGCTTACTGTCCACTTGATAAAAAATGGTAACTTATGGATCATTGGAAGGCCTGGAATTTCGTGTAGGTAATCAAAATTCTATTTCTTTTGAGGTTATTTTTGCTTTATGGTAATGATTTATCTCGTAAGAAAACGGTTTACTTATTGTTTATTACTCAGAAATAGTGAAACCGAACACTCACTTTATACTATTTTTTTATATCTTACTTACATCTTTAAAGGAATTTCCTAGATCAATGGTTTTAATGATCTCTCGACCGGGAGTAGTTATTGTAGCACAAATTTCTGTTCCCTCCTCTAATACTTGCTGGAAAAACTCAGGATCCCGGAATTTATCCAAAATATTGATAAGTCCACTTCGCTTTCTCGGAGCGACGACGAAAAAGGAAAACTCTTCACCTCTACCGAGAATTTCTACAGTCTAAAAAATTATAATTTTTGTAGCATTTATTACTGAACATAGATTATTGCATTTGAACACACACACTCATGACACATGATCTTATATCATACTTCAAACTGTTTGGTTCTCTCATCATCATCATTCTCAGCCTGTAGACGTCCACTGCTGGACATAAGCCTCCTCCAAAGATTTCCAATGCGACCGGTTGGTAGCGGCCTGCATCCAGGGTGTTCCTGCGATCTTAACAAGATCATCCGTCCACCTCACAGCTGGTTGTCCCACACTGCGCTTGCCTTGACGTGGGTGTCACTCCAGAACCTTCGTGCTCCAACGGCCATCGGTTCTACGTGCTATGTGGTCCGCCTACTGCCACTTCTGTTTGTTTCTCTAATATATCTTAACTGTTAAAGTTTCACAACACCACTGGCTAAAAACAATGAAGAAATACATAAAATAATGACAGGAGAACTACTAATCCTTCGAAGAAACCTAAAGTTTCCAAACCATACTAATTAAAGGTGGTCGTAACAACAGAGAAGCATGGCGACTCATATTCGGAGGGCCGACCCCAAATGAAATGGACACGGAGAAAGAAGAAGACTATTTAAGGTGGTCGTAATGAAACTTAACAGTTGTATACTTATATACTATATTATAACAGAATCAGACACACGATGCATTTGGAGAGGGCAGATGGCTTAGAATATAACTTTCGCCCGATGGAGAATGAAATTTTTAGAAACTTTATATTAACTTGCACTGGATGGAACTATGTAGTTCGGTTTCCGATTGAGCTGACATTTTGCACGCAGATGTATATCGCGTGAAAATGCAATAATGTGATATCATGGCGCTGATCTGATGATAGATTCGGAAGGTGTTCATAGGAACTCTTGTACTTAATAACATAGGCATGTCGTGTTTGGACTCGTTTTACTTGTCTGATACATGATATTCAGGATCTTAAAAGCTTGTATTTAAAAAGTTATCTTTAAAATAAATTATTCTCAGTGGCGTCTAATATACAAAATCATGCAGCTCGAAGAAACCTATATAAAGTAATATAAAGTATCAACGCCTCCCATTCTAAAACATATAAATTTTTTTTATTGCCATGTAGGCAGACGAGCCAACGGCCGACCTGATAGGAAGTGGTTACCGTCGCTCATAAACCTCTGCAATGTCAGGGGACACTGAGGGGTCGCTACCTACGACCTAAATTTAAGGACATTAAGGACATTTATTGTTACAATATTTTTCACGACGTATTTTATATTTACCACAGCATCAATGGATTGAACGTAGGCATATTTGACGACGCCTTTCCCAAAAGCACCTTTGATGTTCTCTAATCCCTTGTCACCTTTAAATGGTACTATCACATCCTTTGTAAACACGAACCTTTTATCAAATTGGTACTGCAACAAACATAATATAAAATTAAATATTTAATAATAATAATAATAAAGGATCGTTAGGAAATTTTTGTCAATAGACACGTAACAAATTATTTTAAACATACAAATTTTACCTACCAACCATTTCAAGCTTGGCCAAAAACCCGCTGAAATGGTAAGCCCCAAAACACTTGGGAGAACATTAAGTTACTTTATGTCATAATAATAATAAAATAATTTATTTTGAGCACATTTTACAATACAGACTACAAAAATACTTAATAATAGTAACTAATACTACTTTAACATCAATTTAACTTTATTTCGTCGGCATCACATAATATTTAAAAATACCTTTTTCCTGTGTTAGCAGCACAAGATAAAATGCGACATATAATACTTAAGGCATACTTTAAAAACTTGAGAGGTATCAAGGGACAACCGGATGGAAGTTCCTTTCGATTAATTAGTAAGGGAATTGTAATAAAATTTTATTTTTTTAATTTATAATAATTCTCTTATAGAAAGAGAGAGAGAGAGAGACAGACGTTTTAAACTTACTAATTATTATAACTTAAATAAAATATTTTAATCACAGCGCCATCTAACATTAATCATATAAAACAAAATAAGGAATTGTTTTAAAAGATTTTAATCACAGCGCCATCTAGCGATAATCATCTAAAACAAAAAAAGTGTCTTGACAACTTTTTCATAAGAATTTCCGTCTAGCCCCCTTTCGATAAAACGTGATAAGGAACTTCGTCCCAATAAATGTAACCACATTTAAAAAATCATTATAGAAAACTACAATATTTGGAATTAATTAAAAAAATAAAATTATACTCTCACCTTTACTTCAAAAGTGCTGATAGAGTTTATTCCTTTTTTATCCTCAATTTTTCTACTAACGACCAAGTCCTTGAAATGCCCTGTACCTTGTTTTTTTACCTGTTTGTATAAAATTTAGCTTTTATGAAGTAAAAAGTAAGTAGGATTTGGGTACTTAAATCCATAAATAGCATTATCATTTTAATTTACCGTCGTCTCATAGTTTAACTACAGATTTTACTCCATCTATTATCTTCTGTCTGTTTTCAGTTTTCATGATTTTAGCTGTTATATCACCTTCCCCTATTTCTGACAAAATTAATACCAATTTCGACTTATTTATTAAACTAACTGATCCTGGCAACTTCGTCTGCGTCAAAAAATGGTTTAGGCAACACCGTTAGCTTTTAATAAGACCTAAAAAACTGTAGTATATAATTTTGTTAAATAAACAATAGTTTTCGCAACACACGCGATGTAAAGAATTTTTGTGTATTTTTTTCACGCCTTGGCTTAAGTTATTGAAGTAGAGATCTCTATATTTTATAGAATTTAACCTAGCCTATGTTACTCGTGGGTAATGTAGCTTTGGAATGAATAAAAACGGTCTAGTAGTTTTTGAGCCTATTCGTTACAACCAAACAAAGTTTTTCTCTTTATAGTATTAGTAATTAGTAAAAAATATACTCACATAATCATTGATTTCTCTAGCCGCTTCTTCCGGTTCACTATAATCAACAATTCCAGTGTCACCATAGAAATATTTTTCGAATGCGTTTTGGAATTTTGGACAAAACTTATTATCATCATCAGTATATAGTTTTATGGTATATTTTGGTGAAGTAATAAGCCTCTCACTAAAGTAGTTGTTTGTCACGTAACGGAAGATTACGTTGATCTACAAATGAACGTAATGTTATAGTATTCGATTTCATATAATATTAAAACTATGTGACACAAAGGGGTTCAAGGTTCACATCGACGTTTTCTTACGGATCCTTATTTTTTTTAACCTTCCTCGATAAATGAACTTTCTAACATTAAATGAATATTTGAAATCGAATCAGTAGTTCCCGAGATTAGCGTATTTCCAATATACAAACAAACAAACTCTGCAGCTTTATAATATTTGTATATATAGATGTAATATGGGTGTTTAAAAATTTCATTTAATATGTATTCTTTGGGCCTTCACAACAATATAACAAAACTATCATAAGTTTTACTATAGTTCAGTAAGTAGTTCTGAAGTATGTTTAAAACCAATCCTAGAAAACAATTGTTTTATTACACAAAACTAGTTTCTAGTGTAATCCGTAAAGTGTACAAAAAATATGTCTAATCGTATAAAAAGAACTTAAAACTTTAAAGTTAACATTTACATACGTCGTAAGACTATACTTTAATTATCAAGTATATAAATGTACATAATATATATATATATATCGCCATGTAGGCAGACGTGTCATGTGCAGTTTGTCACAACACCACTGGCTAAAAACGGTGAAGGAAAACATCGTGAGGAAACCTGCATATAGGAAAAGGATTCCAAAAATGCTTCCAAGATATGTGAAGTCCCCAATCCGAATGGGCAAGCTTAGTACACTATGCCTAACCTCTCTTCTCCCAGCCGTAGGCAGTAATGTTACAGTTCAGTACAGTAGGCAAACGAGCTCACCACCTGATCATAGATAGATACCATCGCTCATAGTCATCTGCAATGTCAGGGAACACTGTCCCACTACCTACACCCTATCTCTAAGTTTTGAAGCCTCATTTGAAGAAGGACAAGTCATAGCGCTTGAGAAACACCGAGGGGAGCCCATAGCCGAATATATTACCTGCTGTTCATTTTGTAGTTCAATCGCTTGATATAGTTTCCTTCTAGTTACTCCCTTGGAGAATTTAGCCAGGATCCCGAAGGTACTTAATGCGGGAAACAAAGAGGTCACGAAACTGGCTCCGGGGTATTTCTTATACCCATTCTGTGGAAAAAAATCAGATAAGTTTCATAATTTCGGTCGGTTTCATTACACAGATCTTGTAGCGTCTAGCGCAAATTTCCGTGCATTCAGACGTTTTTGCCATAACTACTATTGGCATCCAAAATAGTACAACAGCTCACCGCATAGGGCCAATCAATTTAATAAGATCAATGTCCGTGGTGCTTTTCTCAATTCTGGCTTAATGCTTTTTCAATCTTATTTTATTGTCTCCCGCTTTGCGAGAAGGGAAGTCGAAACTCATGTTTTCCTACTCCTTCTATTATCTTCTGATTAAATTCGTTGCGGGGCTCAAGACAAGTTAGCTTTCCCTCGGGTTCCTGGGCTTCACTGCTCAAAGTCATTACTTAGATGGTCGCCGCTGTGGATCCTGGCTACACAGGAGTTACAGTGGTGGAAGTGAGAGGTGGGCAAATACCCGAAAATAGGTGGATCAATACAGATGATTCTTATTTATTTCTGACCATTGCTGCTATCGTGATTTGAAGTATATTTTATGAACAATCTTAATAATAGTAGCGAAGTGTCAATTTCCTATAGAGGAAAGTCGATATATAAGAGTCTAACAAAAAGAACCATAAGCTTTCCTGACAAAATCGTTAGTGATATTTCTTGTTAGTCTGAAAATAAAAAAGGAAACCGATAAGAATGGAGTTGTATGGTACCTTCGCCATTGTTTACTTACGTATAAAAATATTGCAGTCAGCCTGTTATTCGCAGTTCCAAGACGATTTTCCGCATCTCTCGTTAGTTGATCTTTAAATAGAAAAAATTGGTTGCCTGTAAAGTCGGTATACGGGCGAAAGTTTTATGTGACAACGACTCGGGCATGGTTAGCCCGCCTAAGAGCGAGAGAGACAGACATAAAAAGTGAAAGACACGCGTGCCTCTCACTCGCTCTCATTGTGAGCGCATAACGTGAGCGGAGCGTAACGCAGTATCTTGAAGTGTCACCCGGCAAACCAATTTATAAGACGTTGTCACGTCAAAAATATCGATTTTAAACATAATTGTAATAGACACAATATTATTCACAATATCGTAAATATTACTGGCAACCAAACAGATAGTGTATACGTACATATTAATATAAAAAAACGTTTTTCCAAAAAAAAAAATTTGGTAAAAATCAATATAATAATATTAAAATAATACATTTTAGAAAACAAAACAGAATGTAAAACAACGTTTACAAAAATAAGTAACAATATATAGTTTTTGTATAAAATACCTTGAGCGTACACCAATGTTGCCAAGAACAAAATTAGACTTAGAACCCTATACATGGTTCCAGGTTCAGTATAAACTGTATTCAAAGTTAAATAAAACAATATCTTAAGTTTATATAGAAAAATATATCCATATATTTATCTATATTTGCTTTTTATTACAATTGGGGTTCCTTCGTAATGAATATTTTCAAACTTAGTACTTATTTAATTCATAAATTAATAAAAGGTAAAACCTTTTATTAATTTATAAGGCAGGGTATTTTTTTTAGGTAATGCTTGTTTAGCGCATGACAATTTATGATTACCTCCGAATCCATCATCAGATTAGCAATATTATTGCATTGTCACGCGATATACATCTGCGTGCAAAATATCATCTCATTCATCTCAAAAAAACCTACCTATACATAGGTTTAAGAAAACTATTTAAGAACGTCTGTGCAAGAAAGCCTACTTACATAAAGTCAATGATTACTTGGAAGATTGCACAAAGTGGGAATGAGTTGCTCACCAAGGTCATTCATTATCATAATCGATTTTTTTTGTATAATTAATGTAAAATTGTATAATACTGTTTAAATACTTTAAAAAATATGCTCATAATACAAAAAAGACATGCCCGCTGAGTTTCTTGCCAGTTCTTCTCAGTACGGTGGCTATAATTATTATTTTTTTGTGTCCGAACTGGTGGTAGCTTTTAAATTTTGACGTCAACAAGAATGAGTACGTCATCAATGTTGAAAATAAAGTATTTCATTTCAATCGGAAACCGGGAAGTTTGTCAAATTTAACTTGTAAGATTCCACTCGAACTTACATGACAACAACATCCACTGCTTATTAATATTAATTACATGTGCTTAGCAAAAAACGAATCTACATATTTTGTTCATATCCTGACTATAAAATATGCTGCATCGTCTTCTTTTAAAATTTTAAATTGTCTACGAAACCACAGAAGACAATCTTATCAACATGATCATTAAAAAAATCAATAAATTCATTACATTATCACGATTTTACAATTTATTAGTTAACAATAAAATATTTACCCAATTGTTTTTGCACAAACACTTTTTTAAGTACCATTTAATTTCCATTTTATCTATAAACCTGCTTGATTGCTGGCTTCACAAACATAACTTAATTTTCACAATAACATTTTATTACTTTAGACTAGCTATTGCCCGCGACTTCGTCTGCGTGAATGCTACGTACATCACCATAATAATATAAATTATATCTTTTAAAATAACATTAATCTACTGGTTTTCTTTTTTACCTTTCATATCTACACTAAGCAAAGTAACAAAATAAGACTGTTTTTTTTTTAATTGAAGTGCACTTGTAGACTCCAAGCGTACCTTACCAGATGCACAACACATCCCATTGGGCTCCCCTCTCCATTTGCGGGCTCGACAGAGGGCGCACACTTCTTCTAAGATGCCAATATCTCCGTGTGCGGCGTAGTTAATCGCAACATTGTACATGAATCCACTTCCCTCTTTATTTAGCCACGGTTGCTCTTGCAACTCTTGCATTCTGTCCCGGTCTTGCGATACATGAGCAGAAGTCACGTACGTCCTGGTAACGCTGTTGAGCAGCTGCACTACGCTCTTCATGCTGCTCATCAGTCTCCAACGACCGTGAAAGAGCAGGCTGAGAGTGATCTCTCCTTAACTGAGTATCCTGCTCTTCAAGATCTTCGATCGAGTTTCCGCAATGTGTTTCCGAAGAGTAGCCAACCTAGCTTCACGCTCAACGGCGGTTTCTACACATCGAGCTAACCTTTTCCTTCGAGTATCGTTTGAGCATTCGGATAAATTAGATATCGTTTTCCAGGCATTTTAATTATTTTAAGTCGAAACTAAATAATAACATAATTATTGCTAAGTAGTTCAAATTGACCAACCACACGATAACTTATAGCAAAGCAGGTAACCTCAGTTTTGACTGCCGTACAAAAATCATGCGACAAGGGGAAAAAACGATGGCTGCAATCCCCTGAATGCTCACATGCACTCAGTTGGACTCAGCTTACAAGTGACGGCATAGTACTGAATCTTATTATTAATTTATGCTAGAATTTCGTTTTAGATAGGTCACCTGGTGGTTCAAATGACCCATAATTTTTCTTCATGGGCCTGTAGCCTAGAATAGAGGAATGTGTAAAGCAAGGCTAGTAGATGTGCATCCCTCCGAAGGCGAATAGGAAGCCATTTGAGTTGCTGGCGGTATTCAGAAACATGGTCGTATTTACGTAGGCCAAATATAAATCGAATACAGAGATTTTGGAGACGCTCAAGCTTATTCAACTGGACCTCAGACAAATCCGGATAGCTCGCATCGGCATAATCTAAAATCGGTAGCAAAAGAGAATGAGCAAGCATGGTTCTGGTATGAATTGGCAAGAAGTTCTGCAATCTTCTTAGCAAACCAACCTCCGCAAACATTTTACGACTCAGTTCCACAACTTGTGGATACCATGACAAACTTTCATCGTTCAGTATGCCGAGATTTTTTACAACCTTGCTGTATGTTACGGTGATACCCTCAAAAATAATCGAGGGGAAACTCAGCCCATTCGATCCTGTGCAATAGTTTTGAGCTTCCAACTATTATACACTGGGTCTTGATCGGATTAAACTTCAGACCATGCCTAAGGCTCCACTTCTAAAACTTTCAAAAGGAAAGGTAGTATAGATATAGGTCTGTAGTCTACAAATGAAGAAGGATTTTTCTTTTTAGGTAATGGTATTATTTGAGCAGATTTCCACTGTGACGGAAAGGTACCGGTATCTATTGAAGTATTTAAAATTGCTGTAATAATAGGTAAAAGAATGTCAAGAAGTGAAATAGTCATTTTCTTACTGATGCCATCGCTGCCCACGGCATTAGAGGCTATCGAAAGCAGGCTATGCTTGACAGTACAATCCGATACTCGACTAAAAAGGAAAGGTGGAAAATTAGGAGCACAAAGTGAAGATAGATATTAAATGGTGTTTGCCTTTATAGTGTTATCCATTAAAGAGGATGACGAAAAATGCTGATTTAAGGAATCTAAATTAATTTCGCAAGGAGTCGTATTCTGATTTATTTTACCGATACCGATTGTCTTTAGGAATTTCCATATTTTAGCAGGTTCTTCATTTTCGACAGATTTTTGAATGTAGGATCTTTGAGCATCTCTGCAAACTCTGTTACAATAATTACGAATCATTTTATAATAATAATAATAATAAATAATAATATAGCCTTTATTCAGATCCACAAAATGAAAAAAAGTTAAAAAATTATAAAATATAAAACTTATTCTAAACTTATTCTAGGATTTGCAGTTTGCTTGTTTTTTGCAGATCTGTTTGCCAGTCGGCAAAGGCCTCCTCCAATCTTTTCCATTCTGATCTCACGTATGCTACTCTATTCCATGTGACGCCCGCCACTTCCCTTATATCGTCATCCCATCTTTTCTGCGGTCTGCCTCTTTTTCTTTTCCCTTTCCTGGGATACCATCCAGTTATTCTTCTGCTCCATTTATCTTGGCCCCTAATCATATGCCCTGCCCATCTCCATTTAAGCCTTCTAACTTTCCTGGTTACATCTGTAACTTGTGTTTTGTTTCTTATTGCAGAGTTTTTGAATCTATCTGATTTCTTCACATTTATCATGCTTCTTTCCATAGCATGCTGGGTGGTTGCTAGCTTACTTATCATATCTTGGTTCAGGTTCCATGACTGGCAGCCATACGTGAGGACGGGTAATACGCAGGTGTTAAATAATTTAGTTTTGATATTAGTGTTAAGTTTTTTATCTTTCATAGCTTCTTTTAGGCTCCAATATCCCTTCCAAGCGTTCGTTACTCTTCTGTCGGCTTCCTTACCCATAGATTCCTGTTGAGTTATGAGTTGTCCTAGATAGATGTAATCGTCAGTATAGTGAATTTCATTATTATTTATTGTAATGGTGACTTTGTTTCCGTTCGTCATTAGTTTCGTTTTTTCTGCATTTAGTTTTAATCCTACTTTTTTGCTTTCTATCGCAAGATCTTCTAACATTTTGTTAAGATCTTCAGGTGTCTCAGCGAACAGCACAATATCATCTGCGAATCTTAGATGTGTCAGCGGTGCGCCGTCCACGTTGATGCCTAGATTTTCCCAGTTAAAACGTCTAAAGATTGATTCCAATACCGCTGAGAACAACTTTGGGGATAGAGGATCTCCCTGTCTGACTCCTTTTTGTACTTTGAATGGAATACCTTTCTTCTCCAATTGAATCCTGGATGTGCTTTTGTTATAGACGTTTCTTAATAGTCTAATATATTTATGTTCAATTCCTTGTTCTGCTAACGCTTCCCAGATATTCTTATGAAATAGCGAATCAAAGGCTTTGCTGTAGTCTATGAATGCAATATAGTAGGTAAGCTGGTATTCATGATACTTTTCCATAATTTGACGTACTACGTGAATGTGGTCCATTACTGAGTAGCCCTTACGAAATCCGGCTTGTTCTATGGGTTGGTGTTCATCTAGTGTCCTTTCCATACGGTTTAAAATTATCTTTGCAAATATCTTATAAATGTTTGACATAAGACTGATAGGGCGGTAGTTGCCGATTTCGTGTTTGTCTCCTTTTTTGTAAAGTAGTATGATGTTAGATTCAGTCCATTGCCGGGGTATTATTTCAGTTCGTAAGATTTCATTGAATAGGTTTGTGAAAATAGGTATTAAGACGTCTTTACACTGTTTTATGATTTCGTTGTTAATGCCATCAGGACCTGGTGTTTTGTCACTTCTTTGCGTATCTATTGCTCTTTCTACTTCGGCTTGGAGGATACTAGGAGTTTCTGATATTTCTGAGAAATTGATTTCATTGTCTAGTGTATTGTTTTCATACAATTTCTTATAAAAGTGCGTAGCTGTTCTTAATATGTCTGATCTATTATGTTTCCATCTTCCACTATTGTTTTTCATTTTAACTATCCAATCCATTGAGTTCTTTAGTTCCTTGTATGCTTTTTTGGTTCCTCCCGATTTTCTTATATACTTTTCTATGATATCCATTCTATTTTGTTTTCTATCCTCTCTCATACTTTCTTTAATAGATTTACTAATTTCTTTTAAATGTTTCCTTCTATCCTGGGTATCTTTTGCGCTAATTATTTTTTTTCTTTCTTCTAAGAGATTTATAGTTTTTGTTGATAACCATTCCTTTGATTTGGTTCTTTTGTTTGCATAAAGTTGTGTCTGGGTTCTGATGATATTTTCTATCCAGTTGTATATATTTTGTATCTCTAATCCTTCTGTGATTAATTTAAAGTCCATAAATTTGTTCTTTAAAGAAGTTGATAGTTGTTCTATCTGGTGTTTCCCAACTGTCAATCGTCCGAGACTTTGTCTTGGTCTAGGTTTTTTTGGGCTGTTGGCTACCAGTTCTGTTCTTATTAGTCTATGGTTAGTATTAAAGTTAAGTTTGTTGATTACGGCAAAGTTGGTGAAGCAGTTATGTCTGTTAGTCATTATAAAATCGATTTGGTTTTTGGTTTTTCCATCAGGTGCGATCCAGGTCCACATGTTTTTCTTCTTTTTTATAAAAATGGTATTTAAGATGGTGAGATTATTTTCCAGTGCAAAGTTTATGATGAGTTTCCCATTTCTGCTTCTAGTTTTGTGATTATAGTTGTATTTTCCCAGTATTATGTTTTCTTCTAGGCGCCTATTTCCAATTTGACCATTCCAGTCTCCCATTATTATGAGATTTTTATGACCGTGTTCTCTAATAGCTTTATTTAAGTCAGCATAGAATGAGTTTACTGTTTCTAACGTTGCTTGTTCGGTGGGTGAGTATATTTGCATAATAGACCAAGGTTCTTCATATTCAGGTAATTTTATATTCATTAACGCAATACGTTCAGAAATACCGATAAACCCATCAATATATTCGACTAGATGTTTTTTAACAATGAATCCAACCCCGTGGAGACCCGGGGTCTCTCCTATGTGATACAGTATGAAATCTGGATAGGCTATAATACTTTCGCCCATTCTTCTCACTTCGCTCATCCCTAGGATGTCCCATTTGATATCTTTCAACGCGTACATTAGTTCTACAAGATTTTCATCATTTTTGAGGGTGAGTATATTTAGAGCTGCGATATATAGTTTAAATGGTTGGTGGAGGTAGTTGCTGTTGTTTTTATTGTTGTTGTTATTGTTGTTGTTATTGTTGTTGTTATTGTTGTTGTTGTTTTTGTTGATTGGAGGGTTGTGGTCTTTTTCCCCCACGAGGACCAGTCGGCTTGGGGGAGTTTGGTAGTTTTTTATTTTATTTTTGCAAGTTTCTTCTGTCGTTTTTGGTTTCCGTTCGCCGGATCTTGGTTGCTATTGTTTCTTAGTAGTACATATATTAGATACTGAACTCGACCTAGAACGCATCAAATCAAAAGCGTTTGACCTATTTGTCTTGATCGAGGATGATACTGTCAGTTGTTTTTTCGGTTGGTTAGAAGGCGGTGAGGAGATAGTTCTCTTTTCCTTTTTTCTTGGTTGTTGATCTCTTTCACTATTAGTTTGTCATATTTCAAGTATGCTATGTTGCCTTTTTTCCTCTCTTCAATAAGTTCAGCTTGTAATGACTTCCTTTTTTCTAATACTTCCTTAGAGTAATCTTCAGATATATGTATTTCCTTAAGCTTTTTTTTGTTTTTAAGAATTTCATTCTTTTTCCAATTGTTAACAAAAGAACATAATACTGGCCTTGGTTTTTTACCTTCTCTATTTTTCTTACCGAGCCGGTGGATTTTGTTTATTTCGTACTCCTCTATGTTGATATTTAGTTCGCCTTGTAAATTAAGTTTTAATTCTTGTATTAATTCGACACTAGTAGTTTCTTTTTCCTCTAAGCCAAATATTATAATATTATTCTCTCTCTCACATTTATTGCGATATTCTAATTCTTTTTCTAATTTTTCTATTTTAATTTGTAGCTTTTTGTTTTCTTCTACTATGGGAATTAACTTCTTTTCCATTTTATCCATGATATTTTTTGTAATAGAATCTTTCAATTCATCATTTTGGATTTGCATCTCGATTTTCATTTTGTCAAATAATATTTGGAATTGACCTTCCATTATTTTAAATTTGCGTAGAACGGAACGTATTGATGAAAATCGATATTTTTGCAACTGGCAGCACTAGCTGTAACGTCAAACGTCAGCGCTGTTGACAATGTCAATGTCCAATGTCGCCTAATGTCGGTAGGTGCAAATATTGTGATGCGATTCTTGATGCAAATAAAGTAAAAGTTTTTTCAAACCTCAAATTCGTGATGATATTTTGTTTCAACTTTTCCAACGATGTCCAACTATTGCCCTCTTCTGGTTGTGGTGTGATATTCGACGAAGGTTTAGCTGAAGTTTTGTGACAAATTCACTGTTCAAAGTGTTTGATAACTATTTATATTTGTTTAATTTCACTGGAGAATAACAATACGGTGTTGACAGTTATAAAGCCGGAAACGAATCATTTTATACGATTCTCTATATTTTGTAGGGTTTTGTTTGAACTTTGATCTAACTTGCCACTTTTTCGCTAACAACCTAATATTATCTGTTAGCCACGGTGCAGGCACATGCTTTAAGCGAACAATTTTAACAGGCGCATGGACGTCAAATAATTGTATCAATGAGGAATTAAACATTTCAATTTGCTCACCTACAGTTGGCTTTTGCACAATCGCGTTCCAGTCCATCAGCATCAGCAGTCTAGATGGCGTAATTCTGCATAATTCTAAAACTATTTAATTTTTTTAATTTTAATCATAAAAAGTGGTTCAACGTAAGCAGGTCAAATAAGGTACTAGAAAGAAAAATACAAATTCGCTTATAAAGTCTTTTATTGAATTAAAATTCGTATTCAACTCCGAATCACCACTCCGACCAGTGGCGACCTCACAAAGTTGGGCTGTTCTTTTGCGCACATCATATATAAGAGGATGGGCTCATCAAACACAAATTCCTTTTCATAACTCGAGCATGGAATCCCTGGACAATTAAAAGATTTGATTTAAATTGAAATGTATGTGTGGTTTAGTTCTGGTGGCAAAAAACCAATGGTCATAGGAAAATCCAAGAAACCCCAGAGTAAGACCCATTATATTTGACTGATCAGATCTTTACCACGCTACATATTTATATTAGCAATGCCTTTTATTCGTACGCAGTCGAATCACTGATGATGCCATGAAAATTATCTGATGACAAGGCTGAAAAGTAACCATAGCTTCTGAAAGTAAGTATGCAATTTATTTTTCCTATCCTATATTGCAAGTTAGATAAACGAGCCTACGACCCACCTAATGGTTAGCGGTCACCGTCGCTCATGAATCTCTGAAATTAAAGGAGGACCTAAAATTATGGTACCACCGCTCATGAGTCCTTTCAATTAAGGGGGGCATCATGTGTAATAAAAATAGGTATTGTTACCTTCTGTCGTTCTATTAGTCGAATCTGGTACCAAACGTATCTCCTGCAGCAGCGATGCGATGTAAGAATTATCACAAGTTTCTGTAACGCCTCTTAGTTCTGCTGATCCAGGTACGAAAAGATCGTTGTAGTAGTACGGTAACTGACAAAATAGTCCAGAATAGTTAATGACATGCTTCTTCACTGTGACATCTCATAAACATAATTTCTTAAGGACCTTTTACGTTTTTGAAGTAAAGGAACGGAATGGAAGACAACGCAAATATTTTTAATCATATTAAACTTACATTCCGTTTAATAATAAATGGTAACAATACTCATGGATCTCTGGAAGGTCTGGGCTATGGAGTCATCATAAAATAATCACACATTAAAAGAGAAGAATAGCTACCTCGAAATTGTATTATTTCAGAGATTACTTTTGCTTTATGGTAATGATTTATCTTGTAGGATAAATTAGCAAGGAACAGTCCACATATTAATAATCAGAAATACTGAAACCTGCTTCATAAATATTCTTTAGTTTCTTACTTACATCTTTAAAAGAATTTCCTAAATCAATAGTTTTAATAATCTCTCGACCGGGAGTAGTTATTGTAGCACAAATTTCTGTTCCCTCCTCTAATACTTGCTGGAAAAACTCAGGATCCCGGAATTTATCCAAAATATTGATAAGTCCACTTCGTTTTCTCGGAGCGACGATGAAAAAGGAAAACTCTCCACCTTTACCGAGAACTTCAATGGTCTAAAATCGAAATCAATCAAATGATCTAAAAAAATATTTTTTAAAGCACTTACTAGTGAACATAAATTGTATTTAAATATACACACTCTTAAAATGATACTTTGAATAGTTTGAAACTTTACAGGTATATAGTTTACCAGAATCAGACAAACGCTATATTTGGACACGGCTGATGGCATAGAATAAAATTTTAGCCTTCTAGAGAATTTATTTTTTCTCACTGGCATCTAATATATAAACTCATGCATTACAAAGAAATTTATAGTAAGCATCTATTTTAAAATATTAATGTTACAATACTTTATATTATAGAAAGTATTTCATATTTACCACAGCATCAATAGATTGAACGTAAGCGTATTTGACGACGCCTTTGCCAAAAGCACCTTTGATGTTCTCTAATCCCTTGTCACCTTTAAATGGTATTATCACATCCTTTGTAAACACGAACCTTTTATCAAATTGGTACTGAAACAAAAAATATAGGATTAAATATTTCTTTCCTTCATTTATAATATTTTTTTCCTGTTTTAGCTTAAATGGTCATGTATATGTAGATATACAGGATGGATTTGTAACTTTGGACAATCTGACGTGGGGTGAATGACCTGTCGAAATACAACTTAGCACCATTTTTATTTTTTGGATCGGTTAAACTTTTTTTTCTGACATTGTATGGAAAACGTGCGACTATCGTTACGGGCTTCCATACTATGATGAAAATATTTTTTTATCCAATTTCTAAAATAAAAGTGGTTCTAAGTTTTATTTCAACAGGTCATTCCCACATCAGATTGTCCAAAGTTCGAATCCACCATGTATATGTTGAAATGCAACTACTCAACTAATCTAACCACGTTTAAAAAATCTTTATAGGAAACTATAATCTTTATATATGGCCTGCAAAACTATTATTATTAAGAACATACGTTTTACCTATTAAAAAATCTAAAATACTCTCACCTTTACTTCAAAAGTGCTGATAGAGTTTATTCCTTTTTTATCCTCAATTTTTCTACTGACGACCAAGTCCTTGAAACGCCCAGTACCTTGTTCTTTTACCTGTTTGTAAAAGAGTAGTTTATTAGTAATAAATGTGGATTTGGGTAAAGCCATTAATACTACATCATCATTATTATCCTTGGTTTTTTCCATTAGCCACTTTTTTCTGACTGTGTGTAATATCACTTATTTGTCATCTTTTGTGTAGTTTTATACGATCCATATTATAGCTATTATATACCATGGTCTCATAGTTTTACTACAGATTTTACTCCATCTATTATCACTTACACAATTACTAAACGGGTTCTTACCACGATTGTTATAAAATATTTTTTTATTATTTTTTGAGGGATCGTTGTTTAGTAAATGTGTGATGTAGATAACGCGAGTGCTTAAAGAAACTTATTGCATCTTTTATGTTTATATTGGCTATATTACCAACTTAAGCTTAATTAACTTTATATACAAAATCACTTTTGCCTATTTCTGACCGATCTAGTTCTATGATTCTCCCGTCTATGTTGTTAGTTTTTTTTCAATTTAGATGACCTTCTCCTTTTTCTGACAAAACTAATTTTAATTCTTCTTTATATATTAAATATACTCTTATAATACTAAATATATAATTAGATATACTCACATAATCATTGATTTCCTTAGCTGCTTCTTCCGGCTCACTATAATCCACAACTCCAGTATCACCATAGAAATATTTTTCGAATGAGTTTTGGAATGTTGGACAAAATTTATTATCATCATCAGTATATAGTTTTATGGTATATTTTGGTGAAGTAATAAGCCTCTCACTGAAGTAGTTGTTTGTCACATAACGGAAGATTACGTTGATCTAAAATATACGTAATGTAAATTATTAATATTATAGTGAAACTCTGTCTTAATGGCCCCCTGTTTTATATATTTTTACACGATGTTTCCTCAATAAACGGACTTTCCAATACTGAATGAACATTTGAAATCGAATCAGTTGCTTCTAAGATTAGCGCAATCAAACATACAAACAAACTCTGCAGATTTATAATATTTGTATGTTTATATTAAAGATGGGTGTTTAAAAACTGCATTTAATATGTCTTCTTCGGGGCTTCACAACAATATAACAAAACTTTCATAGTGTTACTAAACTATTCTGAAGTATGTTTTAAAACCAATGTTTGAAAACAATTGTTTTAATCTTAAAATAATAATACTCCAGAAACCCCGTTCTCCTAGTTTGACATAGTTTTCTCACGCAACTAAAATTTTGTTGCCAGCATAACAAAAAATTCAGAAAATTAATATTATTGTTCTAAATAGTAAAGATATAGTTAGAAAAGTTTAATAGCAATAAAAACATAATAAGTGTTAAGAGGTGAATTTTCATTATTATTGTTTAAATTTATAAAAATACATATTCTTATTATGATTAAAGATTACAAATATTTCAATATATTAATGTTTGTGTGTTTCAAACAGAGATTCCGTCTCTTAAAAATTCTTAAGCTAAATTTTTTATTGATTTGATTTGAAGAAAGAAATTAAGTTAAATGTCTATAGTATTCATTTTCGTATATCGTAAGGGAATTGTAGAATAGTTAAGAAGTACTACAAATATTATTTGAATAATTCAGGTTCTCAATCAATTAATTTAAAATTATGAATTGAAAAAGCTGACATCAGCAGATAAGGGAAATACTAAGATATTATTTTTTATTATTTTAATGGAAAATTTTGGATATTTGCAATATTCTGACAACACCAAGATAATTGTCAAGATGGCGTCTTCATTTAATTAAACCCTTACGGAATTTTAAATTATTCTAAAACTACATAAAACGATAATGGAATGAGTTGCTAAACTATGATATGTTATCCCATATTGTTTTTTGCATGCCTAGTGTAATTTTAGCACGTAGGAACAGCACATGGAAGCATTTTCAGAAGTAATTAGCGAGCGTGACAGCCGGAAACACGTTTATAGACTACAGGCCCATGAAGAAAAATTATGAATCATTTGAACCACCAGGTGACCTATCTAAAACGAAATTTTAGCATAAAATAATAAGATTCAGTACTATGCCGTCACTTGTAAGCTGTCCAACTGAGTGAAGATGAGCATTCAGGGGATTGCAACCATCGTTTTTTCCCCTTGTCGCGTGATTTTTGTACGGCGTTGAGGAATAATGGATTAGAAGCAGTATTTAAATAGTATAATACAGATGCCGTACAAAATCAAATGACTAAATATACCCCGGTAATTGTCGGAAAATTAAAAAAAAATCCTTCTTTGTGGCCCAACATTTTTGTTGTCTATTAGTGTACGGCAGCGTACTGACGAAAAATTTTTGCGACTAGGATATTTTAGTATCAAAGGTGACACTTGAAATGTGTTTTTTTTTTTTTTTCAGTTGGAGGAAATCACCGGATCCCCGCCCGCCCCGCGGGCGGGGTATGTGGGAGTTGAACCTCACTAAAACCTCCAACCGCTCACACTCAGCGTCCGAACCCCGGCTGAGGCCAGAACCCAGCACGGGGTTTGGAGGGACGGCGCGACGCGTTACGCCATCGGCATGCTTTCCCGTCGCTCCGTCCCCGGACGCCGAACCGGTAGCCGCCGGCGAATACGGCCACCGGCTCTCTCGGTCGGCGGGCTCTCCGAAGCCCGCCAAGATGGGACCGCGTGACACCCTCCCGCGGAATACCCCGCTGGGTCAGAACCAGCGTGGGTCGGGGAGCGCGGTCTACCATCCCCCGGATGCTCTAACGCTAAGGGCGTGTTGAGCGAGACACGGCACCTTCTTGGGTCCCCCGCTCGCACTCACATGCGTTGGGGACCCGAAACTCTTAGGGGGCCAGAATCCGGGCGAGATCCCGGTCCCGGCCCCCTGCTCGACGGCGGCGGGTTGGCAAGTTGAGAGCGGCGTAAAGCCTCTCTCTCGCAGCCCCCGCCACCTGCTTCTGCGAGATGGTAGACTCGCAGAAGTCGAGCATCGCCTTCCAGGACTCGTCGCTCTCGAGCATCGACGCCGCGACGCCCGGGAGCGACAAGTCCGGACCTATTTGTTGGACCAGGACACAGCGCTGCCTCTCCCATGCTCCGGCGTGTCCTGGTCACATCCCACGCAATGGTGGCACCTCGCCGTCGGCTCGGCCTTGATCCGGTGCAGATACCGACCGAAACACCCGTGCCCGGTCAGCATCTGCACCATCCAAAAGGTACTTGAAATGTGTGAGTAGGTCCTTCTGGAGTATTATTTTTCTAAGGTTTTAATACGCCAAAACAGTTTCTAGTGTTATCTAGTAAAGTGTAATAAAAAGTATAATCGTAAAAAGTACTTAAAACTTTAATAGTTATCATTTACATATATTGTAAACCTACATTTTAACTATTCAGTATATATTTTATTGCCATACATGTATATCTAACATAACAAACTGATTAAGAGACTTTTTTGCCATTGAGGCAGACGAGTCAACTGATCATGCGACATGAACGAGAAGTACATTAAATATTGGAGATAGGATGTTTTGCTGAATCAAAACTTTTATTTTTGATGTTTAATAATACTGTATTCACAGATTTTTCGTAAATTGCTTGGTTTTTCTGAAAATCGAGCTAACAAAATCGGCGAAAATCAACACCCTGTATTTTTATGATGCCAATCGCATTAACAGTTAATTCCGAATATTTTTTGTTGAAGAAGGACAAGTCATAGCGCTTGGCAAACACTGAGGGGAGCCCATAGCCGAATATATTACCTGCTGTTCATTTTGTAGTTCAATCGCTTGATATAGTTTCCTTCTATCTACTCCCTTGGAGAATTTAGCCAAAATCCCGAAGGTACTTAATGCGGGAAACAAAGAGGTCACGAAACTGGCACCAGGATATTTCTTATACCCATTCTATGGAAAAAAATAAATAAGTTTCATAGTATACTCATAGGTGGATCAATTCTGATGATCCTGATTTTCTGACGATTGCTGCTATCGTGATTTGAAGTATATTTTATGAACAATCTTAATAATAGCAGTAAAGTGTCAATTTCCTATAGAGGAATGTCGATATATAAGAGTCTAACTAAAAGAACCATAAGCTTTCCTGATGAAATCGTTGATGCTATTTCTTGTTAGTCTGAAAATAAGGGGAAGCCGATAAGAATGGAGTTGTATGGTACCTTCGCCACTGTTTACTTACGTATAAAAATATTGCAGTCAGCCTGTTATTCGCAGTTCCAAGACGATTTTCCGCATCTCTCGTTAGTTGATCTATAAATAGAAAAAAATCTGTTTTAAAAATATTGTAATAGACACAATATTATTCACAATATCGTAAATATTACTGGCAACCAAACAGATAGTGTATACGTACATATTACCTAATATAAAAAAAATGTTTTTCGATGAAAGACAATTTTTGTGTTTGTAACTATGACCTACCCTAGATCACCTGCATAACACTCAATAAACGAAGTATGGTTTATAAGACACCCTCACGATACGATTGTCAATGACAATACATATTGGAGGAAGGTGATAAGTACTCTGTCCTGCTCTGTATAGAATGAAAAAAAATATCAAGTATAATTACAAAAAAAATTGGTTAAAATCCGAAATTTAACGAAACTATCCCAAAAATAATTACTGGTCGTATATAACCATCTACTTTTATGACCTTGAATGAATCAGTGTATACCATCTATAATAATATATTTTAGAAAAAAAAAAACAAAATGTCAAACAACGTTTACAAAAATAAATAACAATATATAGTTTTTTGTATAAAATACCTTGAGCGTACACCAATGTTGCCAAGAACAAAATGAGACTTAGAACCCTATACATGGTTCCAGGTTCAGTATAAACTGTATTCAAAGTTAAATAAAGCAATATCTCAAGTTTATATAGAAAAATGTTTGCATATATTTATCTATATTTGCTTTTTATTACAATTGGGGTTCCTTTGTAATGAATATTTTCAAACTTAGTGCTATTCAATTTTGTTTTACCGTTTATTGATTTTAGAAGGCAGGATTTTTTTTTAGGTAATGCTTGTTTAGCGCATGACAATCTATGACCACCTCCGAATTTAACATCAGATTAGCGATTGTGCGAAGAACGGATGGCCGATGGGGCCGAAAAGTTCTGGAGTGGCGGCTACGAACCGGTAAGCGTAATGTTGGTAGACCCCCACAAAATGGTCAAGATCGCGGGAGGTCACTGGATGCAGATGGCGCAGGACCAGTCGATGTGGCAAGGTTTGGGGGAGGCCTATGTCCAGCAGAGGACGTCTATAGGCTTATGATGATGATGATGTCACGCGCTATACATCATGCAGAATGTCATCACAATCGGAAACCGGGAAATTGTCAAATTTAACTTGCAAGATTTCACTCGAACTTACATGACAACAACAATCACTATAACACAGTAATTGCATGTGCTTAGCAAAAAACGAATCTACATATCGCACCCTCGGTGCGACACTGTCACTTTTGCAAAAAATGCAAAAATGAGTTAAATATCTAAAAATGATCCTAAAGCCCCCCTTTACTTGGTGAGATAACGTTACTTTTGTAGTACGCATAGTTTCCGTATCAGGACGTGAGTGTCATTGCGGTTTTGGTGCAAATCACGCATCGCTGAGAGTTTTAAATGCTTCTCCTGAAAAACTACATTTTTGCATAAGTGACAGTGTCGCACCGGGGGAGCGATATTTTGTTCATATCCTGTACAGTATTAGATACATTGTATATAATTTCATGTTTGTACATAATGTATTGTTAATTTCATTTGTTGTCAATAGATGACAGTACTTGTACTTGTGAATCGCGCCATCGAAATTTGTTCCGGTTGATTGACCTGACGTGGTACTAATTACAATAAACGTCTTCGCTTGAAGGTGTGTTTCTTTTAAACCCCCTCGTGAATCTGACGATTGTTCGGGAACTCAACATTTGGTCCTAACCGAGCCGGATATTTTTTCGGATACAGCACGGGAAGCAGTGGTGGATCGCTACTGGTGCTGAAAAAGGTGTGCGCCTACATGTACACCAAGGAAGAAGTAGCAGTGTGTATATAGTGTAAATAGTGTTGGTGACTCTGTGACGGACAATTTGGTGCAGTGTAATATATGGAAATCGGACAGTGGAATTAAGGACTAGAAAGTGCAATAAGTGTGGACATAGACGAAGCCCAGTGAGTCTAACCGTGAGTACTAGTAGTGGAATAGACTTGTAAAATTTTAAGTGGAAAGTGGTTGAGACGGGGA
Source organism: Trilocha varians (assembly GCA_030269945.2). Classification (NCBI taxonomy): domain Eukaryota; kingdom Metazoa; phylum Arthropoda; class Insecta; order Lepidoptera; family Bombycidae; genus Trilocha; species Trilocha varians. The sequence continues at coordinate 11,463,335 of AP028257.1, forward strand.
ACCTATGCCCGATTTCAAAAAACTCTAAAAACGATACTCCAAACACTTTAGTTAGAATAATTTCAAGAATTCTCTATGGAGAACTTACTAAGAGTACAACAAGATATCAAAAACTCCATCGAAAAGGGCCTAGTCAATTTTAAAAAATCGCACAAGGATAGGCTTACACAGGCATATATAGAAACGCGACTAGAAGCTTTGGAAAATCAATGGGATAGATTTACAAAAACTCATTTCAAGATAGTAGAAACTGCAACTGCAACAGATTTGAAAAATAACTATTTTGCACACGAGGTTCATGACAACACGGAAGATACCTACATTATGTACAAAACGGCACTTAAGGAAATGTTGAGCACAAAACCAAGCACGAATAAAAATAAGGATTCAGATTGTGGCAAAGGTTCGAACAGTTACAACGTGAAATTGTCCAAAATATCCTTGCCAACATTTTCTGGTGCATATACAGAGTGGAGTACCTTTCGCGATTTGTTTATGTCGTTGATAGATAAAAACGATAGCATCGATGAGGTCCAAAAGTTGCATTATCTGAAGGCGCATCTTTCCGGTGAAGCAGAACAACTATTGAGACACACTCCAGTAACTGCCTCAAATTACAAAGAAGCTTTATCAGTGTTAACGAAGAGATACGATAACAAGAAATACTTAGCTAATTGTATCCTAAAACGCTTCGTTAATCAGCCATCAGTGAAGGAGTCTGCCAAATCAATAAAGAGTCTATTAGATAACTCCGTTGACTGCCTCCATGGATTGCGGACCTTGGGAATCGACGTTAGCACATGGGACACTATCGTTATATTTATTTTAAGTGCAAAATTAGATGTCGAGTCTTGTAAGCTGTGGGAACGAGAAATAAGTACATCTGAAAATTTGCCTACATTTGAATGTTTCAAGGTATTTTTAGAATATAGATTTCGATCCCTAGAGAATATTGACAATAGGTTAAGTAAGCCAATTGATAATATAAACAGTCGCAGTAGTAATTTAAAATCTTTCCATGTTGCTTCACAATTGTGTATTTTATGCTCGCAAGAGCACAAGCTATGCCACTGCAAACAATTTGCAAAAAAAGATGTTGAAAGCCGCCGTGAATTCGTCCGAAACAATAATTTATGCTATAATTGTCTTTGTAAAAACCATACTGTTTATTTCTGTCGTCAACCAACAAAATGCCAAATTTGCACCAAAAAACACCACACATTGCTACATCCCAAAACAATTGTCAAGGCTGCTGAACCTAGTGGTTCAGTAGAAAATGAGGTTGCTGTAACAGCTGCAGCAACCTCCTCAGATTCTGGCGAACGTACCATTTGCTGTTTCACAGATAATCACAGCCAAGGCCTATTAGCGACTGCCTTGGTCAATGTCGAGTCAAAAACGGGTACTGCTGTGGTTTTACGAGCCCTCATGGACCAGGGTTCGCAGGTCTCCTTCATCACGGAGGCCGCAGTACAGTTGCTCGGCCTTAAGAAGACACGTGCACGCACCGACATTTTCAGGTTAGGCGATGATGAGGGCTCGTCAATGCCCTCTAGATGGATGGTGACATTCAAACTTCAATCACGCTTAGACCCCAACTTCGTAGTACAGGTCGATGCTTATGTCTTAAACAAACTTACTTCACATCTTCCTGAACGGAAGATGT